>OZ024745.1:121157249-121227249 GCA_964016885.1 Eledone cirrhosa
ACCCACCCAGCAGTACAAGACTTTACTAACTGGTGATATGCCATAATACAAAAGACCCATCCAGCAGTACAAGACTTTACTAACTAGTGGTATGCCATAATACAAAAGACCCACCCAGCAGTACAAGACTTTACTAACTGGTGATATGCCATAATACAAAAGACCCATCCAGCAGTACAAGACTTTACTAACTGGTGATATGCCATAATACAAAAGACCCATCTACCGGAACAAGTAGTATGGCACTAAAAGTAAATGTGGTGGCAGATCAGAGATAATATAAAGTTTGAGAGGACGCTCCAGTTTGGCCTGGCATGTGAGGGAGACAGTGAGAGTGAGTGAGAGAGCGTGAGTGAGGGAGTGAGTGGGAGTGAACAAGAGAGTGGGAGTGAGAGAGTGGGAGTGAGGGAGAGGATGGGAGGGAGGGAGTGTAAGTGGGAGGGAGGAAGAGGCTAGGAATGAGGGAGAGAGTGGGAGTGAGGGAGAGAGTAACAGATATATAACCTTTATAGACCACTCCCACCACCACCACCAACACCACCACCACCACCAACACCACCACCACCACCAGTGTCAAACACTGCACCAACTGCCTCCATCTTTAGAGGTCATAGACAAGTACTTGGGTTGTAGCAAAGTATTTCCCCGTCTACTCAGTATTGTTGTCAATTCTCTGCTTCCTCTGTCTGCCCCACATTCTCTTCTCCGGCACTGTTACTTGGAGAATTGTCTTAGAGAGTTCATCCAATCTTGTCAGCAGCTCTTCAAAGTGACTCACATGCTGGGTGATTCTTTTGCAAACCTCAGCTATCTCAGTAATCATATGAGAATGCTGGATACTTGTATTTCAGGATCATTAACCCATCTTCAGTGATGCTTACTCATTCCATATTAAAGCAAAGAAGATAATAACTTCTTATGTAGAGATTTTGCAAATAATATGACATAAAAATGTATTATTTGCAAAATCTCTCTATAAAGAGCTATTAGCTTTATCCTGATAAGTAAGCATCACTAATGATGGGGGTATTTTATCACGGCACCAACACTAACAGTTTAGAGGGTGTACTGGGGGCATTTTATCACGGTACCAACACTAACAGTTTAGAGGGTGTACTGGGGGCATTTTATCACGGCACCAACACTAACAGTTTAGAGGGTGTACTGGGGGCATTTTATCACGGTACCAACACTAACAGTTTAGAGGGTGTACTGGGGGCATTTTATCATGGCACCAACACTAACAGTTTAGAGGGTGTACTGGGTGCATTTTATCATGGCACCAACACTAGAAAGGTTGGTAATAATGGTGATAAAAATGATAATAAGGGCTGTAGTGATAATGGGGGCTGTGGTGGTAATAAGGGCGGTGGTGATAATAAGGGCGGTGGTGGTGATAATAAGGGATGTGGTGATAATAAGGGCTGTGGTGATAATAAGGGCTGTGGCGGTGATAATAAGGTCTGTGGTGGTGATAATAAGAGCTGTGGTGATAATGAGGACTATGGTGATAATAAGGTCTCTGGTGGTGATAATAAGGGCTGTGATGGTGATAATAAGGGCTGTGATGGTGATAATAAGGGCTGTGGTGGTGATAATAAGGGCTGTGGTGGTGATAATAAGGGCTGTGGTGGTGATAATAAGGGCTGTGATGGTGATAATAAGGGCTGTGATGGTGATAATAAGGGCTGTGGTGGTGATAATAAGGGCTGTGGTGGTGATAATAAAGGATGTGGGGGATATATTTCAAATAATAATATTTACCAAGAATGTTCAGTCCTTGGTTATCAATGCCACATCCTCCTATACTGAGACATTTCAGCCGTGGTAAACCCTTTGCTATCAAATTGACACATTTATTATTGAACCTCTCTTGTTGTGGAGACCTGCAAAGATGAAAATGTCATGAAAGCCACAATGAAAAAGGTGTTATCATTTAAACACACACATCCACACACACAAACACACACACACACACACACACACACGCACACACGCACACACACATCCACACACACAAACACACACACACACACACACACACACACACACACACACACGCACAAACACACACACACACTCAAACACACACACACATCCACTCACATATACACACACAAACACACACACACACACACACACGCACACACATCCACTCACATATACACAGATTGTTACATATGCATCTCTCACTCTCTCTCTTCTTCCTCTCTTCTCTTCTCTCTCTCTCTCTTTCCAGAGTCCAGGCCAGATTGATACAGATTGAACCTTAAGCTGATCAATCATGAAACACGCATCACTACTCAATAAATGTAATGAAGACATAACAAATCTTCCATTTTATTATTAGTATATACTAGCAGAATGGCCCGGCGTTGCTCGGGATTTGCTCTAGGGTTCTTATATATTTGATATATATATTTATCCTTATTGAGCCTCGTGATATAAATACGTTTGTTTATATTTTGTTATTGTGTATGCAAAAATATATATAATATATAATTATATATATATATATATATCATCATCATCATCATCGTTTAATGTCAATCTTCCACGCTAGCATGGGTCTGGACGGGAATTGTCCCACTTGAGGCAAGATTGGTTGTCTTGCTCAGGACTGTCTGGCGGGTTTTCTACGGCTGGATGCCCTTCTTAACACCAACCACGTTTACAGTGTGGACTGGGAGGTTTTTACCATGTTACCTTCACGGCCACATTACAGCATGGACTGTATGCTTTTTTGTCGTGACACCTACACGACCTCATTTATTTAGGACTGGATGTTGTGGTACTAACATAGCTTTACATCGAAAGGGGTGGTGTAGATGGCGGTTGGGGTAGGGGTAGTGGGACAGGGGTGTATTTTGGTTAAGAGGTGCCTACTGACTGTAGGTTTTAATATATATATATATATATATATATTAAAATAACAGATTAAAGTTTAAGAAAAGAATCACTGCTTTCACACTTAACGGGATCTTCTGAAACTAAAAATATCACTCTATGAATGCAGAAGTAAATATTTCAAAAAACGTTACACACTATATATATATATATACACACACACTATATATACATACACACACACACCGCATCATAATGTGGTAATGCAGACAACCAGACATACAGACAGATATTATAAGGGCGCAACGTTATATCTATGTATCTATCTAAAAAGAAAGACTAAGAATTATAGAGAGAGATCGGTAAATCGCTTAATGCGGTCCCTAAGGCATTGGAAATTTGAAATTTTTTTCTTCTCAAAACACTCACAGGACCATAAGTATTACATGTGTAAAGTTTGAAAACAATCGGTTGGGTGGTTCTCGAGTTTTAGTGAGCTGACAGACAGACATTCTCTGTTTTATATATTTACAGTGTATCTATCTATCTCTCTCTCTCTCTCTCTCTCTCTCTCTCTCTCTCTCTCTATATATATATATATATATATATATATATATATATATATATATATATATATATATATAACGAAATAATAGTGGTAAGGAACCAGATGGATCATAACGCACCAAAGTACTCAATACTTAGTGTAGTAGAGTGGGTAATAGGAAAAAAATATGACCCCGACGGCAGAGCTCTGACGTCGGGGTCATACTTTTTCCTATATATATATATTATAATAAAATGACAGGAGGCTGGACTGGTGTAAATCCTTGAAAGGTTTATTATACTATGATCATTTCAATGACCGGGTTTCATATGAATCCGGTGATATCATCAGGTATTCAAAATATAACAAATGAATGTAATAGATAAAATCCATGGGGCTGAAAATCATAGACCGGAGGACGACCAACCATCTAGCATCTTCCACCTTAGCCGGTCACCCTCAAGTGCTGGCTATTCGGTCTACTTGAGGCAATCTGGTGAGGGGGGTAAAGCTTATAGTGTGCTACTAATCTCTCGGTCAAATAGAAGAAAGACAGAAAGGAAGAGGAAGATAAGTCAGCGTTAATATCATGCTACAAGAAAAAAGATAGAAAGAAAGAGGAAGAAAAGGAAGAAGAAGAAAAGTCATCGTTAATGTCGAGCTACAAGAAGAAAGACAGAAAGAAAGAGGAAGAAAAGTCAGTACTGATGCCGCAAAAAATTTTTTTTCCTAAAGGACCCATATCTTAACAGGGGTATATATTGTAACTTAAACAAATCCCCCTCCTGGGTAAATTAATAGTACTGGTTTGGTACAAGGATGGCCTAACGACGAGGGCTGACTTCCCACTAGCACACCTTTAGCTAGGCGATCTCACTCGGAATGGCTGACACGTGGTTAGGATGGGCTGGATGGGGTCTGCAGTCGCCGCATGCTGTTTGACTGCTAAACAATGACATAATCTTTACTCTATAATACACTTAAAGTTTCTTCATAAAAGTTTCTTTACCTAAACCTCGCAACCCAAAACCTTAAAAATTTTAAACTGTTTAATTTTCAATTTTCTAATTTCTTTAATTTTATAATGTTAATCTTAAATTTTTGTAACTTCATCCTATAAATCTAAACAAAAATTTAACGTTCCAATCTTCTGCGCATCACATTATAACATGCAGACCCCCCACTATATTTACCTCTGTTATAATATATACCTATGTTAAGATACGGGACCTTTAGGAAAAAAAAAAAATTTTCGCGGCATGAGAGGAATAAAATAGTGTGTGCAAGAGAGGAGATTATGTTGGTATGGACATGTGATGCGTATATTTACAATGTTTCAGCCTATCCTTATGAGAGATGTATGGGAAGATAGGATGGAGTGGAGCATGCTGTATATATGCTTCAGCCTGTGTCAATGGGAAGTTAGGTCTTATGTATTACTGCATCATGCCAGAGATCTTGGTCCTGTGTCATTACCTTTGAGAGGTGCAATTGGGAAAGGTTGGCTTTTATCACTTCATCCCAAGGCTCCCATCAACTTTGAGAGCTCTGTACCTTTTTACCCAGCTGTCATCCTCCATGCGGATCACATGTCCATACCATCTCAGCCTCTCTCCTGCACACCGCAACTTATCCCTCTTATACCCAGTTTCTTTCTCAACTCGTCTATGCGTACATACATCTATCCATACATAAACATACAATAGACATATGCATACACACATTTACAGATAAACATATATTTATACCTGTAGGTATATATATATTTACATCCACACATACATGTAATACATGTAGATTATCATCCATAAATATATACATACACCTCCATCCGAATATACATATAAACACACATGCATATATACATATGCATGTACCCATATATAAATGTATATACATACACACACACTTATACTCATATGCATACACATATGTACACAATACACATATACATCTATATAATCACATATGTATCTATATACATATATACACGATAGCTGCAAATTCTGCTAAGAATATTGCAATCACTTATCAGATTATTGAGTTTGGTGCACTTTTAGGCTACGGCCAGCCACACGAACCTGTAACAGATCCTGCACAAGCGACACCTGTGCTTTGAATGTTTTTTAAGTGGGGAAAGGCCTTGCACTCGACTAATCCCACTCTCTGAGCATCGAAGACACTACCCACAAAGAAGAACTGGTCTACATCATTGGATGCTTTTGAAGCTGCAGGTTTTTCTTTCAGAGTTTCCCTCTCATAGAAAGGTGTTGTGACAACTGGGGACCTTTCACTTCCAGATGAAAAAAAAAAAAAGTACTATTTGGATGGACATTGACTCTGCTAGGTCCTCCACCCTTTGCTGGGTCCAAATATCACCCTCCTCACCAGTAGCACTCGAGAGTGACCTGACATACGTACATACATACATGCATAATATGTATGAGTAATATAGATAAGGAAAGTATTCTATCTTGGACCAACAACCGCTATATTGGCTCCCACTTTGAAGGATATGCTTTTGCAATCCAAGAACAGGAGATTAACACGAAATACCTGATTCACAAAAGAGATAGGGATGCAGGCAAAACACCTAGATGTGATAACAAGTGCAGACTCAGCAGAAATAACATCGAGGATATCACCCATGTCATCAGCAGCTGTCCAAAGATGTCATCGCAGTACTATCTACCTTTGAGGCATGATGTAGTGGCCAAAACACTGTACAATGCAGTTCATAAAAAAGATAGCCCCGATAGTAAACACATTAAAAGCTACAGCAATGTGGAAGACATCCATGTACATAATATGAAAGAGTACTGGTGGAATGTTCCAGTAAAAACCCCAATAAAATGCAGGCATAACAGACCAGATATTATGATATGGGACAGGGAAAAGAAGGCATGCACAGTAGTGGAAATTAGCTGCCCAGCAGATGCCAATATAATATCAAAGATTAGTGAAAAGGAGAATATTTATGCAGAACTGATGAGAAATCTGCAGATACTCCACCCTGATTACACCTTCAGATTTATACCTGTGATTATTAGGGCACTGGGGTATGTTCGTAACTGCCTCAATACAAATCTTGAGAAGCTGGGCTTCACAGGAACAGAAAGAACACAACTAGTTAGGAAATTACAAGTACAATCCATTAATGGAACAGTAAAAATATGTAAAACATTCCAGAAATTTTGCATCTAATAACTGCATATACACATGTACAGATACAAAGCATATGCACATGCACACATATAACTCAAAACATAAACATCCACACATACAATAACATCCATATCTACACATGCATACATACATATCTACCTAGTTGATGTTGTGTAAGTTCCAATGAGAGAGTCTTGTGTCTATGTTAGAAACCGACTATCTCTCTATTGGTAAAACTTTGTGAAATTATAAAACCAGAAGAACATGATGGCTGCCCCCTCGTTATCGAGTATGGCCATTGCACAATAAAAAAAAAAAATAAAATAAAATAAAACAAAACAAAACAAAAAAAAAAAAAAAATAATAATAATAATAATAATAATAATAATAATAATAATAATAATAATAATAATAATAATAGCAATAATAATAATAACGACAACAACAATAATAATATACATATTCATATATATATACACACACACGCACGCACATAAGCATATCTACACACACACACACACACACACACAAACACACGATAGCAACTAACAGTGCTGCGATCGAATGTGGCTTTTTAGCCCAGCCAATGATCCAAAATGTCTTGCACAGAGTCGGCAACCAAAACATTTACTGGGAATAGTCGGCTGTGGTTGGAGTTCGTGTACTTTTGCATGTCGCTTGAGTCCTCCTGCTGATTTACATTCTCTACCACATGTTTGGCAAGCATGATGAGTAGCATCTCCAACAGCAGCCTGGTAGTCAACCACTGGTCTTACTTTATGACTGCGAAGATGACTTTCGAGTCCAGCTTTGCTTAGGCAGAGTCTCGCACAGACGCTGCATGTCAGAAACATAGGAGGACCCTCGCCGTCTGGAAGTGCAACAGCAATACCCTTCCTCACGTCCCGCTTTACTTTCTCGTGTGCGATTCGAGATGCCTCAAAGGCAACTTTTCCCTCATATACAGTCTTTCTCCATTTATTACGATCAGCAGCAATATTTTCCCATGTATCAGCAGAGATGTTAGCGTCTTTCAGAGAGGCCTTCAAGGAATCCTTATACCTCTTTTTTTTTTTTTTTTTTTTTTCTCCCTTTTTTTTTTTTTTTTTTTTTCCAATTCAATGATGTTCCAGAACAATGTAAACGAGATAATTGCCAATTTGGGTTCTGGAACAAAAAAGATCATTGGCAATAAGGGCAGGGGCCCCAAGTTATCACAACCTGGGCCCGCCCGTCATCGTGCCATTGTAATAGAGCCAAACAGGGCATTTAGTCTTGGCTGCTGGAACGTACGGACGCTGCTTGACAGGGATTCTTTGGAGCGTCCTGAACGAAGGACCGCTCTTGTTGCGAAGGAGCTTCGACGTTACGATCTTGACATCGTGGCTTTGTCTGAGACGAGGTTAGCTGGAGATGGTCATCTTACGGAATTTTGTGGAGGGTATACATTCTTCTGGAAAGGAAGAGATGAAGGAACCAGAAGAGAGGCTGGGGTAGGATTTGCTGTTAAGACTGTACTGGTGAATAAATTGGAAGAATTCCCAGTGGGGATTAGTGAGCGTCTTATGTCCATGCGAGTTCCGCTGGACAAGGGAAGATATGCTACCCTGGTGAGTGTGTATGCTCCAACTATGAATTCTGTCGATGAAGAAAAACTGTCCTTTTACCATGCCTTGAAAGGTGTTTTAAGAAATATCCCTCAGGCAGACAAGGTCATCGTGCTTGGTGACTTTAATGCTAGAGTGGGTAGGGATTTTAACACATGGAATGTAATCGGAAGGCATGGGGTGGGAAAGTGTAACAGCAATGGTATGCTCTTGCTGCAGATGTGTGAGGAGCTGGATCTGTGTGTTACCAGCACCATGTTCCAACAAAAGAACAAATTCAAGACCACATGGATGCATCCTGCATCTAAGGAATGGCATCTTTTGGACTACGTCCTAGTCAGGATGCGTGACAGACAGGATGTGCGGTGTGTTCGTGTTCTTCGTGGAGCTGAGTGCTGGACGGACCACCGCCTGGTACGCGCAAAAGTGAATCTAATCACCAAACGTAAAATCCGGGCTCCTGGTGTTACCCTGCCCAAAAGATTGAATGCTGCTCGTCTTAAGGATAAAGATGTGAAGAGGACATTGGAAGAAGAGATGCAGGCTGCAGATCTTGGTGAGGATTGGCCGACCCTTAAAAAGTCGGTTTATGATGTAGGCAGACGTGTTCTGGAATTGGTGCAGAGAAAACATCAGGACTGGTTTAATGAGAAAGATGTGCATATAGATGACTTGTTGGCTGATAAGAGGCGCGCTCTGTCACGCTACTTGACGGCAAGACCACAGGAGAGGAATACGTTGCATGAGGAGCTCAGGGATGTAAAATCACGTGTTAGGCGGAGTCTTTCTCAGATGAAGGATCAGTGGTGGAGTGAGAAGGCTGGTGAGATACAAACTGCGTCTGATTGCAATAACACAAAGCTGTTGTACAGTCTCTTGCGTGAGGTTTATGGACCGTCTTCTTCTCTGGTGACACCGATTCGCAGCAAGGATGGCAAAGAACTTCTTCGTGACTCACAGGGAATTCTACGAAGGTGGCGGGAGCACTTTGATGATCTTTTGAATCAGCCGTCTGTCGTCAGTGAAGATTTCCTCAATCTCATTCCGGAAAGTCCTGTGAAAGTAGCTCTCGCAGAGCCTCCGACACTTGTGGAGGTTGCAGTGGCTATTTCGAAGCTGAACAGTGGAAGATCTCCAGGTATGGATGGCATACATGCTGAGCTCCTACAATATGGTGGTGAGAGACTCCTGCAACATCTTCACTCTCTGTTTGGAGGGATATGGGCTAATGAATCCGTGCCTGAGGACTGGAGAGATGCAGTAATGGTGGTCTTGTACAAGGGAAAGGGTAACAGGAATGATTGTGGGAACTACAGAGGTATATCATTGCTTTCTGTCGTGGGGAAAGTTTTATGTAGGGTGCTTCTGGACCGTCTGCTGACACACATTGCAGATTGTGTCCTTCCTGAAAGTCAATCTGGTTTTCGTGTTGGACGCGGCACTACTGATATGATCTTCTCAGCTAGACAGCTCCAGGAGAAGTGCATTGAACAGGGCTTGGATCTGTATCAGGTTTTTGTCGATCTGACAAAGGCTTTCGATACTGTCAACAGAGATGCATTATGGAAGGTTCTCCAGAAACTTGGTTGCCCTGATAAGTTCCTTGCTTTAGTTAGGTCTTTCCATGACGACATGAAGGCTTGGGTTAATGTCGGAGGTAACATGTCGGAGCCTATCTCAGTAAAAAATGGAGTGAAACAGGGGGATATTCCAGCACCGACCCTGTTTGCCATATACTTTGCAATGGTTTTCTGTGTTGCATTCAGGAATTGCGAGCATGGTGTTTACATCCGATATCGAACCTCAGGCAGCATATTTAACATCAGGCGCTTTGCTGCGAAGACAAAAGTATTTACATCAGTCATAAGAGACCTCTTGTATGCAGATGATTGCGATCTTGTAGCGCACACAGAGAGTGATATGCAGCACATTTTGAATGTATTTTCTGACGCTTGCACTGCCCTGGGTTTGACTGTCAGTCTCAAGAAAACCGTCGTCATGTACCAACCTGCACCTGGTAGGCAGTACACTGAACCAAACATCTATGTGTATGGCAAACGACTTGGAGTGGTTGATCAGTTTGTCTACCTGGGAAGCACTGTCAATCGATACGGCAACCTTGACAGTGAAATCTCACTTAGGATTAGGAAAGCAGAAGAACATACATACATACATACATACATACATACATACATATACATACATAGATACATGCATACATACATACATACATACATACATACATACATACATACATACATATATGTGTGTGTGTGTGTGTGTGCATTTGTGTAAAAGGTAAACAGAAATAACAAAACAAACGGGACAGTACATGGAAGAAATATATTAGTTTAATGTTTGAAATAGCAATATATATATATATATATTCACATATTTGCACCAACAGATATACAACCCAACTGTACACAACACAATTGTATACAACCCAACTGTATATATATATATGTGTGTGTGTGTCTGTGTCTGTGTGTGTCTGTGTATGTATATTTGTATGTATTGATGTAATCACCATGATCATCGGGGAAGCTAATGATATCAGCAAATATTAACCTTTTCTATACCAAACTGCCTGAAACCACACCCAGTTATCTGATACAAAACTGTTTGTTTTAAAGTATTTATATTTCTCTAAAAGCCTTCCATTATAATATTACATAAGAGACTTTATTTAATTATAATATTTTGTTTAAAAGCTACTACAATGTGAAATGGACAGTAAATGTTAAAAATATGATAACAATAATATTGGGATATTACCTTAAAGTTCTTTAGAGGTCCTTATATTTCGGGATAGAATCCCTTCGTCAAAAGATTAATAGAAGAAACTAGAAAAAATGACAGCTTAAAAACAACAAAAGATTTACAGCTTTAAACTAGTTTCTTGTATTAATCTCTTGATGAAAGAATTTAGTTTTATCAAAATATAAAGATCTATAAAGAACTGCATGTTCCCAACATCTTTGTTACCATATTCTTTGTGGTAACCTTCAAACAAAACAACATTTTCTAAAATTTACTCAATGTTTCAAGTGCACCACAACACCTTATTTAGAAATGTTGCAAACACCAGATAAATAATCATTTCTGATTTAAGTACAAGGCTAGTTATTTGTGGGTGAGTGGATAGCTGATTATACTGACTCCAGTACTTCACTGGTATTTCAGTTGATCAATCACAGAAGGATGAAATGTAAAGTTGACCTGGGCAGGATTTGAATTCATAATGTAAAGAACCAGAACAAAAACTGTTAAGTCTGTGTTTGATGTTCTGGTGACAAATAATGAAACAGTTTGGTAATTGTTGACTGATTGTTTCCAAAATGGGTAGATTTGGTCATTTTGGTTAGCAATCATGAGGTAATAAGTTAAAGCACTCAACATTAGGCAAATCATCTATTGTAGATGTGGTAGCTCATGGCTGGTGCAGGGACAGAATTAAATATTTATTTCAAAGACAATAAAAGTTCGGACTCAAAATATTCTTTTAATGTTTCAAAATCACAATACACATTTCTATGGCCTGGTGTTTTGTTTTTTAATTTGATATATTGGCTCCTGATTCATTTCTATATGTAAGTAGAGCTTCTTAAGTTGAATGGTTCTCAGCTGCTGTTTTTAGCAGTCTTTTGGTCCATTCACACTATTGGCTGTATAAAGAGCCTGGAATCTATTCCTTGAACTCATTAAATTATAGGATATTAATGTGAGCCTTTAACTCCATTTTTTAAATTTTATATATATATATAAGTTTATCCCAGCTTCAATCACGGGGGTAGGGGGTGGGGTGGGGTGAACCACAGTAAGTAGGTACTCAATACAAAGCAGAGTATAAATATACAAAGGCTTCTACAGGACTAGAACTGTTTCATTCGAGCTTCCTGATGATTTCTCCTGAATGAAACAGTTCTAGTCCTGTAGAAGCCTTTCTATCTTAAATATATATATATATAAAAATATATATATATATATATATTATATAGTAATAATAATAAATTTGAAGACTAAAATCCATAGAGGGCTCGATAAGGATAAATATATATCAAATATATAAGAAATATATATATATCAAATATATAAGGATAAATATATATAAAATATATCAAATATATATATCAAATATATATCAAATATTTGTGAACGCAACGATTCTTTGCTTAAACTTTAATCTGTTATTTTAACAAATATATATATATATATTTATATATCATCATCACCGTTTTACATCCGTTCTTCCATGCTAGCATGGGTTAGACGGGTTGTCCTGTTGTGGGCAGTGTCTGGTCGGCTGACCATGCCTTGCTCATACAGGAACTGATCTTGGCTTGATTTCTACAGCTGGATGCCCTTCCTAACACCAACCTCATTTACAGTGAGTGCTGGGTGCTTTTTCCGTGGCGCCTACACATCCACTTTACAGTGTGGGCTGGGTGCTTTTTTGCCGTGGCACCTCCACGACCACCTTGCAGTGGGAGGGTATGGGGGCATATTGTCTATATGCTTCAGCTTGTACCCATGGGAGGTCGGGTACTCTGTATTACTGCGTGACGCCAGAGGTCACGGTCGTGTGTCGCCAGAGGTCATGGTCGTATATATATATATATATATAACCCATGCTAGCATGGAAAATGGACGTTAAACGGTGATAATGATGATGATGATAATATATATATATATATATATATATATCATCATTGTTGTACATTTGTTTCCCATACTGGTACTGGCATGGGTTGGATATGATGTGTCATATTGTGAGACTAGGCAAGTTGGATGAACACATCCTTTCTCACATATTGCAGTGTGGCATGGTTTTTATGGCTTTATGCCTTTCCTAATGCCAACCACTTTACTATACAATATGGGACAGACAGATAGCATTTTATCATAGCACCAACACTAACACCTTTCAGGGTGGACTTGGTTCTTTTTATCATGGCATCAATACTACCACTTTACAGAGTGGGCTGGGTGTATTTTATAAATTGATTTTGAAATTACATATGCTTTCAGTTGTTACTACAACAATCGATATTTAGGTTTACATAACTACTTTAATAATCTATAATTCCGTTTAGAAAACAGTTCCCAACAACAGCTTTTAGAATTTATATTTTGGTTAACACAACAGCTTATGGTAGAAGTGAGACTCAATTATTGGCTGAATTTATCAATATGTGTGTATGTACATGAGTTTATGTACACGTGTGAGTGTGTATACATGTATACATGTATATGTGTGTACATTTGTCTATATATATATGTGTGTATTTGTCTATATATGTGTATATGTGTGTGCATCTGTACATGTATGTTTGTGTATATATGTGTATGTGTTTGTGTATATGTATGTGTATGCACGTGTATATACATATATGTGTATATGTGTGTGTGTATATGTATGTGTATGCACATGTATATACATATATGTGTATATGTGTGTGTATATATGTATGTGTAGATACATATATGTGTATATGTGTGAGTATATATGTATGTGTATGCACATGTATATACATGTATGTGTATATGTGTGTGTGTATATGTATGTGTATGCACATGTATATACATATATGTGTATATGTGTGTGTATATATGTATGTGTAGATACATATATGTGTATATGTGTGAGTATATATGTATGTGTATGCACATGTATATACATGTATGTGTATATGTGTGTGTGTATATGTATGTGTATGCACATGTATATACATATATGTGTATATGTGTGTGTGTATATGTATGTGTATGCACATGTATATACATATATGTGTATATGTGTGTGTATATATGTATTTGTATGCACATGTATATACATATATGTGTATATGTGTGTGTATATATGTGTGTATATATGTATGTGTATGCACATGTATATACATATATGTGTATATGTGTGTGTATATATGTATGTGTATGCTTGTGTATATACATGTATGTGTATATGTGTGTGTTTATGTTTATGTTTATGAGTCAGTACATGGTTTTATTTCTATTGTTATTGAACATATCTAAAAGTGTAAGGAGGCATTTGTTGTTTCTGTTGTTTCTCTTTATATATCATTGTCTGACATGAACACCATAATTTAGAGAAGTCCCATAGAATCAGAAGCGTGATCTTACTCTAATAAAGGACCCGTGTGTTTACTTTATGTCAATTATCTTAATTTTACAGTCTTACAAGAAGTTATACAAATAGTTGTGAGGTTTTATAAAGTCCAAGGAAACTAATGAAATAGTTTTTTTCTGTTTCCAAAGGAAAGCTTTACTGAAGAATGTTAATACTATACTTGCCAATGGCATTTGGACTTATCCTCATTTACAAACTGTTTGAGAGAGAGAGAGAGAGAGAGAGAGAGAGAGAGAGAGAGAGAGAGAGAGAGAGAGAGAGAGAGAGAGAGTATAGGGAAAGAAGTTAATTTCTAGAAGAAAAAACATATTCCTGTGAAGAGTGTAGACAACAGACTAAGAAGATTCCCTTATAGCAACATTAATAGAAGACAGAGCACAACTATATAGTAAAGAAAGAAAAGTAGTTTTGTCAATGAAAAGTGTGAAAGCATTCTGGGGTAACTGTTTCTTTAGTTGCTTGGTAGATTTAACTTGTTGCTCAACTTAACACAGCATTGAGCCACTAGATGTCTTTAGCAGAGCTGGCTCTGTTTCAAGCATTTGATCCATGTCTCCTGTCTATCTCTATTGCAAGTATTTGATCCATCTCTTTAGTTGGGCTCTGTTGCAAACATTTGATCCAGGTCTCCAATTGAGATTTGTTGCAAGCATTTAATCCAAGTCTTTTGTCTGGCTTTGTTGCAAGTATTACATCTAGATCTCCAGGCTGGCTCTGTTCCAAGCATTTGATCTAGATCTTTAATCTGGCTTTGTTGCAAGCATTTGATCTAGATCTTTAATCTGGCTTTGTTGCAAGCATTTGATCTAGATCTTTAGTGTGAAAACAATTTCCTCCCTTCCCTGGATACCCTGAAGAGGGTCATAAGTATTGACTTTCTTCCTCTGAATTTGTTGTTTAGTTAATCTAGAGAGGAAAGGAGATGATGAAGTAAAGTGACAAGGTTTTAGGAAGGGCATCAAGCTATAAAACTCATTCCAAATATAGAACATATGAGCAAGATGAAGTTGCTTCAGTCTGTCTGATTTCAAACTGTGGCATGTTTAACACTTTAGCATTTACATTCCTCTATATTTACTATTTTATCTAAATATGCTATTATATGTTCATGGTAAACACTTTATTTCACATAATTATCTCACATAATATTGAATCTATGAGATTTTGATATTATTTATTTTGAGAACAATACTTTAACACAAGTATGCGCGACCAGTTACAGCCGGTTTGAACAGAAAGAGGTGAAAGAATTCTGGCCAGATACGGCTGGTTTAAATGCTAAAGCTTTAACAAACCTGCTTTTAGATATATTCTGCTAAATCATTACAGGATGTTAACCCTTTAGCAATCACATTACTCTATATATACTATTATATTTTCATGGTAAAGGCTTTACCTCGCATAATTATCTCACATAATATCGAATCTATAAGATTTTGAAAGTATTTATTTTGAGAACAATACCTTAACATCAGTTTGAGCGACCAGTTACAGCCAGTTCAACAGAAAGAGGTAGAGAATTCTGACCGGTTTTGGCCGGTTTGAACATTAAAGGGTTAAATGTTAGTGTGGTACTACCCCCTGGTCTCTTAGTCTCTTGGTTCTTCTCCACTAAGACTGGCAAAGAAACATTTCAGGGCTGAAATATAAGACCCACACCCACACACACACACCTACACACATATACACATACAGGCATACACACACACATGCATACACACACACACACACACACACACACACATGCATACGCACACACACACACACATATACACACATACACACATATACACACAGACATACACACATACACACACATACGTGCATACACACACACACATACACAAACATGCACTCAGCCCCCCCCCCCCCCAATGCACCCATACACAAAAATGCTCTCAGTTACACGTGCACACACACATATACAAACACACACACACACACACACACACACATACACACACCAGAAATTAAGGGCTTGAAAAAGTCCTATCAGTTTAGATTCTATCATATTTATTATTTAAAGACTTATTCCACATCAATAGATTCTTGATAAAAGCAACATTGGTAAAGTTCTGGTGATTATGGAAAACAGCCAAATAGTTTCTCAAGAGAATATTCTCACTTTACTTCTAAATTACCATTAATATTACTTTTTTCAACTTTATAATCATTTCCAGAATGTTATTAATTAATCATTTAAAAATTTCTTTATCAGTTCTCTCAAGCTATATTGCTATCTATGTAATCTCACAAATATTTTTTGCTGCTTTATATCAATTTTCCTATGCCAACATAGGTGGACTGATTTTATTGTTTTTCTAATGATATTTATAATGAATCCACTGTGAAATCAACAATTGGAAATGTTTTGTTAGTGAGGCAACTAAGACAAGCAGAGTTATGTGCCTTGCCCAGGAGCCCATGAACTGCCAATTATATGGTTGGTAACTCATTAACTTCATCTATTTACTTCATAAGCTTTTGCTGTTGCGAAACATTTATCTGAGATGAAAGACTCTTTAGGGCTATTCTTATTTAGAAAGATTTTTTTAGGTCTGTTCTTATTTATTCAGAAATTTCTAATTTATTTTCAAAGATTGAATTAATGTTACATTTAACCCCTTAGCATTTACATTATTCTATATATTATTGTATTTTTGCACTAAAGGCTTTACCTCACATAATATCTCACATAATATCAAAGCTATGAGATTTTGATGTTATTTATTTTGAGAACAATACCTTAACATCGGTATGAGTGGCAAGTTACAGCTAGTTTGAACAGAAAGAAGTGAGAGAATTCTGGCCGGTTTAAATGCTAAAGAATTAATGTATTTCTTTGCTAGCTACTACAAGATTTTGTCTCTTTTATTTTCTTGTTCATCCTGCATTACTCACATTACACCATTACACCATTACACCAAACACGAAAAGCAATCATTTCTTCCCTTGGATGTATGAAGACTTGTTTTCTTGAAGACATGAAAGTGTAGTTCTTTAATAATTCTTAAGTTGAACATTTGTATATGAATTCCTTAAGCAAGTATTTTATACAATTGGACTCTTTTAATGATTCTATTATGAGAGGATAATATAATCTATTTTTAGGAGAAATTCAAACAAGCAGAATAATGTAATCTCTTGAAAGACACAACATAAAAACACTACATAAAAAAAGAAAGGAAAGGAACCAATCATCAGATTGGACCAAGGACACAATGTTTCCACTGGTTTTTCCATTGCTGATACTATCTGTTGTTAGGAGGAGCAATGTAAATATAAAATATTTAGATTCTGCTTCATTACATCTCTTTAGTTCCTTGTTCGAATACAGAATTTCTCAAACTTTTTGGGCCATCGCCCTCCTCATGGCCACATAATATCCTCAGCACCTCCACCCCTATATCGAGAGAGACCTACCTAAATGCAAATTGTAAGTAATATATAATAAATAAAGTCGTTAATTTATATATAGTAAATAATATAATATATACTATATATTAAAAAATATATATATTTTTTTATTTTACTATATTTATATATAATATGTATCATTTGATATTTAATATACCTTGGATTGACAGGACTGAGGTCAAGTTTTGTGATATCTCGACAGCCAATGACAAGGGCCCAGAGGACTTCAGCTGAAGGTGGATGTAGGGCACTATGATATGTGAACTCTTCTAGGAGGCGGGCATAAGAAGAAACAAGCCACATACACCTGAAATTAGAAAGTAGTTTGAATAATTTCTTTTTATTGAAAAAACAAAACAAAACAAAAACATGTTAATGGAATTACAAATACAACAATGAATCAAAGTGTATGACAACTGATAAAAACAATGCCAATCTCACAATCTACAACCAGCAAATTGCTCAAGTTATGGAGTTTGTATATCTCAGTCACAATCTATCATCAAACAACAATGGAATGGTTGCTGCACAATATCAAATCGCTCTAGGTTGGGCAGCTTTCAACAAGGACAAGGAACTACTAACATCAAAACGAGTTTCCTACCATTTGAAGGCTAAGATTTACAATACTTACATCCTACCAGTTGTGTTATATGGTCTTGACTGTGTAAATTGGACTACAAGGTCACTTCAGAAGCTCTCTACATTCCAGAACCACATCATGAGACTTATGACTGACAAGCGGCTCAGTGACTGCATCTGTATCAGTGAACTTCTCAACATTACCAGACTTAGACCAATAACATCAATTGTCAAGTCAAACTATACGGTCATATAAAAAGATCAACTCGTGGTGGGAGTAGGTTATGCCTGGAAGGAAGGTTGGCTGGTACGAGAAGCAGAGGCCGGCAGAGAAGACGATGGCTTGATAATGTCAACCTTTGGACAGGACTTAATCTTTGCTTTTTAAACTCTGCTAGTGGTGATCGAACATTGTGGAGAAACATATCTCATGTTGATGCACTGTCTGCAACTGGCGGAGTTTAGTGTCAAAGAAATATAACAACAACAATTTCAAATGTTTTTTGGTGGTGGAGTGTAGTTATTTTAATTGATCACATTAGATTACTGGTACTTGATTTCAAGTATTAGGGGTGGAATGTAGTAAATTTAATCAATCACATTATATTACTGGTATCTATTCATTTACATCCTTTGTGTGCCCTGGCACGACCGAGTGCAAAATGAGGAAATCCTGCAGAGAGCTGTTTTGTCTGACAATTCTGTTTGGTCTAGCAATTCTGAATACAGTTTAACAATGAGTTGATACAAATAAAATATCTGCAGGCATCAGACTTATTTCCAGCTGTGTATACCTTCCAGAATCACAGACTTATTTCCAGCTGTGTATACCTTCCAGAATCACAGACTTAATTCTAGCTGTGTACACCTTCCAGAATGACAGACTTAATTCTAGCTGTGTACACCTTCCAGAATGACAGACTTAATTCTAGCTGTGTACACCTTCCAGAATGACAGACTTAATTCTAGCTGTGTATACGTTCCAGAATGACAGACTTAATTCTAGCTGTGTACACCTTCCAGAATGACAGACTTAATTCTAGGTGTGTACACCTTCCAGAATCACAGACTTAATTCTAGCTGTGTACACCTTCCAGAATGACAGATTTAATTCTAGCTGTGTACACCTTCCAGAATCACAGACTTAATTCCAGCTATGTATCGGTTGAGCGTCGGACAACATGCTTTGCAGCAGGAAGTTACGCCCCTTTACAATCTGAGTTTAAATCTCACAGAGGTTAGCTTTGTCTTTTATCCTTATGGGGTCAATAAAATAAAGCACCGGTAATGCACTGGGGTCGATTTAACCCTTTAGCATTTACATTACTCTATATATACTATTATATTTTGACGGTAAAGGGTTTACCTCACATAATTATATCAGATAATATCGAATCTATGAGATTTTGATATTATTTATTTTGAGAACAATATCTTAACATCAGTATGAGTGGCCAGCTACAGCCAGTTTGAACAGAAAGAAGTGAGTGATTTCTGCCAGATATGGTTTAAATGTTAAAAGGTTAATCGAATTTCCCCTCTCCCAAAATTTGCTGGCCTTGTGCCTTTAGTAGAAACAATTATTATTTCCAATAATGCTGCTTTTATTTTAGCATCCATAGTTGTTAGAAAAACATGTTCCTTTTGTTTCAATTAGTGATAACTGTTATATCAGGTTTCTTATTGGTGTGGACTTTTTATTGATTTTAGTTGTTTCAATTTTTCAAGCTGTTTGTCATTTATTGTTAATTTTTACTGCAAATGTTCATAATAATAATAATAATAATAATAATGATTGTGTACAGTGCTCAGGTGCACTACAACTCAGCAAAAGTGTATGTATAGTACATAGAATAATGTACAAAAGTCAGGAAAGTG
Organism: Eledone cirrhosa; assembly: GCA_964016885.1. NCBI lineage: Eukaryota > Metazoa > Mollusca > Cephalopoda > Octopoda > Eledonidae > Eledone > Eledone cirrhosa. The sequence goes on from OZ024745.1 coordinate 121,177,444, forward strand.
AACAGTGTATGAGATATGATACACACGCACACACATAAACACACAGACACACACATGCATACACCACATACACTCACACACGCAGGCATATACCACACACACACACACATGTGTGTGCGTGTGTATAGAGGGGGAATATTAGGTGTAGTTTTGGCGAATTTCAGGAAGCATGGAGATTTTGAAGGATGCAGTGTCCCGACAGTTAACAACTGATGCAGGTAGTTTGTTTCGTGCTTCAGCAACTCTGAGCATTAAAAATGTTTCCGACTGTCATGGGACTGGCTGTGCTGTTTTCTGACTTTGTTGGCATCCCCACGTGTGTTAGACACATGGAATTCAAAAAGGTGCTCAGGGTTGTTATTGGCAAGATGGTTAATAATCTTGTGGATGTCTACCAAGTTAGTTGCCAGACATCAGAGCCTTAATGTATCCATGCCTAGCGGAGCAAGGCATTCAGAGTATGGTAGATGCCCAATGGAGGGTATATATTTGGTTGCACGTTTCTGATTACTTTCTTTCTGCAAATTATTAAATACAATTTATGTTGTATTTAATTTTCATTGTGGAACAATTAGATAATGGGTTCAACCCCATGAGGTGATTGATCTGCATTGGTTCCAATGACAAGTGTTCCAGTTGTTTGATCAATGGAAGAGCCAGCTCGTGAAATTAATGTCTAAGTGTCTGAGCATTCCACAGACATGTGTACCCTTAATGCTATTTTAAAGGAGATTCAGCATAACTCATTTTTTCTACTTGAATGAACTGGGTCAATGTGAAATACAGTTTTGTACTTAACCTGTTGATTGCCATGCATATTTTACACAGCTACAGTTGTGCTGGGTTTTTTTTCTTCAGTAAAATGACTATTTTAATTGACAATCATTTATTAACAACACATATCTGAATGATTGACATATGTCACATCAATAAACTAGTAACCCCATCTAGTTTTGAAGTTGTGAACTGTTGGAAAAGAGTTCATAACTTTGAAGTTATGAACTGTTGGAAAAGAGTTCAAACATGTTAGGACAAGTCATCTTGTCTACGGCACTGAAGAGATTAAGGACACAATGCACAGCTGGGAATTGAACACATGACCAAACAATTGTAATCTGAACACCCTAACCACTATACCATATACCTTCACAGCTCTATATAAGCACCAAAGAGGAGTAAAAAAATATATAATACCTTTCTGTAAATACAGGACCACAGTTTATAATCGTCAGTTTTTTTAGACTTCCTTCTGCATTCATTAGAACAGCTTCTAACCCCTTTTCCAGGCTGCCTCTGTGAATGTTTCAATAAAAACTTATTCTCATAACTAATGAAGGAGTCTTGTTAATATGGTGAGTATGTTTTATTATATATTTCTGGCAATACACTCACTTACACTCACACATACACACACTTACACTCACACATACATACACATACACACACTTACACTCACACATACATACACTTACACCCACACATACACACACATACACACATATACACACACACATACACTCACTTGTACTCATACATACACACACTTACACCCACACATACACACACATACACACACATACACACACATACACTCACTTGTACTCATACATACACACACTTAGACCCACACATACACACACGCACTCATACTTATATACACATACACTCACACACACTTACATACACACATACGTGCACATTACACACGCATACACACATATACACACATACGCACACATACATGCACATTTACAGATACATACATGCATACATACACACATATACACACACATACATACACATATGCACATACACACATATGTGTACACATACACACATACACTCATATACATACACACATATGCACACACACACACATACACACACAATTTAATTGAAGAATTAACACTTTGTACCACATAAAACCATATTAGCAAAACATTCTAAAAAGTACAAAACAACACTATAACTGCATCTCATTAATCTGTTGACTGCTGCGTATGTTTTACACAGCTACAGACCATTTTTTAAAACAAACATCTATTAACAACACATATCTGAATGGTTGACAAACGTCACATCAATAAACTAGTAACTCCATCTAGCTTTGAAGTTATGAACTGTTGGGAATGAGTTCATAACTTTGAAGTTATGAACTGTTGGAAACGATTTCATAACTTTGAAGTTATGAACTGTTGGGAACAAGTTCATAACTTTGAAGTTATGAACTGTTGGAAAAGAGTTTAAACATGTTAGGACAAGTTATCTAGTCCGTGTTAGGACGAGTTATCTCGTCTACGGCACTGAAGAGGTTAGAAATTGAAGTCTTTACTTTAATACTGCTCCTTTTCACAATGATCTATTCACTAGTAAAGATACTATAAACATTTGAATTAACAAACCTGTCTTTAGATATTTTCTGTGAAATCATCACAGGATGTTACGTGTTAATCCTTTAGCATTTACATCACTCTATATTTACTATTGTATTTTTACAGTAAAGTCTTTACCTCACATAATTATCTCACATAATATCGAATATATGAGATTTGATATTATTTATTTTGAGAACAATACCTTAATATAAGTATGAGGGGCCAGCTATAGCTAGTTTGAATAGAAAGAGGTGAGAGAATTCTGGTTGAATATTGACGGTTTAAATGCTAAAGGGTTAATATGTAAATTATGAACTAATGGCGAAGCTTTTTGTTAAGAAAACATAAAATAAACTTGTATTATAGTGAAGTTACTTACCGTATCTCTTGTTGGTAAAACTTCTCACTTTCTCCACGCTGTTTTGGCCGTCCTTGTATACCTACCGAGAAGCAATAAGATTTGTTTCAAAATGTGTCTTGAAAAATGAGAATAAAAACTGTCATGTATGCCACTTGCATCATTATATCATTTTTTATATAGTTTTTTAGTTTTTTATTGAGATATAGTTGATAGTTTAACCCTTTAGTATTTACATTACTCTATATATACTATTGTATTTTTGTGGTAAAGGCTTTATCTCACATAATATCTCATATAATATTGAATCTATGAGATTTTGATGTTATTCATTTTGAGAACAATACCTTAACATCAGTATGAGTCATTGGATACAGCCAGTTTGATCAGAAAAAGGTGAGAGAATTTTGGCCAGATATGGCCGGTTTTAATGCTAAATGGTTAATACAGGATACAATTACATAATCAACAATTTTAGTATATAGAAGTTAAGGGTCAAACTACTTGCTTGATGGAATATTTTTCTGAAGACATTCTGCTGTCCAGCTCACTTAGGAGTTTCTTACCACTATAGTATGACACCACAATTACAATACATTTCAACGTCCTCATCTTACAATGCTTTAACCTCTTTAGTGCCATAGACAAGATAACGCATCCTAACATGTTTGAACTCATTTCCAACAGTTCATAACTTCAAAGCTAGATGGGGTTACTAGTTTATTGATGTTACATTTGTCAATCATTCAGATATGTGTTGTTAATAAATGTTTGTGTTAAAAAATAATCATTTTACTAGAAAAAAACTTGGCACAGCAACTGTAGCTGTGTAAAATATACACAGCAGTCAACAGGTTAAACCCAGTAAATTACAATATCAAAATATTTACAATTTTGATATATTAAAAACCTACACAGTTGCATAGATTTAGTAGAGTGGTTCCCAACCTTTTGTGCATCATGCCCACCTCAACTTCTAAAAAATTGTTATCTTCATTTGATATGAAAACAGTGATGATCAACTGCAAAGTGTAAACAAATTGGTGTATAGGTGGTGTCAGGTACACAATAACATGTGGAGGTGAGACAAGAGTTTCTGACTGTAATGTGTACCAAAGTTGCCTTGGTGTAAAAGCAGTTAAGTAAAACCTGAAGTTTGTTCTCATTAACATCATTTGCAAATTGCCCCCCTTAACCCTTTAGCATTTAAACTGACCGTATCCAGCCAGAATTCTCTCACCTCTTTTTATTCAAATCGGCTGTAAGTGGCCACTCATACTGATGTTAAGGTGTTGTTCTCAAAATAAATAACATCAAAGTCTTATAGATTCGATATCATGTGAGGTAAAGCCTTTACCATGAAAATACAATAGTATATACAGAGAGTTATGTAAATGTTAAAGGGTTAAATATTAAAACTACCTGACATTGAGAATCCCTGGTTTAGTTTATAGCACAACATCACAGATTTAATATATGACACAGAAACATTATACTGTGATTTTAATGTATAAAAAGTGAAAAAAACCCCCAAAAATTAAAATTGCTTACTTTCAAAATAAAGTTCCTTCAAGTTTGTCAATCTATGGGAAAGTTTTTCCAGAAACTAAAAAAAGAGAAGAAGGATAAGTTAAGATACATTAAGATACTGAGTTGCTTTACCTTGAGAAATTAAACCAATATTTCTTTATGTTCTGAGTTTAAATCACTCTGAGGTTTACCTAAATTTTGACTATCTATATATAAATTTCTGTGATTCTGTCACAACACATAAAGAGAGAGAGAGAGAGAGAGTAGTTTGACTACCTCGTACTACTCCTGTATGTGTGTGTGTGTAAAAGGAAGGAAGGGGATGGTGAAAAAACTATAGCAAAATAGCAGCTGGTGTTCCTTGTGCAACGCTGTGAGTGTATGTATGTGTGTGTAAAAGGAAGGGAGGGGTGGTGAAAAACTACGCTGTGTGGGAGTGTATGTGTTTGTGTGTGTTTGTGTAAATGTATGTGTGTGCTTGTGTGAATGTATGCCTAAGTGGGTATTTTTGTAAGTGTGTCTGTGTTTGTACATTTATATTTATATACTCATACATATAAATGTATGCATATGCACATACACATACATGGACTGGTGTCCTGTTCAGGAGGAATTCTTGTATTCCCAATCACTTAACCGGGTTAAGTTCTGGCCTTCAGAAAACTGTCAAGCTCAATAGGCCTCACTCCATTCCCACAACCCCCCACAAAAGTCTTCTATATAAACTGTGAAATTCAATAAAATTGATTGAAATACCACAAAATATATAACAATGGATACAATGCAAGATGGTTATTTGGATATTTGATTATTTCATTACCATATCTCTAATGAAAGACACTGTCTATGCCATTAACCCTTTTCTTACCATATTTCTACTGACACTGCCTATGTCATTAACCCTTTTCTTACCATATTTCTAATGAAAGACACTGTCTATGTCATTAACCCTTCCATTACCATATTTCTAATGAAAGACACTGTCTATGTCTTTAACCCTTCCATTACCATATTTATAACGAAAGACACTGTCTATGTCTTTAACCCTTCCATTACCATATTTATAACGAAAGACACTGTCTATGTCTTTAACCCTTCCATTACCATATTTATAACGAAAGATACTGTCTATGTCTTTAACCCTTTCATTACCATATTTCTAATGAAAGATACTGTCTATGTCTTTAACCCTTCCATTACCATATTTATAACGAAAGACACTGTCTATGTCTTTAACCCTTCCATTACCATATTTATAACGAAAGATACTGTCTATGTCTTTAACCCTTTCATTACCATATTTTTAATGAAAGACACTGTCTATATCTTTAACCCTTTCATTACCATATTTTTAATGAAAGATACTGTCTATGTCTTTAACTCCTCCATTACCATATTTTTAATGAAAGACACTGTCTATGTCTTTAACCCTTTCATTACCATATTTTTAATGAAAGATACTGTCTATGTCTTTAACCCCTCCATTACCATATTTCTAATGAAAGACACTGTCTATGTCTTTAACCCTTTCATTACCATATTTATAACGAAAGATACTGTCTATGTCTTTAACCCTTTCATTACCATATTTATAACGAAAGATACTGTCTATGTCTTTAACCCTTCCATTACCATATTTCTAATGAAAGACACTGTCTATGTCTTTAACCCTTCCATTACCATATTTATAACGAAAGATACTGTCTATGCATTAACTCTTTCATTACCATATTTCTAATGAAAGACACTGTCTATGTCATTAACTCTTTCATTACCATATTTCTAACAAAAGACACTATCTAAAGAGAGAGAGAGAGTGAGAGAAAGATATAGAGGGAGAATAAATCCCAGTATTAAACTAGTACTTTTTTATCGGCCTCATAAGGATGAAAGGCAAAGTTGACCTTGGCAGGATTTGCCCTAATGACCCTGCCAATTCATATACTAACACACACACATCAAGTAAAGTATTTTTTTATTTTCTATATTATTTTATCGATCAACAAGTTCCCAGACCTCATTTGCCTACCAAGTGGCGTGGAACGTCAAATTGGACCGAGGAAACAATGCTTCCATTGGTCTTTCCATTGCTGATACTATCTACTGCTCGCAACTCCTGGCAGAAGGAGCAATGTGAAATAATGTGTCTTGAACAAGGACATAATGCATCGCCCGGTGCAGGAATCTAACTCCTAACCTCATGATTGTGGATTCAATTCTCTAATCACTAATAATAGTTTTTACTTAGGCACAAAGCCAGCAATTACCCCAGTGCATTACTGGTACTTTATTTTATTGACCCAGTGAGGATGAAAGGCAAAGCTAAGCTCAGCGGGATTTGAACTCAGAACATAAGGTACCATAATTCTAACATGTTGTCCAATATTTTACTGATACTACCAATCCACCGCTCTAACTCTCTAAGCACTAACAATGGTTTCTACTTTAGGCACAAGGCCAGTAATTTGGGGAGAGGGAAAGTCGATTAAATCGACCCCAGTGCATTATTGGTGCTTTATTTTATCGACCCCGTAAGGATGTAAGGCAAAGCTAAACTTGGCGGGATTTAAACTCAGAACGTAAAGGGACATAACTCTATGAGACAAAACATGGTGTCTGACGCTCTACTGATACTAATAGTCCAAGTGAAATAATACAGGTAAGTGCTGAAAAATGTAAAAATGTTTCTCTTACTTTTGATGACATGCGGCCATGAGAAAAAGTGACATATTGCCACAGAGATGGGTGACAACTGGCTCTCTTCCATTTCTGACATACCAAAGGCATTGTAATTAAGGTCTTCTGGTCTAGAAAACTGAAGATTCGAGTTAACAAGTTCTCATCCAATGAATCAGCATCTGAAAATGTTTGAGATTATGATATTAACTCTTAACATCCTGTATCACATGAGACCACATTAACAAGACATCATTCTTTATAAGTTCAAAACAACACTAACTGCATCACATATTTACTCTAATGGAAAATTTTCACAACAATCTTATTGTGCGAGAGTACGATGCCCCCGCTAGCGAGAATGGGCTGGACCACTACATATAAATAGTAGCGGCCTGAGTAAGTGGGGAAGTCGGTACTAGTTCCACAGTTCATATGTTGATAGTCAAAGTTGGTACTAGTTCCATAGTTCGTGTGTTGATAGTGAAAGTTGGTACTAGTTCCATAGTTCGTGTGTTGATAGTGAAAGTTGGTACTAGTTCCATAGTTCGTGTGTTGATAGTGAAAGTTGGTACTAGTTCCATAGTTCGTGTGTTGATAGTCAAAGTTGGTACTAGTTCCACAGTTCATATGTTGATAGTCAAAGTTGGTACTAGTTCCACAGTTCGTGTGTTGATAGTGAAAGTTGGTACTAGTTCCACAGTTCGTGTGTTGATAGTCAAAGTTGGTACTAGTTCCACAGTTCGTGTGTTGATAGTCAAAGTTGGTACTAGTTCCACAGTTCGTGTGTTGATAGTCAAAGTTGGTACTAGTTCCACAGTTCGTGTGTTGATAGTCAAAGTTGGTACTAGTTCTATAGTTCGTTTGTTGATAGTCAAAGTTGGTACTAGTTCCACAGTTTGTGTGTTGATAGTCAAAGTTGGTGCTAGTTCTATAGTTTGTTTGTTGATAGTCAAAGTTGGTACTAGTTCCACAGTTCGTGTGTTGATAGTCAAAGTTGGTACTAGTTCTATAGTTCGTTTGTTGATAGTCAAAGTTGGTACTAGTTCCACAGTTTGTGTATTGATAATCAAAGTTGGTGCTAGTTCTATAGTTTGTTTGTTGATAGTCAAAGTTGGTACTAGTTCTATAGTTTGTTTGTTGATAGTCAAAGTTGGTACTAGTTCCACAGTTCGTTTGTTGATAGTCAAAGTTGGTACTGGTTCCATAGTTTGTGCATTGATAGTCAAAGTTGGTACTGGTTCCATAGTTTGTTTGTTGATAGTCAAAGTTCACAGTTTGAGTTAGTGTGTTGGATTGTTGGGTCTTAAAATATTGTTGTTCCATTACATGTGGTTATTGCCGTTTGTTTCAATTATATTGTTATTACACTGTTGCAGTGTATTCGTTTATCCATAAGGACATAACAAATCTGTTTACTGTTTTTAGATATTTTATTCGAAATCATTATTGTAATCATCATCATCATCATCATCATCATCATCATCATTATCATTATTATCAACATCATTTAACATCCATTTTCCATGGGTAAAACGGGCAGTCCCTTTGTGAGGGATCAGGTCAAGGGACGGTGATTTGCTCATACAGAACTGATTTTGGCTTGGTTTCTACGGCTCGATGCCCTTCCTAACACTAACCACATTTACAGTGTGTGTAATGATGTGAAGAATTAACTCTTAATGTTATGTACCACATGAGACCACATTGATAAGACATTCTTGAAAAGTAAAAATCAGTACTATGACTACATCACATTAAAAATTAAAGCCTTTACTCTAGCAGTGCACATTTTTACAGTGACCTATCTGCTAGTAAATATACTACAAACATTTGAATTAACACTTAATGTCTTGTGCCACATGGGATCACATTCACAAGACATTCTTAAAATGTTTAACCCTTTAGCATTTAAACCAGCCATATCTGGCCAGAATTCTCCCCTCTTTTTCTATTCAAACCAGCCATAACTGGCCACTCATACTGATGTTAAGATATTGTTCTCAAAATAAATAACATCAAAATCTCATAGATTCAATATTATGTGAGATATTAAGTAAGATAATTATGTAAGATAAAGTCTTTACCATAAAAATACAATAGTATATATAGAGTAATATAAATGCTAAAGGGTTAAAACAGTACTGACTGCATCTAATAGTGTAAATTATCACACACAGACAACATCAGTTTCATATATATAGATATCGTTCAATTTCTGTGTATATTGTCAATTACGATTTTATTTGATGTATCATATCGACATGTATAATATCAATACACACACTTATATATATATATATATACACTCCTTATATATATATATATATATATATATATATATCCAAACCCATGCTAGCGTGGAAGATGGACGTTAAACGATGATGATGATGATGATGATATATATATATATAAAGAGAGAGAGAGAAGAAAAGATAGTAGAGACTGGATGGATAAGAAAAGAGCGGAATTTCTCCAAATATATTAACCCACTACCACGTCATGAGGTCAAATAATTGTTTCTACTTTTGGCACAAGGCCAGCAATTATTCCAGTACATTACTGGTACTTTATTTTATCGACCCCGTAAGGATGAAAGGCAAAGTTAACCTCGGCGGGATTTGAAATCAGATCGTAAAGGGACGTAACTATGCTGGAAAGCATATGCGACACACTACCGATACTGCCAACTGACCGGCCTTATCATGAGGTCAAATAATGGAGGTAGCAAAGGAATGGTCATTGCACACACACACACACATAATATAACCACACATACACACATAAATATGAGACTTGAAACTGGATCATGGAATCACTGGCAGCTGAGACTTGAAACTGGATCAAAGAAACACTGACTGCTGAGACTTGAAACTAGATTAGAGAAACACTGACTGCTGAGACTTGAAACTAGATCAGAGAAACACTGACTGCTGAGACTTGAAACTAGATTAGAGAAACACTGACTGCTGAGACTTGAAACTAGATCAGAGAAACACTGACTGCTGAGACTTGAAACTAGATCAGAGAAACACTGACTGCTGAGACTTGAAACTAGATCAGAGAAACACTGACTGCTGAGACTTGAAACTAGATCAGAGAAACACTGACTGCTGAGACTTGAAACTAGATTAGAGAAACACTGACTGCTGAGACTTGAAACTAGATCAGAGAAACACTGACTGCTGAGACTTGAAACTAGATTAGAGAAACACTGACTGCTGAGACTTGAAACTAGATCAGAGAAACACTGACTGCTGAGACTTGAAACTAGATCAGAGAAACACTGGCTGCTGAGACTTGAAACTAGATCAGAGAAACACTGACAGGTGAGACTTGAAACTAGATCAGAGAAACACTGACTGCTGAGACTTGAAACTAGATCAGAGAAACACTGACTGCTGAGACTTGAAACTAGATCAGAGAAACACTGACTGCTGAGACTTGAAACTAGATTAGAGAAACACTGACTGCTGAGACTTGAAACTAGATCAGAGAAACACTGACTGCTGAGACTTGAAACTAGATTAGAGAAACACTGACTGCTGAGACTTGAAACTAGATCAGAGAAACACTGACTGCTGAGACTTGAAACTAGATTAGAGAAACACTGACTGCTGAGACTTGAAACTAGATCAGAGAAACACTGACAGGTGAGACTTGAAACTAGATCAGAGAAACACTGACAGGTGAGACTTGAAACTAGATCAGAGAAACACTGACTGCTGAGACTTGAAACTAGATCAGAGAAACACTGACTGCTGAGACTTGAAACTAGATCAGAGAAACACTGACTGCTGAGACTTGAAACTAGATCAGAGAAACACTGACAGGTGAGACTTGAAACTAGATCAGAGAAACACTGACTGCTGAGACTTGAAACTAGATCAGAGAAACACTGACTGCTGAGACTTGAAACTAGATCAGAGAAACACTGACTGCTGAGACTTGAAACTAGATTAGAGAAACACTGACTGCTGAGACTTGAAACTAGATCAGAGAAACACTGACTGCTGAGACTTGAAACTAGATTAGAGAAACACTGACTGCTGAGACTTGAAACTAGATCAGAGAAACACTGACAGGTGAGACTTGAAACTAGATCAGAGAAACACTGACTGCTGAGACTTGAAACTAGATTAGAGAAACACTGACTGCTGAGACTTGAAACTAGATCAGAGAAACACTGACTGCTGAGACTTGAAACTAGATTAGAGAAACACTGACTGCTGAGACTTGAAACTAGATCAGAGAAACACTGACAGGTGAGACTTGAAACTAGATCAGAGAAACACTGACTGCTGAGACTTGAAACTAGATCAGAGAAACACTGACTGCTGAGACTTGAAACTAGATCAGAGAAACACTGACTGCTGAGACTTGAAACTAGATCAGAGAAACACTGACTGCTGAGACTTGAAACTAGATTAGAGAAACACTGACTGCTGAGACTTGAAACTAGATCAGAGAAACACTGACAGGTGAGACTTGAAACTAGATCAGAGAAACACTGACTGCTGAGACTTGAAACTAGATTAGAGAAACACTGACTGCTGAGACTTGAAACTAGATCAGAGAAACACTGACTGCTGAGACTTGAAACTAGATCAGAGAAACACTGGCTGCTGAGACTTGAAACTAGATTAGAGAAACACTGACTGCTGAGACTTGAAACTAGATCAGAGAAACACTGACTGCTGAGACTTGAAACTAGATTAGAGAAACACTGACTGCTGAGACTTGAAACTAGATCAGAGAAACACTGACAGGTGAGACTTGAAACTAGATCAGAGAAACACTGACTGCTGAGACTTGAAACTAGATTAGAGAAACACTGACTGCTGAGACTTGAAACTAGATCAGAGAAACACTGACTGCTGAGACTTGAAACTAGATCAGAGAAACACTGGCTGCTGAGACTTGAAACTAGATCAGAGAAACACTGACAGGTGAGACTTGAAACTAGATCAGAGAAACACTGACTGCTGAGACTTGAAACTAGATTAGAGAAACACTGACAGGTGAGACTTGAAACTAGATCAGAGAAACACTGACTGCTGAGACTTGAAACTAGATCAGAGAAACACTGGCTGCTGAGACTTGAAACTAGATTAGAGAAACACTGACTGCTGAGACTTGAAACTAGATTAGAGAAACACTGACTGCTGAGACTTGAAACTAGATCAGAGAAACACTGACTGCTGAGACTTGAAACTAGATTAGAGAAACACTGACTGCTGAGACTTGAAACTAGATTAGAGAAACACTGACAGGTGAGACTTGAAACTAGATCAGAGAAACACTGACTGCTGAGACTTGAAACTAGATTAGAGAAACACTGACTGCTGAGACTTGAAACTAGATCAGAGAAACACTGACAGGTGAGACTTGAAACTAGATCAGAGAAACACTGACTGCTGAGACTTGAAACTAGATTAGAGAAACACTGACTGCTGAGACTTGAAACTAGATCAGAGAAACACTGACTGCTGAGACTTGAAACTAGATCAGAGAAACACTGGCTGCTGAGACTTGAAACTAGATCAGAGAAACACTGACAGGTGAGACTTGAAACTAGATCAGAGAAACACTGACTGCTGAGACTTGAAACTAGATTAGAGAAACACTGACAGGTGAGACTTGAAACTAGATCAGAGAAACACTGACTGCTGAGACTTGAAACTAGATCAGAGAAACACTGGCTGCTGAGACTTGAAACTAGATTAGAGAAACACTGACTGCTGAGACTTGAAACTAGATTAGAGAAACACTGACTGCTGAGACTTGAAACTAGATCAGAGAAACACTGACTGCTGAGACTTGAAACTAGATTAGAGAAACACTGACTGCTGAGACTTGAAACTAGATTAGAGAAACACTGACAGGTGAGACTTGAAACTAGATCAGAGAAACACTGACTGCTGAGACTTGAAACTAGATCAGACAAACACTGGCTGCTGAGACTTGAAACTAGATTAGAGAAACACTGACTGCTGAGACTTGAAACTAGATCAAAGAAACACTGACTGCTGAGACTTGAAACTAGATCATGGAATCAGTTTACCATGAGTTTTATTTCATTTGCTATCCAACTGGTAGGTAGATTCAGTAGATCTTGAAGCTAATACCTTGTGGTACTAGTTCTTCAGCCAGATGTGTAATATAGATAAAGTCAATTTATTTTTTTTTATAGAACTTTATTCCACATGCCACTGCCATAAATAGTCTTGGCAGATAGGATGGAGAAAGTATTGCCCTGGGGGATGGCAAGGGAGGCATGCTGGTACAGCCACTTCACCTTGCATGTTAGTGTGACTTGAAGAAATATAACTTCTAGTGCTTTGAGTAGAGTTTGGCTTTGTATTATACCATAATGGGAGACAGATGAAGAATTTTAATACACTTTAACTTTGTTTTGATAAAAAATTTCTGGATGGCCAGTCAGAACTGAATTTGTAACCTCAATGGTGTACAATACTTAGCACATATCAGGACAGTTACTGTATTTTGGGATCTGGGTCGTCCCATTATAAGGGAGGTCTGGTTAGTTGGCTGCACCATGCCTTGCTCATAGTGGGGCTGTATTTGGGCTGGATTTTTATGTTTGCTTGATGCCCTTCCAACTACCAACCACATTTACAGTGTAGAACTAGGTGGCACCATTTACAGTCTAGGACCTGGGTGGCACTGTTGTGAGATAATATCTGGCCAGTTGGCTATGTCATATATTGTTTAAATGGGACTGAATATTTGTTGGGATTTTTACAGCTGGATGCCCTTCCTAACACCAACCAGATTAACAGTGTGGAGCTGGATGGTCCTATTTGAGAGAAGTCTGGCCAGATGGCTGTGCCATACCTTGCACAAAATGGAACTATGTGTTGGCAGGATTTTCATGGCTGGTGAATGCCCTTCATAACAACAACCATATTTACAATGTGGAAATGGTTGACACTGTTGGGGAGGGTCTGGCCAGTTGACCCCACGCCATACCCTGCTCATATCGCAACTGTAATTTATGAGGGAGGTTGGCCAGTTGTCCATGCCATGCCTTGTTCATGGGGCTGTGTTTGGGCTGGGTTTTTATGGTTGCTGGATGCTCTTCCTATCGCCAACTACGTTTACCGTGTGGAACTGGGTGGCACCATTGTGAGACAAGTCTGGCCAATTGGGTACATCATACTTTGCTCAAAAGCCTTACTCATATGGAGCCCTGGGTTGCACCGTTAAGAGGAGGGTGTGGCCAGTTAGCCATGCCATACTCTGCTCATATCAGAACCATAATTTGGAGTTGGGAGGTTCCATTATGTGGTGGGTCTGGCCAGTTGGCTGTGCCAAGCCTTGCTCATAGTGGAGCTATATTACTAGGTGATCCTGGGCCTGACCTCCCTCATAATGGGCCACCCAGCTCTCAAATTATAGTTCCAATGTGAGAACAGTACGGCGCTGCCAACTTGCCTGATAATGGAGCTAACTATATCCACACTATAAACATGGTTGGTGTTGGGCATTCAGCTGTAAAAGTCTATGCCAAAATCCAGTTCTATTTGAACAAAGTACAGTGTGGCCAGCTGGTCAGACCTTTTTCATGATATAGGCGACCCATCTAAACTAAGAAAGCATGCAAAAATAGACATTAAACGGTAATGAATTAGGGACACAAATTTAAGATATTTTATGAAGTTTATTAACTGAGTTTCGCAGACACAGACCACCACTAGTTTCATCATCATCATCATCGCCATCATTTAATGTCTGTTTTCATTGCTAGCAAGGGTTGGATGGGTATTCAGAAAGAGTCAGTACTCAAGAAGGGCCACTGACTTTTCATTTGTGCTGGGGGCCGGCATCTCACCTACACATAATTCTATGTTCCATTAAATACATTTTATCATGACACCAGCACTAAGGAGGTTGCTATGTCTTTGACACAGCTGACGAGTCCTCTCAATTCTTCGATTAGCAGTTTTTTATGGCTGGATGCCCTTCCTATCTCCAACCACTTTACAGTAGTACTGGGTGCATTTATCGTGAATTTTGGATGAATTTCTTTTTAACATCAGCAGAACACAAAAGCCAATTCTTAACAAAAGTTAGTAATATTGATGACTGCAGAGTTATTGGTCTGACAGTGAACTTTCTACAGCACTCAACATCAACATATACAAAGGTTACAATAAGTCAGTTTGTATAAAAATTAATTCTTTGTGTCACCAATGGATAGAATTACTTGAAAATATTGCAGTAGCATCTAGTTGTGAGGTAACCTTTGTATAATTTCCTAGCAGATAATTAACTAGTGGTGATGTTAGCAAAATAGTTTGTGTGTTTTGTTGATATATGTGGAATCAGTACATGTGATGTATGTGTATGTAATATAATGTAATATATATATATATATATATATATATATATATATATATATATATATATATATATATATATAAAGTCTGTCTTAAGCCAGAAGGCTCATTTGGCCAGTGCTTATCCTGATTTCATAGCGTGAAGCAACTAAGAGTACTAGACTCCCCTGGACAGGATACCAGTCCATCACGGGTTTAAACCCCCAGCTATATATATATATATATATATATATATATATATATATATATATATATATATATATATACATGTATATATACATATATATATACATATATATATACATATATATATATATATAAATATATATATATATGGGGGAGGTTATAGTTCACTTGAAGCATTGTGTAATGAGGTATAAACGTTAGAATATGTGTAATAAGGCCAAGACAATGCAGATATGGACATAGAAAAAAGAATGCAATAGTGAAAGATATTGATGAGAATTCGTCTTTCACCTTGAATTTATTTAAATGTCCTTAATTTTCGAGATAATATCTCTTCTTCGGAGGGAAGTAAAAGTCTCAGACCAGCGTCTAAATTTCCAATGAAGCCATGCTCTGGCTTTATTGGAAACTATGCATGGCTTCATTGGAAATTTAGACGCTGGTCTGAGACTTTTACTTCCCTCCGAAGAAGAGATATTATCTCGAAAATTAAGGACATTTAAATAAATTCAAGGTGAAAGACGAATTCTCATCAATATCTTTCACTATTGCATTCTTTTTTCTATGTCCATATCTGCATTGTCTTGGCCTTATTACACATATTCTAACGTTTATATATATATATATATATACATATATATATATATATATATACATACATATATATATACATATACATATATATATACATATATATATATACATATATATATATACATATATATATATACATATATATATATACATATATATATATACATATATATATACATATACATATATATATACATATATATATACATATACATATATATATACATATATATATATATATATATATATACATATATATATACATATATATATATATATATATATATACATATATATATACATATATATATATATATATATATATATACATATATATATACATATATATATATATATATATATATATATATATACATATATATATACATATATATATATACATATATATATATATATATATATATATATACATATATATATACATATATATATATATATATATATATATATATATAGACAATATGCCCCCCACACCCTCCCACTGCAAGGTGGTCGTAGAGGTGCCATGGCAAAAAAGCACCCAGCACTCACTGTAAAGTGGACGTGTAGGCGCCACGAAAAAGCACCCAGCACTCACTGTAAATGAGGTTGGTGTTAGGAAGGGCATCCAGCTGTAGAAATCAAGCCAAATCAGTTCCTGTATGAGAAAGCATGGTCAGCCGACCAGACACTGCCCACAACAGGACAACCCGTCTAACCCATGCTTGCGTGGAAGAACGGACGTAAAACGGTGATGATGATGATGATGATGATATACACATATATACATATATATATCATCACTGTTTTACATCCATTCTTTCATGCTAGCATGGGTTACACGGGTTGTCCTGTTGTGGGCAATGTTAGGTTGGGTGACCTTGTCTTGCTCATACAGGAACTGATTTTGGCTTGATTTCTACAGCTGATGCCCTTCTTAACACCAACCTCATTTACAGTGAGTGCTGGGTGCTTTTTTTCTGTGTCGCCTACACGTCCACTTTAGAGTGGGGGCTGGGTGCTTTTTTGTTGTGACAACACTTTGCAGTGGGAAAGGATGGGGGCATATTGTCTATATGCTTCAGCTTCAGCTTGTTCCCGTGGGAAGTCAGGTCTTTTGTATTACTGCGTGACGCGAGAGGTCACGGTCCTGTGTCATCACTGTTGAGAGGTGCAATGGGGCAAGGTCCGCTTTTATCACCTCATCCCATGTCTTCTTGGGTCTCCCCACTCCATGGCTTCCATTGACTTCTAGTGCTCTGCATCTTTTTATGCAGCTGTCATCCTTCATACGTAACCTCCTCTCCTGCACACTGCATTTGATTCCTCTTATGCTCAGTCTCTCTCTCAATTCATTTATGCTTTGCCATTTGCGTATATTACTATTACACATCCATTGGAGCATGCAGGCTTCGCTTCTTTCTAATCTACACAAGTCTTGTACAGACAACGCCCAGGTCTCACTACCATGTAACATTGCTGTTTGTATACATGCATCATAAAGTCTGTCTTTCATTTTGAGGGAAAAGCCTTTTGCAGCTAGCAGTGGCAGTAGCTCCCTGAACTTCGTCCATCCCGTTCTTACCCTAGTTATTGTACTTTCCGAACACCCCTCTCCGCTGCTGATTCGGTCACCTAGGTAGCAGAAGCTGTCTACTGTTTCTACAGAGCCCTCCCAGAGTTTGGTAGTGCTTGTTTCTGTGGCTGTTTGCTGCTTGCTGTCCCAACACAGCTGCTACATGTAAAGCCTACATTCCTAACTAAGCTACTTGAGATCCCACTACATCTCTTGTGTACCCATAGTTTACATTTGGGCAGAGGATGGAGTTTCTACCTACACCTTCCCTACATACTGAGCAAGGCTATTTCCCTGAGGGGATCTGGGTTCTGTTTTCTCATCTACTTATGAGGACCTTGGTCTTTGACAGGTTGACTTTGAGACCCTTTCTTTCTAGTCCCTGCTTCCATGTTTGGAATTTCTTCTCTAGTTCCACCATAGATTCAGCTATGAGTGTGAGATCATCTGCAAACAGAAGTTCCCATGGGCATCCAGTTTTAAACTCTTCTGTTATAGCCTGCAATACGATAATAAACAGGAGAGGGCTAAGAACAGAGCCCTGGTGGACACCGATCTATATGCTAAATTCCTCGCTATAGTCATTGTTAACCCTAACTTTGCTGACTGCTCCCCTATACATGGCTTGTACGGCTTTCACAAGCCATTCAACTACTCCTAGTTTTCTAAGAGCCCACCAGATTATAGCACGGGGCACTCTATTGAAGGCTTTTTCCAGATCGACAAATGCCAGGTAGGTACTTTTCCTGTAACTGCCTCACAAGGAAGAGAGCATCAGTGGTGCCTTTTCCTGGCACAAACCCAAACTGCAACTTGTCTAGTTTTACCAGATCCCTAATCAGCTGTGCTATAACTCTTTCAGTTACTTTCATGACCTGGTCCATCAGCTTTATACCTCTATAGTTTTCTCTATCTAGTGCATCTCCTTTACCCTTGTAGCAGTTGACAATGATGCTGCTGTGCCAATCCTTTGGTATGACCCCCTCTTGTATTACCTGGTTAACTAAACGTGTGGTTATGGTGTGACCTACCAACCCAGATGCTTTCAGCATCATATATATATATATATATAAAATCAAAATAGCTCAAGAAAAAAATTTTCCAACCTTTTTTATAATTCAGTAAAGAGAGAACACACACATATATATAATTAAGTTATACAAACTGACTATGATAACTATCAACATCCACACAGTTTTATGGTAGAACTGTTTCACATTTCAGTGAGGAGAGACATTAGTTTGATTGCTTATCAATGAATGTTTGACCAATACA
Source organism: Eledone cirrhosa (assembly GCA_964016885.1). Taxonomy (NCBI): domain Eukaryota; kingdom Metazoa; phylum Mollusca; class Cephalopoda; order Octopoda; family Eledonidae; genus Eledone; species Eledone cirrhosa. The sequence goes on from OZ024745.1 coordinate 121,196,377, forward strand.
ATCCTATTTTGATTATAAGGGACTATTGTGAGTTTTAACTCAAAATTTAATTTTGATAAATTGAACTCCTATACTTTTGTTGAGATTTTACTATATCGAACTATACTTTTGTTGAGATTTTACTATATCGAATGGTTCTGGCTGTTATTTTTTTTAGCAGCTGTACCTTCTGTTCATACCGCCCTGCATGTGATACACATGTGCTTTTCCTTTTTTAACTCATGTGCATATTATAGTCTTCTAAGTAATTTAGTAGTGGGGAGTGTATTAGTCGAACATCGATTGATAGCTATCATAGTCGGTTCATATACTTTAATTTATCCTTTTAATTGAATTTTATGAATCGTACTATCTATAGTTAATATATTCTTCACCTTGGTTGTTTTATATCCCTTATGATTTGAACATATATATATATATATGTGTGTTCTTCTTTCTTTACGGCATTACATATATATATATATATATATATATATATATATATATATCCAGGGAGTGTAACGTGAAGTTACTGTAGGTTCACCCAGGTGATACAGATCGAACCATGAGATGATCAATAGCGAAACCCGCTTCACCAATCAATAAACGTAATGAAGGCTTAACAAATCATCCTTGTATTATTATATATATATAACCATCCCTCCCCTATTAACTACACCCTCAATTTCCCCAAGCTTCCTCCCCTCCCTCCCAAGTCCCCATCCCACACTATGCAGTGCCCCCCCCCCCCAGGTGTCAAAGCAAAAGCACCCAGTCCACACTGTAATGTGGTCATGTAGGTGACACAACAAAAAGCATCTAGCACACACTGTAAATATGGTTGCCATTAAGAATGGCATCCAGCTGTAGAAACCTAGCCCAAATCAGCCCCAGGTGAGCAAAACATAGTCCTCTGATCTGATTCTCTCCCAAATGGTCAACCCGTCCTACCCATGCTAGTGTGGAAAATGGATGTTAAACAATGATGATGATGATATATATATATATATATATCATGATATTTATTTCGGCGCTTTGCTTGGGACCAACCATCGTATAATTTTGTGTTCTTTTTCAAAGTCATTCTAGAAATGTTTCACATTCTATGACATTTGCATCTTACTTGGCCACAAAAGAAGCTTCTAGATTCGATTATTATTTTATTTATTTATTTACTGAGATTGATTTATATCACATATTGTCATGGACGTTAAACAATGATGATGATGATGATGATGATTGTTTGCAGTGGTCATATTTTTTTAAGCTATTTTTATAACTATTTCTATTTACAGTTGTTTTTTTTTAGTAAAAACTCAATATTTAACACAAACACACCACCTCACATAACGATTTCTTTTGAATAGACAAATCCAAATAATTGAATCAATTGGTTTGATTTCAGATACTCAGAAATTTCAAATCTGATATCAGAAGTATCTAGTACATTGCGCTGCTCTATCTTACAATAAACCACATGATATTGTTTCTACCAAGAGTGTTTCTACCTACTATAATTATTTCTACTTTAGGCACAAGGCCAGCAATTTCCTCAGTTTAACATATGAAACAATCACTACAATAACATATGAACATAATCATTGTTTCTACTTTTGGCACAAAACCAGCAATTACCCAGTGTATTACTGGTACTTTATTTTATCGACCCCGTAAGGATGAAAGGCAAAGTTAACCTCGGCGGGATTTGGACTCAGAATGGCAAGGGCCGTAACTCTATGCGTCAAAGCATGACATCCGACCCTCTACCGATACTGCCAATCCACCGCACTATATGAACATAATAATGGTTTCTGATTTAAGCACAAGGCCAACAATTTATGGGAGAGGAAAGTCGATTAAATCGACAGCAGTGTATTACTGGTGCTTTATTTTACTGACCCCATAAGGATGAAAGGCAAAGCTAACCTCGACAGGGGCTTTGAGTGCAGAACGCAAAGGGCCATAACTCTATGTTGTCAAGCATGTCTGACGCTCTACCGATACTGACAATCCACTGCCTATAATGATTTCTGACATATGCCAAAAATATTTGAAGCAGGAAACAGTCAATCTTTGAGTAAAAGCTCTTTAATTTTTAATGTGAAACAGTCATAGTACTGCTTTATACTTTTTAAGAATGTCTTGTCAATGTAGTCTAATGTGGTGCAGGACGTTTAGAGTTAATTCTTAACATCTTGTCGTGATTTAGCATAACAAGGTACCATTTTATCAATACCCATCCCACTAGATGAAAGCCAAAAGTGATTGGAACTCAGTAACTAGTACTCCAGTCTTGAAATATTAGTTACTAGTATTAATAAAATATAAATAGAAGTTAATGAATTGCTAAAATACTACAGGTTCACAATCTTTTATCTGAAATTCCCAAAATGGAACTTTTTTCCCAGGATGTTGTCTGCACACCAAAGCTCGTGTTTGGTGCCAAACTTAACCCAAAGCTTGAGCTGAAACGACCTACAGTCAACCCAGATCAGGCAGTTGTGTCAGTGCTCCTACCAGTTGTGCATTCCTTGAGTGATGGAGAAATTGCTGAAATGGTGTTAGATAACAATTAACATGAGGGTACCACTGAGCCACTCTGTCCTCTGTAATGTTTTATCTAAAAAACTTTAAAATCTACACTAAAATGTTCCATTCCGTAATCTAAAAATTCCAAAATCCAAAAAGTGTCAGGTCCTAAGGTTTTTGGATAAGAGATAGTGAACCTTCAGTGAAAATATGATATCGTGCAAGGTGTAAGGATTGCTATGATTCTACTGATGCTCTTTAGCCCTAAATCAGCCATGGCTAAGTGGATCAGGACTGATGACAGATGTTTCATTTGTGGCCCTTTTGATCTCCTTCCATGTATAATGTATCTGGAACCACATTATTTAACCCTTTAGTATTTACATTACTATATATATACTATTGTATTTTTGCGGTAAAGGATTTATCTCACATAATATCTCACATGATATCAAATCTATGAGATTTTGATGTTATTTATTTTGAGAATAAAACCTTAATATCAGTAGTATGAGTGGCCAGTTATGACCAGTTATAGCCAGTTTGAACAGGAAGAGGTGAGAGAATTCTGTCCGGATACAGCTGGTTTAAATGCTAAAGGGTTAATGTAGCTTTCCTTTTTTTAAAGGATGATATGATGTTTATTAAGTTTAATTTGGCTGCTATTTTTAACAGATTGAGTGACCCATCAGAGGCACAGCCTGAAGTCCACAGAGTTGCCCTAAAATGTTCAACTAAAATGTTCAACCTAAAATGTTCACCTTAAGGGTTACATTGCTATAATTTTATCTCTGTGTAGCATTGTGGGCAAGTGACCTCTATCATAGCTTCAGGTTGACCAAAGCCTGGTCAGAGAAATTTGGTAGATGGAAACTGTCTAAAAGGCCCTCATTAGGACAACTTTGGGTGGTTTTCTGCTAGCATGTGTAGTGTGTATATTGATATTATACGCAGGTATATATACATGTAGATATGATACATCAAATAAAATCATAATTGACAATATACACAGAAATTGAACGAAGACTGCGTTACACTGTTTTATGTAATCAGTAACGTAATCCATGATACATTAAAAAAGACGATATTATATATAAACTGCATTAAGAGAAAATTAGTGATGGAAATATATGAATGTTTATTTAAGCGATCGCTAACCGGAAGTGCTGACATTTGAACATTGAACATTTTAAAGAAGTGAATCTTTAAATAAATAATAAAATATATTTAATCAACAGCTACGAAATTTAGTAATACTCATTCATTATTTATTCAAAGTAATCCAACTTATTTTACTAATGGGATAACAAATTATAAACCATACGCAGTCCGCACTCCTTACTTTATTATAGTTTAGATCAAAGGTTCTCAACCCATTTCGGCCAAATGCCCCCTTTTGCCCCTCGAAATCATGAAAAGCCCCCCCATACCCTATTTTTCCATTTTTCAATATACTACTGATTTTGATATCAGTAGATTACTGGGCCAAATCAAGTTATGTTAGAATGTTTAAAAAGATCTTTAAAAAATACTTGTACGAATTAAATACAAAAAAGTTTCAGTCCAAAACAAAAGCAAGCTATTTCAAATTATATATTTTTGAAAAATAGACGTGAATTTTCTCAAAGATTTGATCTCAGTGGAAAAAGCTATTTTTTAAATTCTATATTTCACTGCTAGCTGTTGTAATATTTTGAGTGGATAGACAATTCTACAATTCAAACTGTAAAGTCAAAATACATATGATGCAAAATATGAAGAATTTCTTACCTTTCTCTTGAATCACAAACTCAAGGGAAAATAGTACCTTGCAAAATAAAGTGACTCGATCACAAACTTAGTTGCAACGAATGAATTGAGATGCTTAGTGACAGTGAGCAAACAATATCTGTATCCCTTATATATATATATATACATAGATAGATACACACGACCCCCCCCCCCCCCCACACACATACATACACAAACTTGTGTGTGTGTCTGTGTGTGCCTTGTTTTTGGTACAGAAAGAATTTTGTCTCTAGTTTTTATTGCCAGGTCAAAGGCTCTTTTCAACAACGTCAAATAACAACGCCATATATATATATATATATATATATATATATATATATATATATATAGAGAGAGAGAGAGAGAGAGAGAGAGAGTGAGAGAGAGAGAGAGAAAGTGAGAGAGAGAAAGAGGGAGAGACAGAGAGAGTAAGAAATGTGTGTTTGGTACACGTCTATCTATCTATCTCTCCAACAGGGGGCTCAAACATGGTAGAACCAATATTTCAGATTCCATTATAACTGGTGGAAATAAGGCGGTGAGCTGGTGGAATCATTAACACATCTGGCGAAATACTTAGTGGTACTTCTTCCGTTTTTACGTTCCAAGTTCAAATTCCGCTGATCTCAACTTTGCCTTTCATCCTTTTGGGGTCGATAAATTAAGTACCAGTTGTGAACTGGGATCGATGTAATCGACAGGACCCTAAACCCTAAATTTCATGCCTTGTGATAATAGTAGAATGATTATAACTGGTGAAAATCATCACCCACCACCACGTTTGGCCCAGTGCCTCTCCCCCAGGACGTAATGCCCCTTTTATGTCCTTGAGCTTGAGACCCCTCTTCTACACACACACACACACACATATATATATATATATATATACACTTTACTTTTTTTCTGTCTCTGGACTATGCCCATGCTGGAGCATCACCTTGGTAAGTTATGGGGACGTCAACAAACCAACAAGCATTGGTGGGATGGCAAACGCAAATGCAAAGACACACACAGACATATAAACATATATACGACGCGCTTTTTTTAGTTTCGGTCTATCAAATCCACTCACATGGTTTTGATCAGCCCGGGCAGTGGGACTGAATCCGGAAACATGTGGTATTTCTTGTCACACTGCGCATATATATATATATATATATATATCCACAGTTGGGTGCGGATGCATTCATGTATATATGTGTGTGTCCGCATGTATCTGTGTGTTTCTAAATATATTAATAACTCCCTCTGGTCGAGCAATCTTTGAAGTGTGGGGACAACTGGAAAGCTTCCATTACTCATACTTCTCGCCTTCTTCACTACCTCTTCTACGGCCTCGATATGAATACCCCCTCCGCCTCCGTGGTATTTTCTTCGTGGTTATAAGAGGCTTAGCTCTGTTTCTCGACCGTTATATCGCGTGACTATCTCCCCCTCCGCCTTTTGGGATTCTTTCTCACGTCGTGTAGACGCGTTCTTGAGACTAGTAAAATGAGGTATCCTCTTGATAAGTCGGCAGACCTCGCAAGGACTCTATATCTTTGATATATTGTTTTTGTTTATGCCACGAAACTACGTAGTCGAGGAATTTAGGAACAGTTTAGGTATGATACATTTTATTACTAATTATATCTAAATGTTTCTTCTCTCTTCATAATGTATATATATATATATATATATACATGTGTGTGTGTGTTATCAAATTAACAATGAAAATAAAAATAAAAAAGTCAAGTTACTTTATAACTTTGTTTTTATTGTTGTTTTTATTTTTATTGTTAATTTAATACCTAATTTAATACATTTGTATATATACATGCATTTATATTTAAGTGTGTAAGGTTGTTGACATGATTTATGCTTTTTTTGGTAAGGAGAGAATTTTGTCTCCAGATTTTATTACCTAGGGAGATTAAATACCACAGCTCTGACTGAAAGCTGACCAGATTCTCAACCTCATCAAACACCAACGCCGGCCTGTGTGTGTATATATGTATATATGTATGTATGTTTGCATGGTCGGCCATCCGAAACTGTGTATATATGTATATACACATGTACCGCGCGGTTAAACAACTGGGAGTAAAGAACCCCTAGCCTTTCCCAGGGCATTCTTCTAGGAGAAGGCAACTCAGGAAACTGGGATAACTCCGACATAAAACCTGCGGCTCAGTGGTTACCGATGATGTTGATCTTTTCTTCCTTTCGGGTTATAGCTACTGTCACTCAGAGAGTGGGACTGGCTCAGTGCACAGTCTTTCCTCACTTTAAAAAATATCTTCACGCACAGGCATTGCACGATAGAATTAATTAATAATTATTAATAATGGTATATCGTGCAATGGCCATACTCGATAACGAGGAGACAGCTATCATCATGTATGCATGTACGTATGCATGTGTGTGTATGAGTGTATGTATATGTATACACCTTTCATCACCATTGCTTCTTTTTCTTGTCGTTTCTGTTGTTCTTGTAACTGTTGTAAAAGTTGAAGTTGTCCTTATTTTCATTTTCTTTGATTTATTTTGTTTTTCTTTTATCTCCCTAGGGAATTCGTTGACAAACTTCTTTTATTTATTTTCTTCGTTTTCTCCATTCAAATACATTCACACTGGCTGTCTCAGAGACATACAAATATGGCTTATAAAACTTACCTAAGTAAATAGCCTAGCCCCCGTCCACAAGCTTCAAACGCCCCCCCCCCCCCCCGTGCCTCCTTGCTCCAAAACGCCCCCCCCCCCCCCCCTTCGTTGAGAACCTTTGGTTTAGATTCATAATTAATGACACACATTGACATATATACACACTGACATACACTGACACACACTGATGTACACACACATACACTGACACACATACATACACATGTATACACACTGACATACACTAACATACGCACACACACACACTGATGTACACACACATGCACTGACACACACACACACACACACACACACACTGATGTACACACACATGCACTGACACACACACACACACACACACACACACTGATGTACACACACACATGCACTGACACACACACACACACACACACACACACACTGATGTACACACACACATGCACTGACACACACACACACTGATGTACACATACATGCACAGACACACATATACACACACTGATGTACACACACATGCACTGACACACATATACACACATATATACACACTGACATACACACACACTGATGTACACACACATGCACTGACACACATACACACACATATATACATATACCATATGCCATACCGGCGTCGAAGAGGCTACTTTTTTCCTAAAATAAGTCTCAAACATCTACCACGCGTCCTGGAGGCCGAAGGTTGTTTATTATTTTTTTTTTCAAATTTTTGGTTGTCAAAATTAGGGTGTGCCCCGGAGGACGAAGGAACTTCGGCACCGGGAAATATGGTATATTATATTAGCAGTGGATTGGCAGTATCAGTAGAGGGTCGGACACCATGCTTTGACGTATAGAGTTAGGGCCCTTGCCATTCTGAGTTCAAATCCCGCCGAGGTTAACTTTGCCTTTCATCCTTACGGGGTCGATAAAATAAAGTACCAGTAATGCACTGAGTAATTGCTGGCCTTGTGCCAAAAGTAGAAACAATTATATTAGAATTATTTTGTCCAGTGGTTTTCCTGTAGTGTTCTAAGGATTAATTTTATTTAAGGTGATAATGGAGGGTGTTTGAAAGTGGAAGTTAGCTTCTGGTAAGTTGAACCAAACAATTTCAATTTTTCAGAATATAAGAGACACCGCCCTACAAGATACATCTCTCTTTTGGAGAAAAAATGTTAAGAAAAATATTGTAGTATCTAACATTTTTATTTGGTGACTAGGATCCAGGATGACATTAAATTTTAGGAGTAAAAAGCATTTAAACTGGCCATATCCGACCAGAATTCTCTCACCTGTTTAAATTAGCCATAACTGGCCACTCATACTGATGTTAAGGTATGGTTCTCAATAAATAACATCAAAATCTCATAGATTTGATATTATGTGGGATAATTATGTGAGATGAAGCCTTTACCGTGAAAATACAATAGTAAATATAGAGTAATGTAAATGCTAAAGGGTTAAATCACCCAAGAAAGGTGAGAACATTATATAATTAATAGTTAAGGTAAAAAGAAAGAAAGAGAAAGAGGCTGAAAGAGATGTGGATATGATAGAAACCTGCATACTCTATAGTTAGAGATATGATTTTTAGTCTTTTTATCAATATCCATTAACCCTTTAGCATTTTAACCAGCCATATCTGGCCAGAATTCTCGCACCTCTTTCTGTTCAAACTGGCCATAACCGACCACTCATACTTATGTTAAAGTATTTTTCTCAAAATAAATAACATCAAAATATCATAGATTTGATATTATGTGAGATAATTATGAGATAAAACCGTTACTGAAAAATACAATAATATATATAGAGTAATATAAACGCTAAAGGGTTAAGGTATTCTTTAACAATTGAGTAAACATAACGAGGAGTTTTGAGGGATTTACTAAAATATAAAAGAGAGTAACTTTACATATTAAATTATGCTACAAGATATCAATTTAAGTAGAAACCACTTAAAATGGTGGTGGTGGGTGAGTTCATAGAACCAGGACTAGTTTTGGCTGGGTTGGTATCAAAAGTGTTAACATGGGTGGTTTTGTTTCATAGATTCACAGCCAGCTTTGGGCAGATTGATAACAGAAAGGTTAGTTGGCTGTCTTTTGCCCCAAAATATGTTCTTATGTACATATATTAGAAATCATTGGATTGGCAGTATCGGTAGAGCGTCGGACAACATGCTCTGAAATAGCGATGTATACATGAATATATGTATAGAATATTTGGCAATATACTGTATGCTTAATTAAAAACATTTTGAAGACCTTGCGCTATTATTTTAAAGTAGTCACTACTTTAAAATAATAGCGCAAGGTCTTCAAAATATTTTTAATTAAGCATACAGTATATTGCCAAATATACTATACATATATTTATATATATATATATATATATATATATATATATATATATATATATATATATATATATATAAGTATAAATATGGTACTGGAAAAAAAGGAAAAACTAGGCAGGAAGAAGTGGACAGAAGGAGAAATTTATTGTGTATTCAATCTTTAACATATGTTTCTGTATGATTACATAACCGTCTACATGTGCTGACTGCATTATACAATGTTCATTCGTATGCGTTACGTGTCTATGATTGCACTTCATTAGAAATAAGTTAACAAGGAGGAAGAAAAAAATTGGGTATACTCCGAGTTGTAGGTAGTACATTTCTGCAATAAACATAACTTACTGATCATGAAGCTAAAATAACAAAACATTGGTATATAGAGAAATTCAGAATCAAAATATAATATACAAATAACAAAAATAGTAAGCAAAAAATAATAAATAAAGAATAAATACATGAATTACAATAAATATACAAAGTATAGATACAATATTGGTAAGCCGGTGAATTACAATCCAAATGACCAATGAGGAGAATATTATAGTTGTAAGTAGAGGGAGGTTAGAAAGAGGAAGGATTAAGGCTGGTTAGAAAACCTACTTAATTCATATATTGTGGATAGAGGAAGAGGAGGAGGAAAAAGAAGAGAAAAGAAAGAAGAAAAAATAGAAGGAAATAAGAGAAAAGAAAAAAGAAAAAATAGAAGAAAAGAAATGAAGTCGAAGTGACCAGAAATTATAAGACACCATTGAAGGGCTATAAATTAAATTGGTGGAGTGTGGCAAAGTTTTATCTCAACAGAATCCAACAACAGAAAGGACAAGTGGGCGCCGAAACCAAAAACGGCGATGAGAAGGAGTGATGTAAGGGGTGAGTATTTCAAATAGAGGGGATATATGGACACAGGATCCAATCCTATGCTAGTCAGGGTGATATTTAACGAAAGTCTTTAATGCCTTATGTTGGCAGTTAAAGATACTATCGTGTCGAGAGTTTAACAGATCTGATCTAGTCATAATTTTCAACACGTCCATCACACAAAGATTACAGAGGCGTCTTTCATTTTGGTATTGGCTGACAAATCTTAACACTGACCAAGAAAGTGCATAATCCATATTATCCTGTTTTAAATCCCAGATGTTTTTGGCTAGGGCAGCTGACTTTCGTAGACCGGGATTCCTGGATGAATGCGTGTGCATATACCATCCTTTTTTAAAACAGTTGGATGTGGCACCCACATATTTACACGTCCCCAATTTGGTTTTGACTACACATTGGAAAAGGATGTTTTTAAACATGCATTTCTCATTTAGAGGACAATTATTAGGTTGCTTGCAGTTGCAATGTGTCCGTACAAAATATATGGGGTCATCATTTGTTCTTGTATTTAGGGTGGTATTTGAGATATGGGGAGGTTGTGTTAGATTCGCACGTACGTTGTACGATTCATCAAAATGGTTGGGCGTATCCCTGGTTGGGAATATGGTTGGTTAGTTGTTCTGATAGTGGAGTTAGATTCCAACAAGGTCCGTAACCTGGGCTGAGTCACTTGAACCCATAGTTATATATATATATATATATATATATATATATCCAGGGAGTGTAACGGGAAGTTACTGTAGGTTCACCCAGGTGAGCACTCGACGTTTAGATTCACGTCAGTATCGAAGTGTAGAGCTAAACAGAGTGTAATATAATAATACAAGGACGATTTGTTAAGCCTTCATTACGTTTAGTGATTGGTGACGCGCGTTTCGTTATTGGTTAGCTCAAGGTTCGATCTATATCGACCAGGCCTGACTCTAGAATCAAAAAGCTCGTCGGACTTCTGTCATTACAACAGCAGAGGTCCGACGAGCTTTTGTTTCCGGAGTCGGGCCTCATTGATACAGATCGAACATTGAGCTGATCAATAGCGAAACATGCGTCACCAATCAATAAAAGTAATGAATGCTTAATAAATCGTCCTTGTTTTATTATTATTATAATATATATATATATATATATATATAGGAACCAGTAAGACCCCGACGGCTGAGCTCAAGCCGTTTCGACGGCTAATTCTGGACTAAATGAAAATTTATTCTGGTATTTAAATAGCCGAGCTTCTCAAGGGGTAATTCCATATATGGTCAAAGTGATTGTCAAAAGTTAGTAGTAATTCTGTGATTGCAAATTAGTAGGGGAGATGGTGGCTAAACCTGCCAGTAGGAGAAAAAGGGGAGGGGGTGGAGTAGACCCAATCATGCGTTGGTAGTGCCAGCTACAGCTGGGCATGAGGTCAAAGAAGATACTGGGGAGGGGGAGGAAGTCGAAACGGTAGGTAGAACAATGAGGGGTAAAAATATATATATGAAAGAAAAAATACTGAGAGTGATGAAAAGCGAATAAGTGTAAAGAAAAAAGAGTATAAAAGCAAGTTCTACGACCTAAGTCTCTAGCTATTGTTAGGCTAGATAAATAAATAAATAAAGAAATAAATAAAGAAAGAAAGAAATAAAGAAATAACGGAATAAGTAAATAAACTAGGTGGGACGGAATAGGCAAGGACCCTTTTAAGAGGTATAAGTACGTAAATCATACGGTGACGGGTCAACAAATGGAGCCAAAATACTAAAGAAACTACCACGAAATAAATAATAAAGGTTTCTATCCCGGGCACAAGGCCAGCAACCACCCAGTGTAGCAAAGTAAACTAGTACGAGATAATAATTCTGAGTCCCGAAAAAAAAAATACTAATGCTAACTCTAAAGGTACCGCCGCGCTACAAAAGATCTTATACAAGCTACATGAAAGTTCGTACGAAGTAAAGGTAGAATACGGAAAAATAAATTCAGAATCCACCCTGCCCAAAAGAAAAGAGAAGAAAGAAATACTGAAACGAGAAAATAAGGCATAAGTGCCACTAAGAAATATAGAAGGCACGGAAAATAGGGGGAGCGGTCGGAAAAGGGGGCAAGTATCCGAGGTCTAACACAACTGCTATAAAAAGCGGAGTCCGCCAAATCTATCATAGACTAGGGGAGGCGGTGGGGGTACTGAGGCTACAAGAAGCTCAGCCGTCGGGGTCTTACTGGTTCCTATTACCCACTCTACTACCCTAAGTATTGAGTACTTTGGTGCGTTATGGTCCACCTGGTTCCTTACCACATTTCCTTCGTTATATATATATATATATATATATATATATATATATATATAATTCCAAGAAAAACCGTTGGTTGATCCATCAATCGACCGAGTGTAGTGTAAACAGACGTAAGCAATATATATATATATATATATATATATATATATATATATATATATATATATATATATATATATAATAATAATTATTATTATTTCTACTTTTGGCACAAGGCCAGCAATTATCCCAGTGCATTACTGGTACTTTATTTCATCGACCCCGTAAGGATGAAAGGCAAAGTTAACCTCGGCGGGATTTGAACTCAGAATGGCAAGGGCCGTAACTCTATGCGTCAAACCATGGCATCCGACCCTCTACCGATACTGCCAATCCACCGAGTAATAATGGTTTAGATCGATATCCAGTGATTTCGACCTTGTTGTTTATATATATATATATATATATATATAAATGTGCAGGCAAGGAAAATAGACCTTAAATATGCACAGATATTTGTTTGCACCGAACCTATATTCTTTAGTGTAAGATTTTATATCATCCCTTATATGGCAGTTAATGTGTTTAGCTTTAGAAAAGAATTAAATTTGATCTGGTAGAAAGCTGGGCCGATCAATAAGACAACTGACACACATTGTGTATTTTAAAGTATTTAATATGCAAACCACAATATGTAACAGCTGTTGGAAATGATTTAAAATTATGATTACTGTTGTTGCCTTTCTAGAAATAATTGGACAAAGCTCAGCAGTTTGTAGTGATAGGATAGTATAGATGGTAGTGCAATGTAGGCGGTAGTTAGCGGAGGCGGTAGTGTATCGTAGGTGATGTAGTAGATTCTGTAGACAGAATACACGTCTAGGCGTGAAATTTAAATTATATTCTGGCAGGATTTGAAAATTTAGCCACAAATTGGCAAAACCATCAGAGTATAAGACAGAACGTATTGTGGTTTTTGTACTGGTTCTCCACAATCTGAGTTCAAATCTCCTCCTCACCTACTTATATGGTAGACTTAAATTCTCATCCAGTTTAACACCCGCAATTGGCCGTTGTAATGCCCCTAACACTCTATTGTAAACATTCATATCAGGTCTCCAGTTTAAAGCCGCCAGTCTCAGAGGCCCTAACAAGACTCACGGATACTGCTCTCCCTCACTCACCGAGTGTTGATCGTCTGCCAATACCGACGAGGAGTTTTCCATTTGATTCGATCAAAGCAACAGCCTGCTCGTGAAATAACGTGCAAAGAGCTGAGCATTCCACGAGCACGTGTATTCTTAACAGAATTCTCAAAGATATTCAGACTGACATAGTGACTGACAAGACTGGCCCTTTCAATCACATTTACGAACAGTTTATTGAGTTTTCGTTTATTAAATTCCAGTCACAAGACATGGATCAACCCGAAGCTATGACAAAGAATACTTGCTGAAGATGTCATGTACTGGGATCAGATGAGGGACCAAATGATTGCGAAACCATTAGGCCATGCTGTTTCCATCCTAGTACGATGATACTAAAAAAATCCATTTCAAAGGAGGCATTTTTCTCCACTATAAGTAATCAATCGAAGAGCCGATTTCTTTGGTGCTTGTCGACATCTAAGAATGGGAACTTTCCTTAAGCTATTTAGTTAGTAACCCTGCCTCCTGGGGTCCCAGATGTACCAACCCCGCCTTCTATTTCTATCTTATGGTGTCTCGATTAATCTCTGAACACATCCAAGGGCCACACTAACATCGTGGTAGGAGTCACGCCATGCTTCACTACTCTTTTCCTTGGAATTCCACCCCGTTTCCTCAATCCCTCCTTCAAATATAATTCTTATATGTTTCTTAGCATATTCTATACGACTATCAATTTTGTGGGACATATTAGACGTTGGCAGAGTCTAATCTTGGTACTTTTCGCACATCCCACCTTTTTGTTCTTCTTGTGTTTTTTTCTGTCTTGCCCATTGTATCTACTTCTGAACCACTTACTTTAAACTTGTGACGTATTCCTCCTTTACTTAATGGTCATCTTGTGAAGGCGCATGGCTTAGTGGTTAGAACATTGGGCTTTCAATCGAAAGGTTGTGAGTTGAATTCTCGGACCGGGTGATGTGTTATTTCCTTGAGCAAGACACTTTATTTCACGTTGCTCCAGTTTACTCAGCTGTAGAAATGAGATGATAGGGCTGGGGTCCCTATCATTAAATTACCCAAGACACCTCCAACGAGATATACCTTGGAGGAGGCCAGCTAAACCTGCATAGGTGTGAGCTGTCACACAACACACACATCTTCACCGACCTCATTTTTACTTTAATTTATTTCATATATGTCAACACTAATTCTCGACATACTGGATTGTCAGTATCGGTAGAGAGTCGGACGCCATGCTTTGTAGTATAGAGTTACGGCCCTTTACGGTCTGAGTTCAAATCCCGCCGAGGTTAACTTTGCCTTTCATCCTTACGGGGTCGATAAAATAAAGTACCAGTAATGCACTGGGTAATTGCTGGCCTTGTGCCAAAAGTAGAAATAATTATATTATACAGTGAAATTCCGTTATAACTAATTTTACGAGGTAAAAAAAAAATCGTTGTAAAGAAAAATTCTTTATAACGAGATCGACCGAAACGAATCGAGCGTTTGTTTGTTATTACCTCGGGGATTGAAAAAAATTTCGTCATACTGAAAAATTCGTTATAATGGTATTCGTTATAACGGAATTTTACCTGTATTATTATATTATCACTACTGCCACTACTACTACCACTGTCACTCGGGCCAAGTGCCACTTCCAGCTAAGATATCATCGCAGCCTGTTATTGTTGCTGCTGAAAACAATTCCATCTGATCTCACCATACAGAGAGATGGGAGGGCGAGAGAGATGGGGGCGATGACAGTGGGAGTTCGGCTCTTCCACGTTCGGACCGTATCCTTGTGGTTGTGTTTGTTGTCTATACTCTATCGAGTAATTAGCTCGGTGTTCGATACATTTAATAAAAACAAAATAATGGAGTCCCTTATAGGTATTTTATATTCATTATTAAGGTGAGAAAGATTCGTTTAGGTAAACCCCTACTGCTAAAGTACCCCTGACCTGGTTCCTGAACAAGTTGAATGCAAATCTTATACCATGGCGTCACTAAGGAATTCACAATGGCTTGGTGATATTGTGGTGAAACTACCTCTGACCAATAGATAGTTGCCTTATATATCCCTTTTGTTGATGTTGTAAAGCTATTTATTCTAAGCCATGTCACCGGTGTTTTGAGAAAGCAACACCAAATATCAGCCCGAGTCATATCAATGAATCGAAACAACAGAAGTTTTTATTTCTTCTTCATGTTTTTCTGTTGAACTTCTAGCTGTCTGATGAAGTCATAACTGTTGCATAACGGTTATCACCGAAATATATATAACAGCGATTATGAATAAATGAAGTGAATTCTAATCTGTTGACTTGTACTTCATGGTTATATATATACAGTATATATATATACAGTATATATATATATATATATATATATATATATGTGTGTGTGTATGTATGTATGTATGTATGTTTGTATGTTTGTATGTATGTATGTATGTATATATATAGGGAAACAATAATAAAGATTTACCAATATACAGCGAAAAAATTAGTTTATACAAAATAGATTATACCTTTTTTTAAAATATAGGTAGGTTTTCAGAAATAGTCATAGCTATCTAATTACTTTTTGTACTAACTGGTTTCGCTCTGAGTAGATTTTCAAAGTTTTATTTTGATATTTGTGTTGGCGTTGGATATATCTTTTCTTTCACAGGGGTCTATATGTGATGTTGAGTTATATCCTCCATGTTCTGTTGTTTGTCGCTTGGTGGTGGTGTGGGGGATGGAAGTGATAGAACATGGTAGGAAATGACAAGTGATAGGGGTTGTGCAGGTGATGGAGGGATGGAACTGAACAGATGATGACAAATGATGGTGTTATACATAGCAGAAGCAAGCAGAAGCAAGAGCTATAATAGCAGTAGAAGTGACATCTAGAGGAAATAGAGCGGCGCTAGGAGAATGGTTGTAGCTTGTTGTAGCAGACAAAGGAAAAACACATTCTTCACCCAGATCAGCAAATGTGTATATACTATTTAACTTTTAACATCCTGTACCACATCAAACTGCATTAATAAGACATTCTTGAAAAGTACAAAACAACAATATCAGCGCATCACGTTAAAAATTAAAGTCTTTACTCTATTGTAGATTTTCACAATAATCAATTCACTAGTAACGATACTATAAACATTTGAATTAACAATCTTGCTTTGACATATTTACTACCAAATCATTACAGGATGTTAAGAGTTAAAGTTGCAGAGAATTAATGCGAGAAAAAACACGGCAAATTAATACGAAGCCAATAGCGGTATAGTTCAATTACCCAAATATATCCATAAATTGTATCCCCAAATATATCCATAAATACAGTGAAATTCCGTTATAACGAAAATTGTATATACAGTGAAATTCCGTTATAACGAAAATTGTATATACAGTGAAATATCCATATAACGAAAATTGTATATACAGTGAACTTCCGTTATAACGAAAATTGTATATACAGTGAAATGCCGTTATAACGAAAATTCACTCGATAATTTTGATTTATAGCAGTAACCTTCTGGATTATCATTTAGTCTAGTCACTAGACTAAATGATAATACACTAGACTCTAGTGTATAAGAAACAGGTAGAAGCTTCAAACACATAGAGGTTACTTATTTTACTCGATCGACAAGATCCCAGATTTCATTCACTTACCAAGGAACCAGGGTTTTCATTGGTCTTTCCAATTGCTGATACTATCTACCGATCACAACCCCTGGCAGAAAGAGCAACGTGAAATAAAGTGACTTGCTCAAGGATATTAAACATCGCTCGGTCCAGGAATCGAACTCGCAACTCCACGATTGCGAATCCCATTCTCTAACCACTAAGCCATGCACCTTCTCTAGAGGGTATAGTAGATGTAATATTATGATGTACATCGTGTTTCTGTAAGGAATTGAAACCTGATATTGTACCCCGTGACAGCAAACGCTGTATGGCACATATCGTGTTAAAGATTTCGTTTTAATGGGCAGAAAGATGATGGTTTGTAAGTTAGGCGTAAGTTCAGAAATTTGGGGCTGAGTTCATAGCTGTTGTTTATTTTGTCGAATCCCTCTTCAGGATTTCAACTCAGAACATAAAAAGTCGGTACTGACTTTCTAATGATTCTGCCAGTCCATCACTCCAATGGAGAGAAAAACGATATTTGGAAGGAAGTGATATCATCGATTGAATCAACCCGAGCGTTTCAATGGCATATATTTCATCAACTCTGAATAGATAAAAGACAAAATCAATCCTAACCGGATTTGAACTTAGAATGTAGAGGAACATAATTAGATACTGCAAGGCATTATCTTGACCACCCTATACTTTTTAATACCCCTCTGTTTTATCATATAACAATTTAAAAAGCCACACGCACACTGTCTGACTGATAAGCACCCGAAAAGCTTGATAGCCCAAATAGAGAAGCTTTGTTAGCAAATTAACAACACCAAGGTTTTCTACTCACATGAAGGTTTCTTAGTTATATTTCTTCCTTCTGGTAAATAATGACCATCAGTTACTTGATTATTGAGCGTTTGATATTTAGATTCCATTGGTTTTACAAAATCATTTCTATCGCGAGTTTCTCTTTGCCGTATGTCATTACGCCTGACTAACTGAGCGTTGTTTGTTTCTAAATTAATTGGATCAATAAAATCTGAATTTACTGCCTGTTTTTTTATTACAGTATTCGATTCATCCACCGACATGGTTGATGTACGATCGAAGTTATCTTTTCCCAAGTGTCTATCATTTAGATCTTCCTCATTAAACAAACGTGCTTGTGCTGGTGAAAGAATTGTTTTTTTAAAACTTGCTCTTTTAACTTTTACAGGAACTTTTGAGGGGCTATTGGATGCAACGACAACTTTGGGATTATCTATTGCATCATGGAATATTTCAGCTCTAGGAGTGTCTGGATACGTAAAAGTGTTTCCGTTGATATTATTTTGGACTTTCTGTTTGTCTTCTAATGAATCATCACTTAAGTTATCATCAGAAGCCGATGCTTCACTGATGTGCGGATCTTCTTGCATACTCATCGGATTCGTGTTTCCATCTAGGGGGGCCCAGCGTTTTAAACTATTTCTTTCTCTTAATACACTACCTTGATCTAGAGACTGGCATTTTATTGGGAGCTTACTTAAGGTTTTAGGATTCTCAGTTTCGGAAAATGATGCCGACCTGCTCACATTCTCTGTTGTATTTGGTTTAAATGTATCTTGGTGAGAATTAGTCGAGACGAATGGATCATCACTAAAGTTTGGTTTCGATTTTTGTGTTGCCAATTTCCTTTCTATATCTTCTGAAACGACGTCATCATCGATGATATCCGACCAATTTGGAGAGTTAGAAGCTGTATCTTGATCAACTATGTCAGTATCAAGCATCTTTGGATGGTAAGGCGTAGATCGCGAAAATTTACCATCAGCTGTGGTAATAGGATCAAGAGTTTTTTCTGATTTTTTAGGACCAAATAAAGCTTTAAATTTACTATACCATGCGCTAGATTTCTTGGCCTCATTCTCTTCTTTGTCAAATTCACTTGGTATTGGTGAAGTGGTTTTTTCTGCTACGTTCTTCTCATCTGATGGGAATTCCGATTCCGATAATTGTGAATCTGTATAGAAACTGCTGTTTTCAAATAATGATTCGGTATCATCACTGTCATAATAGACGTTTGCTTTCTGATTCACTGTATTGTCTTCTACGATATTTATCGATGGAATATCCGGTGGTGGTGTTTTGTAATCAGTGGGTGGTGTAGAACGCCGATCTTCATTTGAACTTGATATCTTCTTCCTATCGGAACTGTACTCATCTTCATTTCCGTTGCTATCTGAATCATTAAAATAGCTGTTTGTTGGAGTTAATTCTACGTTATTTTGTTTGCTCAGATGCCCTCCTTTGTCCGGACAGTAATATTTATAAAAAGGGTTATAAACCTCATCTTCACGTTCACCCGAAATTTCATTTTCAAGGTCACTGAGCTTTTTGTTTTCTTCAGATGAGTTTGAATTATAATCTTTTGACTCCTTATTGAGAATTTTATCACTTTCACGCCTTTCCATCTTTTTGCTATCGTTACCAATTGAAGCATCAACTGAAACACCCTTTACTGGCTTAAGAACATCTTCCCTGGCCGTTGTATTATCTCCATCCTTAACGCTAGCTTCAGCATTACCGAAAACACTATCATTATCCCCGTCATCATCATCTTTACTAGCACTATTCTTGTGTTCCTCATTTTCGAAAGAATCGTCTTTTGTATTACTTTTCTTTCTATCAGATCTGAAAGTGAACATTTTGGAGATTTTTGTACGTATGCGAGAAAAGGAACCTAAACGCGGAGGAGGAGATTTTTCTGGAGACTCTATTTCAGAGGTTTCTTGAGAAGAATTTAAACTTGATGTACTGGTTGGACTCTGTTCCGATGATGCCTTTTGTTTATCAGCGTCTAATTTCTGTAACAAGTCTATAATAGAATCATTACCATATTTATTAAGTCTCTTCTGCTCAGTTTGGAGATTTTCTGACTTGGAATTTAAATCAAGTGAACTTGGCTCACTCTGAAATTCTTCATCTTCAGAAATCATTTTTGGGTGTTCATCTTTGCTATTAGTGTTCGGGGCATTATTGGTTTCAGAAAGGAGATCTTTTGAGGCTTTAACAACATTAGCATCATTTGGCTTTTTTATGATTGGTTTAGCATAAACTGATGAACAACTCCCAACTTCCACTGCATTTTCTATATACTGGTCAACAGCCATTGTACAATCTATTAACGCATCTTTGCTGTTTGGCTGGACATTTTCTGTAGTTTCGTAAGTTTTACCATTTCTAATTCCTATAGGTGACTCATCAGTACTTTTATCAGATTTTCCCTTAGCTACACTTTTCGATTTTAATCTATCTCCGTCTACTGGATGTAAACTATCCTTTCGGCTTTGAACATCCTGGACCTCATCGATACGAATTGATTGATTGGGATCAATGAAATTTCGGTCAAAGATTCCAGTATCTAATGTTTTGTCCTTATCTGATGACCTGCTATTTATTTCGGTTGTTTCTTCATCATTAACACTAGACACCCTACCTGTCACTACATCAGATGTAACATCATCCATTTCATTGGAACTGTCATCACTGTCAGAGTCTTTTGTGAAAACTGAACGAACTTTCTCTCGAAAATTTCTGAAAGGTTTTGTGTTTTGTTTCGGACTTTCTGCGGAAGTTTTGTCCGAATGTTCCTGCTGGATTGTGGATGTTTCTTCATCACTAAGACTAGACATCTTACTTTTAGGTGTATTAGGTGTAACCTTTATTTCTTTAGAACAATCGTCACTATCAGAATCTTTTGTGAAAACAGACCGAACTTTCTTTCGCAAATTACTGAAAGCTTTCGGACTTTCTGAAGAATTTTTGTCCGAATGTTCCTGCTGGTCTACAGACGTTTCTTCATCCTCAAGATCAGAAACTTTGTCTTTTATAGTGTCAGGTGTAGCATCTATTTCATTAGAGTTGTCGTCACTATCAGAACCTTTTGTGAAAACAGACCGAACTTTCTTTCGCAAATTACTGAAAGCTTTCGGACTTTCTGAAGAATTTTTGTCCGAATGTTCCTGCTGGTCTACAGACGTTTCTTCATCCTCAAGATCAGAAACTTTGCCTTTTATAGTGTCAGGTGTAGCATCTATTTCATTAGAGTTGTCGTCACTATCAGAACCTTTTGTGAAAACAGACCGAACTTTCTTTCGCAAATTACTGAAAGCTTTCGGACTTTCTGAAGAATTTTTGTCCGAATGTTCCTGCTGGTCTACAGACGTTTCTTCATCCTCAAGATCAGAAACTTTGCCTTTTATAGTGTCAGGTGTAGCATCTATTTCATTAGAGTTGTCGTCACTATCAGAACCTTTTGTGAAAACAGACCGAACTTTCTTTCGCAAATTACTGAAAGCTTTCGGACTTTCTGAAGAATTTTTGTCCGAATGTTCCTGCTGGTCTACAGACGTTTCTTCATCCTCAAGATCAGAAACTTTGCCTTTTATAGTGTCAGGTGTAGCATCTATTTCATTAGAGTTGTCGTCACTATCAGAACCTTTTGTGAAAACAGACCGAACTTTCTTTCGCAAATTACTGAAAGCTTTCGGACTTTCTGAAGAATTTTTGTCCGAATGTTCCTGCTGGTCTACAGACGTTTCTTCATCCTCAAGATCAGAAACTTTGTCTTTTGTAGTGTCAGGTGTAGCATCTATTTCATTAGAGCTGTCGTCACTATCAGAACCTTTTGTGAAAACAGAGCGAACTTTCTTTCGCAAATTACTGAATGGTTTTATATTTTCTTTTGGACTCTCTGGGGAAGTTTTGTCCGAATGTTCCTGTTGGTCTTCATAATTTTCTAAACATATAGCAGAATCATTACTAAATCTATTCCGTCTATTGGCGTTATCCTTTGAAGAAATTGAGTCATATGTTCTCTCATCTTTTAAAATGGCTTTATTAGATACATTTTCGTTAACAAATTTATTGCCTGGAGCTTGTTTTCTGTTAATCATATGTAAATCCTCGCAAGTGTCTTCCTTTGCACGATTATCTTTTGACACCTGATCAGCAGGCAGAAGGTCTATATTACGACGAGAATTAAGAGGAGCAAGTTTCTCCTCAACAGCCACTTTCAAATCTGAACTATACCAAGGAACATCGTTTCCAATATCGGAAGCTTTTTCCTTTGACCGATTAACTGTATCTTCTCCCTGATTATAATCGTTTAGTTCTTTACTTGAGTTGTTAACATTTTGTGAGGGAAATTGTTTGTGTTGGGACTCGTAAGTAGATTTTCCGATCTTATCTTCAATACCTATAAAATCTGAATATTTATTTTGGTTGTCCGATTCAACTTCTTTTTGATAATTTGCAGCATTTGGAAAAATGTTCTCTGTATTGTTTGGAGTTGTTTTAACGGCTTTATTTTCGGTTTCTTTGTGTGTCACATTAATCTGAACTGGTTTTATGAAGAAGTCTTTATTTTCAGCAATTATTTTAGGCGTGGCATTCAATTTGCTACGATAAGATATCATTTTCTCTTCTACTCGATCCAAGCTGTAACAGTTTAGACCAGTAGCGTCTCTATCTTGATAGTCATTGGAAAGGTATTGATCATTATCGCAGACGTTTTCTACAGGAACACTTTCTTCTTCTTCTGACTCAGAGGACTTGTTCCGATTCATATTTGTTGAGCTTATACTCTTTGGCTGAGACAAACGTTTTGGTGAAGGTAACCTATTTGTCTTTTTGATAGTATTTGATAAATTTGATCTGGTATCGTCAGTACTAGAATTCCTTTTGGTATTACTACTTGTTGTTTGTTTGCTTTGAGGAATGGTACTTTTGGAATAATCCTTTCCTAGTTGACTTGAAGATTCTTTTAATTTGTTTGATTTCACTGATATGTGGGGCGGTAGTGGTATTCGAGTCTTGTTATCAGAGCTCTGCTTTCGTCCTCTGTCAAATGGACTCGCTTCACGTCGGTCTCTAGAGCTTGTTCTAGGAGTTCGAGATAAACCTCTATTTTGAGAAGCACCGTCTTCTTTCTGTTGCAACACAGGTGTCGCTGTAAGTTGAAAAACATAAAATCAATTGAAGGATCTCGTTCATTCCAAGTTAACTGCATAAATTCATTGCTAGTAATGTTCTTACATCTGGAGCTATCATTATGTCTGGAGCTATTGACCTTCGTTGCTAGCAATACTCTTACATCTGGAGCTATTGACCTTCGTTGCTAGCAATATCATTACATCTGGAACTATCGACAAAAATCTTTAACCTTTTAGTATTATATACAAGTGCTGCTGGAAAGTTCTATTGATATCAAATCTCAAGCTTTAGAAGAATCACCAGAATATATTCATAAATTTATTTTCCAATATTTACACGTAAATCCCGTTATATCCCCATAATATATGTGGAATTCCATGACAAGGTCTTTACAGAAAATAAACTAATTCAAGAGAATTTGTCTGTAATTATTTAAAATTTACACACACAAACATACACACACACACACGCAAATGATCTCCTTTTCCAACCCCATTTGAGCCTGTAAATAGTAATTTCTCGAAAGTTACTCATACATTTAATCATGTACCTATGTTAGTTGTACTTATAAGCTGAATATTCGTGTAATTATATCCTAGAAATAGGTTATTAAAATAGTATTTATATTTTCATTCCCTTCCACTCCACATGCCAGAAACTAACATGAACTATAAGGTTTCTCTTATGCAAATCATTCATTTATCAAAACTCAAATTCCTCAGTAGTCCTGGTATATGTGACATAGCAATCTTCGACCCCCACCCGAGATAATACTGCGAACGTGCTGGCTTGCCTCAGAAATTATTAGAGAGGTTTCCCTGTGCTCCTCGCGATACTGTTATCTTTTACTCTGGTAGTGGCTCGGTTGTCCACCCCTTTCGCCTGCCCTTTGTTGTATGTGGTCCTGGATGTGTGTGCTACCCGCTTCTGTGTTTTTTTCTTTTCTCTTACTTTTCCTCTTTCTTTTTCCTTTCCCTTTCCTTTATATTATATTTGTTTGTGATTTCGTTCTGTAAGCATTGTTTTATTATAGTTCTTTTTATACAACAGTGAATAAACTTAACAGCTGTACAAATTACATACGTTCTGTGCTATTGCCGTGTATTGGCAGCATCGGTAGAGAGTCGGACACCATGCTTTGCAGCATAGAGTTACGTCCCTTTACGATTTGAGTTCAAATCCCACCGAGGTTAACTTTGCCTTTCATCCTTACAGGGTCGATAAAATAAAGTACCAGTAATGTATTGGGATAATTGTTGGCCTTGTGCCAAAAGTAGAAATAATTATCATTGATGACAGCAAGTACTAAACAATTAAAATTTTAGAATTATAATTGCCAATGCTAGATATGTTAGTAACTATTACAAGATTTGCTGAAGTGACTCTAAAATTTGATATACACAAAGATAAAGATATTTGAAATGGAGTGCTTTGATGAAGAGAAGAGGAAAACTTTTGTAAGATTATGATACTTATCAAAATAATCCGAAATAGGGATAAATAAGCTTTCTATCACCTTTCCTACTCACCTGATCTGATCCCTTTAGATAACTGCTTGTTTACATCCAACGGCTGTTATTGTAAGGGGAATGAAATCTAATTATTAAGATATGTTGTGATTATCAAACTTCAAATTATTTGTTTTTATTCCGGAGTGTGTTCGGGTTAAACTACAGATATTGCTAACTAAGCCGTCTACCTTAGTTAAATAAATAATGATTTTTCTACCCACTTTTCTTTGGACACACACACATACACACACACACACAGGCACGCGCACACACGCACACACACACATATACGCGCACAGGAACGGACGGACCACACGCACACGCATACACACACACACACACACACAGGCACGCACGCACGCACGCACGCACGCACGCGCACACATGCACATACACACACACACACACACACACGTACGCACACGCACACACACACGTCGCACACGCGCACACACACACGTACACACACATATACATACACACACTCACACACAGAAACACACACACATATTTATAATGATATTTTCCGGTGATCCCTGAAAATTATGAATAAAAAATGATGAATTATTACTTACATACTACGTTTTTATCTCCAGATGTTTCTTTGGGGCCTACTTTAGTCTTTGTTACCCGGGGTGAAGGGACCGGTTTTTTATAACCAAACCTATTTTGCGTAGAAGGAGTCACTTCACTTTTATTGGGACATCCCTCGAAACGTTTGTTTTGATCAGATCGGTTTGATGTTGCTGAACAAATAAATTTTATCAAAAGTCAAGTTTATAAAGTGATGAATAAAGTATAATCAATTAACTATAACCTACATTTGTAACATCCTTTCCTGAAATCTATATATAAAGTTCTGTGATTCTGTCACAACACGTAAAAAGAGAGAGGGGTAATTTGACTACCTCATACTACTCCCTTCTCATTACGTCTGCTGCCAACGGAATGTATGTGTGTGTAAAAGGAAGCAATGGGATATATCTCTCTATATATAAATTTCTGTGATTCTGTCACAACACGTAAAGAGAGAGGAGTAGTTTGACTACCTCATACTAGTCCTCTCTCTTTACATCTGCTGCCTATGTGAATGTATGTGTGTGTAAAAGAAAGGAACGGGGGTGGTGAAAAAACTATGTGAGTGTATGTGTATGTGTGTGTTTGTGTAAATGTATGTGTGTGTGTGTGTGTGTGTTTGTGTGAATGTATGTGTGTGTAAAAGGAAGGAAGGGGGTGGTGAAAAACTACGCTGTGTGTGAGTGTATGTGTATGTAAATGTATGTATGTGTGTGTGTGTGTGTGAATGTACGTGTGTGTGTTTGTGTGAATGTATGTCAGAGTGTATTTTTGTAAGCGTGCCTCTGTTTGCACGTTTATATTTATATACTACATATATTTATATACTCATACATATACATGTATATATGTATGTACATACACACATACATACACACACATATATATACACGCGTCAGCGTATGGAAAAAAATTATAGTATAATATAAAAATGTGGACAACACATTGTTAACCCATGACGCACTGGGAAATCTGAAACTTGCAAATACTTTTGATAAAGTGGTTTGACCGAAAACTCTGTTTAATAGAAAATAATTATAGTTTAATGATTAATATTTGAAGAGTTTTGGTTGGTTGGTCTGTGAAGATATTCGGAGGAGGGGAATAGTGAGATAGATGTCTGTACAGATCAGTATAATGAAACAAGAGGAAATAATTGTGGTGTTTTCATGACAAATTCTTGTGAAATCACCTGAAATCAAATCGATGGATATCTGTGATGAGTTTGATGTTGTTATGTCCTTATGGATAAACGAATACACCGCAACAGTGTAATAACAATATAATTGAAACAAACGGCAATAACCACATGTAATGGAACAACAATCTTTTAGAACTAACAATCCAACACACTAACTTGAACTCCAGCCTTGACTATCACCACACGAACTGTGAACTTGAACTCCAGCTTTGACTATCACCACACGAACTGTGAACTTGAACTCCAGCTTTGACTATCACCACACGAACTGTGAACTTGAACTCCAGCTTTGACTATCACCACACGAAATGTGAACTTGAACTCCAGCTTTGACTATCACCACACGAACTGTGAACTTGAACTCCAGCTTTGACTATCACCACACGAACTGTGAACTTGAACTCCAGCTTTGACTATCACCACACGAACTGTGAACTTGAACTCCAGCTTTGACTATCACCACACGAACTGTGAACTTGAACTCCAGCTTTGACTATCACCACACGAACTGTGAACTTGAACTCCAGCTTTGACTATCACCACACGAACTGTGGAACTAGTACTAACTTTGACTATCAACACACAAACTGTGGAACTAGTACCAACTTTGACTATCAACACACTAACTGAGGAACTAGTACCAACTTTGACTATCAACACACCAACTGTGGAACTAATACCAACTTCCCCACTAACTCAGCCCACTACTATTTATATGTAGCGGTCCAGCCCATTCTCGCCAGGGGGACGTCGTACTCTCGTACAACAGATATGGAACTCCATGCTGTATTTTAGTATATTATTTATCACACGCAGCAGCTCAAAGTAAAATCAAGCTTGTCTGAGATAATTTTAGTGACACCACCGATGTTTAAAATAACTTAATAACCACATTGAAACGTCGTCGCATCAGTTCTTCTGGCCTAGTAAAGAGATCTCATGATCGTCTCTATTGGGAGACAATTGGAGTAAAACTCTTTGGGAAATATAAGAGAAGAAAAAGATATATATATATATATATATATATATATATATATATATATATATATATATATATATATATATATATAGAGAGAGAGAGAGAGAGAGAGAGAGAGAGAGAGAGAGTTAAGACCATAGAGAAGCTACTACAAGTAGATTTGAAATATCCAGTTAATGGAAGATTTTACAAATCATCGGTTAGCTTTTCCGCGTACATTTGGAAATCACAATGGAATATGTCACGTGATGCCGATATCATAGCTTGGGATTGGCGTGATTTCTATCGTAATTAACCAGTGTCAGATGAAATGGTGTGGTATATGTTCCACATTTTTATGTTCTGAGTTTATTCTATATTTACTATCTCTATATTTACTGTTGTATTGTCAGATTCGTTAGAACGTCGGGTGGAATGCTTTGCGGTATTAGTTTCGATTATCTGTTCTCTGAGTTCGAGTCTCGCCTAGCTCAACTTTGCCTGTCATACGTTCGAGATCGATAAAAAAGTACCAGGCAAGTACTAGGATCGATTCTTCCTCTATATTTCTTTCGCATTTCCATTCACTCACTCTCTATCTTTCTCTGGAAGATATCTGCTGTATTCAGACCTGTAGAGGAGATTAGCTTCCCTAGGTTTTAAAAAGAATGCTGTCGAAACGCCGTCTGTCAATACGGTGCCCCTACGACTCTATCGGAAGTTACGCATGCAATTTATATAATGGATTGAGACTAGAAGCAATTGTATATCTGAATATTTCTATCCATTTATGTTCAGCAGTGAATCCCATCCGCAACTGACTAATTCATTTGATTGCAGCTTGTTATAGCATCGGGCAAAATGTTTTGCGGTATTTAGTTACGGCTCATAGTCCTGCCGAAGTCAACCTTACCTTTCATCTTTCCGTGGTCAATAAAATAAAGTACTGGAGTCAATATAATGGTGGTGTGGTGGTGGTGGTGGTGGTGTGGTGGTGATGATGGTGTTGGTGTTGGTGGTGGTGGTGTGGTGGTGGTGATGGTGTTGGTGTGGTGGGGTGGTGGTGGTGGTGTGGTGGTGGTGGTGGTGGTGTGGTGGTGATGGTGGTGGTGGTGGTGGTGGTGGTGGTGTGGTGGTGGTGATGGTGTTGGTGTGGTGGGGTGGTGGTGTGGTGGTGGTGATGGTGGTGTTGGTGTTGGTGTTGGTGGTGGTGGTGTTGGTGTTGGTGTTGGTGGTGGTGGTGTTGGTGTTGGTGGTGGTGGTGTTGGTGGTATGGTGGTGTGGTGGGGTGGTGGTGGTGGTGGTGATGGTGGTGTTGGTGTTGGTGGTGGTGGTGTTGGTGGTGGTATGGTGGTGTGGTGGGGTGGTGGTGGTGGTGTGGTGATGGTGGTGTTGGTGTTGGTGGTGGTGGTGGTGGTGTTGGTGTTGGTGGTGTTGGTGGTATGGTGGTGTGGTGGGGTGGTGGTGGTGGTGGTGTTGGTGTTGGTGGTGGTGGTGTTGGTGGTATGGTGGTGTGGTGGGGTGGTGGTGGTGGTGTGGTGGTGGTGATGGTGGTGTTGGTGTTGGTGGTGGTGGTGGTGGTGTTGGTGTTGGTGGTGGTGGTGTTGGTGGTATGGTGGTGTGGTGGGGTGGTGGTGGTGGTGTGGTGGTGGTGATGGTGGTGGTGATGATTGTGGTGGTGGTTGTGGTGGTGGTGGTGTGGTGGTGGTGTGGTGGTGGTGATGGTGGTGGTGATGATTGTGGTGGTGGTTGTGGTGGTGGTGGTGTGGTGGTGGTGGTGTTGGCGGTGGTGGTGGTGATGATTGTGGTGGTGGTGTGGTGGTGGTGTGGTGGTGGTGATGGTGGTGGTGGTGGTGGTGATGTTGGTGGTGGTGATGATTGTGGTGGTAGTGGTGGTGGTGGTGGTAGTGGTGGTGATGATTGTGGTGGTGATGTTGGTGGTGGTGTGGTGGTGGTGGTGGTGGTGGTGGTATGGTGGTGGTGGTGTTGGTGGTTGTTGTTGCTGTTGTTGTGGTGATGGTAATGATGGTTGTGGTGGTGGTGATGGTGGAATGGTGGTGGTGATTGCGGTGATGGTGGTGGTGGTGGTGGTGATTGTGGTGGTGGCGGTGGTGGTGGTGGCGGTGGTGGTGGTGGCGGAGATGGTAGTGATGACGATGAAGGTAGTGGTGATGGTGTTGGTGACGATGATGGTGATGGTTGTGGTGGTGGTAGTGGTGATGATGGTAGTGGTGGTGGTGGTGGTGGTGGTGATGGTGAATGTGGTGGTGGTGGTGGCGGTGGTGGAAATGGTGGTGATGATAACTATTTTGTCTTTTTTTTCTGAAAAGATTTCATTTGATAAAAAAAAAATCAATCTTGTTCAATGCATTTTCTCTTATTATTCACATGTATTGATTTCTAGCAAGCTAATTATTTGCAAAATAATTTAGCGTCATGTTACCAAATAATTATTCTTCCTTTTCTGCATGAAATTTAAATATTTATTTTCCGTTTGGCAATAGTGTATTTAAGTCCCCCTTGTTTGTCCATGGTATAGCTTCAATGAATACATCTCACGTTGTCTATTTCTTAAACTAATTCTGATAAATATAAACGGAACATATTTATCATGTTGCCATATGCTTTATTTACTATTGCATGACGGGATTCGTAGATTGGCAGTATCGGTAGAGCATCAGACACCATGCTTTGCAGCATAGAGTTACGGTCCTTTACGGCCTGAATTCAAATCCTGTCGAAGTTAACTTTGCCTTTCATCCTTACAGGGGTCGATTAAATAAAATCAAGTCAAGTACTGGGGTCGATTTAATCGACTTTCCCCTCCCCCCAAATTACTGGCGTTGTGCGTAAAGTAGAAATAGTTATTTATTATTATTATTGTTATTATGGCGGTGGAATGGCAGAATCGGTAGGGCGTCGGACATCATGCTTTGCAGCATAAAGTTATGACTCGTTAGGTTCTGAGTTCAAATCCCACCGAGGTTAGCTTTGCCTTTCATCCTTACGGGGTCGATAAAATAAAGTACCAGTAATACACAGCAGTCGATTTAATCGACCCTCCACTTTTTAAATTGCTGGCTTTGTGTCTAAAGTAGAAATCGTTATATATGTTCAAATCCAGCGGAGATGGCGTCACATATAAGTTTATATTAAAATACAAGTATATATACAGTATATGTACATATAACACATATATATGTGAGAGTATGTCTATATATGTACACAGACATACTCTCACGTCTTGCCGATGGAATCTCTTCCAGTTTCTTACTTTCCTGACCACTACAATTTGCAAAAATTCAAACGCAATTTCAATGGTCGTCTCCTCTCTGTCTCACCCTTTTCCTTTCTCAGTAATCTCTAGCATTTCAGATGCTTTATTGCTTTGCTTGGGGTGAGTAAATTATAAAAAAAGATTCCGTGTTTTCTTGTGAATATGTTCAGGTGTGTTCTT
>OZ024745.1:121232249-121287249 GCA_964016885.1 Eledone cirrhosa
CACCAGGCTTATCTGATGATCTTGTGATAAACAGGCGAAACTCCAGAGTAACAAGACTCACTATTTAGCCTCAATAAAATAAATATCAAAACTATTTGAGTACTCTTTTCTCTCAGCCGGCAACCTCATACGGAGATATCCCGCGGACTTTTACGAAGCGCTGAGGGGATAAAATTAATAGAGTTAATATAAAATCTGTTGTGCTTATGTGAGGAGATGCTATAAAATGGATTATAAAATAGACCCTTAAAGATGGAAAAAGTAGTTATCTTGATGAAAGTTTAGTGTTCGAAACGATAAGACCCTTTTCCTACTATATCAAACATTAAATTAATATCTATCTTCACTAACTGTGTCATTTACTGTGTTGTTTTGCGTTTACTTTTTACACACACACACACACACACACACATGTATTTACACCAACCATGATAATATGCCATGTGTGTTTATATATTTATTCATATATCTCTCCATCTATAACACAAATATACACAAACGTCCGCCCCATACACACAATTCATTTCCTATCTCAGTCATGTTGCGACAAAATGATGTTCGTTTTCCAATCACAAAGTCATGGATTTTAACTCTACATTTGTCTTTGTAAATGCCTCTTACTCCAAAGTTACTCATACATTTAATCTTGTTTGTTATTTGTACATATATATTGAACACTTATATGCTAGAAAGAAAATATTAAAATAGACTTCTTATCTTTAAACACTTTCACCTGTTAGTAATTAACATAAACTATAGAGGTTCTTTTATGCAAACCACTAATTTATCATAACAAATTTCCTATTTACTATGATGGTAATATAGCCGATAGTAGGCCCCTTTCAGTCATGAAAAACAATGGGTTTGTATCTCGAAAATTTTCCCCCCGAAGCACAATCCTGGACGAAGTTTTCTTTTTGTGGAATACCAGTTGTCACCCATGCATACCAGTCTCTCCTCTCCAGGCCACCGATGATGTCCAAGGCTAAGGCCGATACAGCTTGGCACCAGTGACATCGCAACTCATTTTTTTCCAGCTCTGTGAACTGAAGCAACGTAAAGTAAAGTGTCTTCTCCAAGGACTCACAACCTCATGATTGTGAGCCGAACGCTCTACCCATTAAGTCACGCGCCTTCACATAATAAATGCGGTAGTTCTGGTATATAAGTTATACTAATCCTGAACGCTATAGCAGTGATTATTAGCGGAACTGGTACATTAATATTTAATGTTTCTTTAAAAGTTCACGAGAAATACCAATCGCTGTAACAAATTTAGAATACAATTTTAGAATATATTCATCTATAGTATCACACAAATAAAGAAAACCATCACATACACCTGTATTTACATCGTTATCATGGGATTGGCAGTATCGGTAGAGGGTCGGATACCATGCTTTGACACAGTTACGGCCCTTGCCATTCTGAGTTCAAATCCCGCCGAGGTTAACTTTGCCTTTCATTCTTACGGGGTCGATAATAGTAGAAACACTTATTATGCTATAGTACCAGTAATATACTATTATTATGATATAGTACCAGTAATATACACTTATTATGATATAGTACCAGTAATGTACTATTATTATGCTATAGTACCAGTAATATACAATTATTATGATATAGTACCAGTAATATACTATTATTATGATATAGTACCAGTAATATACAATTATTATGATATAGTACCAGTAATATACTATTATTATGATATAGTACCAGTAATGTACTATTATTATGATATAGTACCAGTAATATACACTTATTATGATATAGTACCAGTAATGTTGGCCTTGTGCTAAAAGTTGACACAATTATGATAGCGCCAACAGAAGCTAAATAGTAACTTATCACAAACCTTTTCCAAAAAATCAGCCACTAAAATCCTAATTGGAAACTAAACGAGTAATTTTTATTTTGAAATTAAATTTGATATACGTCCTTCCATAAACGGCCTGCAGAACTTGACTTCTGCTTAAGGTTGTGCATTTTTGTAACTGTTCTAGACAATTTAATTTGCAATTCCTTTTAAAACTTTTGTATAATTTGTAAGAATTTGTGTGTAATATTTAAATACTTGCAGACTATTTCGCTCTTCTTAATTTAATATTATAAAGTGAAATATATCATTCGAAGATACAGTGAAGAACTCTTTAAAAAATTTGACAAAAAAAAATCAATTTTAGATAAAAATGTAAATAAATTTAAATAATCAACTTTATGAAAATTTCTCAAGAAAATATTTTCACAATTCCGAATATAATAAAATGGCACAAGAAAATAATTAAAAACAAAAGCAAAAAAAAAAAAAAAATGATCGGAGCTGAGAACAAATGGATGCGAGAGGATAACTCTAGAAATATTTTTTAAAATTAAAACCAATTAAATTTAAATATTACCTTCGATGAATAGGATTTAGAATAAAGCTGTTGAAAACTTTTACTTAACAGAAATAAAATAAAAACAGAATTCCTTAGTAGATTCATGTGTATTTCGGATATCCCATAACAAGCCAGGTAAGTTCAGGTATCGCCTACTTTCTGCAAGCGCAAAATTCTTGGATGACTAGGCTGCTACTCTGCCAGTGACCAACATTGGTGGTATTCTAAGTTTGGATGAGCTCTGCACCTACATTGCGGGAGCCGATGTCTGTGAGGGACTGAGATATCGCTGTGGTAAGTCCTTCGGCTCTACGGACGTTCGCTTGCTGCCTGAATGCTGGTCGCCCCACATCGAGCTAAACTTGATCATTAAGCGGGCACTAACTCAGGTAAATATCCCCTCAGTTTTGGAGCCGGCTGGACTATCCAGAATTGAAGGGAGAAGCCAAATGGTCTTACCCTTTGTTACTGGGTAAGAGGTAGATGTCTCATCTAGGATGACACAGACAGTGACTCTTCTGTCCCTTCTCACATCCTGGATGCTGCGGTAAATGTGAGAGTCAATGTTTCCATACTCGAAAGGAATAAAATTTAAACATACCGGAAGTTGTCGGTAAACCATTTCTTCCAGCCTGTGGCGTTCGAGACTTTTAGGGAAGCTGGGGGCCGCTGACAGCGAAGTTCGTGTCATTGTTAGCGGCTTCCCATACCGAGGTGTCACGTGATACCCGTGTTGGCGTGCCTAAAAGATATCCGATGACCTATGTGGTGTGTGACCGATTGACGCACTTAGTGTTGAATTGATGTTTTTCCCCCGCATTGTGTATTATATTTATAATGTTCCTAGCAATAATTAATTGATTATATGTATTGTATTTCTATTCTATTAATATTTGTTATATGATAATAAAAAAATTGGTATTAAAAAAAATGTACACACAATGAAATTTGATAATTGTATTGTTATTATCAATATTTGAAATAAATGACTCAATAGAGAATTGTGTATAGTGAAAGACAGTATAAACATATTGTTACAAACAAGATTGGATGAATTACAAACCATTGAGGAATTTGAAAATACAGTCAGCACAATGCAGATAACTATAATAATAGGTTAATAGGTTAATATTTCGAGTAAGGCTTAGTGTTTAGAGCGTCGGGCTTACAATCTTGAGGTTGTGAGTTCGATTCTCGGACCGGGCTTTGCGTTGTGTTCTTGTGCGAAACACTTTATTTCACGTTGCTCCAGTTCACTCAGCTGTAGAAATGAGTTTACCCAGCTATGGGTTAAATAGCCTCACTAACCCGCAATTGGCCAAGCATGGTGAGTACAGCTACACCCCTGACATGACCAAAACAGAAACCGGTGGAGGTCAATCAGGGAGGGATTCCTCTGACAGGAGGGAAAAGGCCCTGGATTGATGGATTGAATTTCGGGTAAAATACACTCGTAGTAAAATATCGGGTAAAATACATCTGGCCATTTTCCCTCGTCTACAAGGATACTTTAATCGATTTATTCAACTATTATTTTTGTTATTCGCATTGTGGCGACTATGTTTTTAAATTTATATTCTTAAGAGTTTTTTGCCTGATAACTTTAAAAACATATCTAAAGTAATGATTTCATCAATCTTTGTTGAAACGATTTGAATAACATGGTAAATTGAAATGATTAGGAATAAAATCTAAAGCTCCACCATCCTGAACCAACCTGGTTCATCTCATACGATTTATCAACAGAACAACGGATAAAATTTAATCTTTAATGCATTAGGAAATCCAAGAATCCGCGATAGGATTTGTATTGCACAAAATATTAAAACTAGAACTTTATTTACACCCCCCCCCCCAAAAAAAAAATTTATTTAATCAACATATTTAATTAAAAATTTGATTTGTTAAATTTTTTGAGAAATCCTAGTTTTCCGAAAAATGCATTAAAAGAGCGCCCTATCTTGCAGTACGGACAACAATCCCACCATATCAGATGAAAAGATCATTTTTACTTCTACCGCGATGTTCCCTAAATTCAAGTAATATTTTATTCCTTTCACGTTCGCCCATTGTGATGCTCCCTAAATTCAAGCAATATTTTATCTTCTTAACGTTCCCAGAAAGTCATTTTTACGCGTATTTAAAGTGCAAATTTACAAAATCCTAATCAAGACACATTAATAAAAACTATTTTCTTAAAAATTCAGATCGATATTGCAAATTATCATAAGAAAAAAACCCCCCATATTTATACGTGGATTATGTTGTGATAGACGGATACAACGGAAAGTTTTTAGCAGCAACAGCGGTCGGAATACTTAATTTATCACAAAAACTACACACTCAAGTCATATCAAGTTAATTTTGATCAATTATAGAAGCATTGCCTCTGACCAACCGGCAACTACTAAATTCTACTCTTTTTTTTTGTTTCGTTTTTCAGCTAACTCCCTAATTACTTGTAAATCAACAACGGTTTCAGCTTTAATTGTTGCAGTAACAGCAGCTCCAGTTATTTCATAAATAACCTCAAGCTAACTAGGAACAGCTGGTGAAGTAAACTCAGAATTTTGAGCTACTTGAATAGCTTTTCCTGACCAATTTGGGAAAAGCAAGAATTTTCTTTTTTTTAACTAATCAAGAGATCAACAAGGGCAATTGCCACCATCACCCTCCACCAAATCTAAAGAGAAACAAGAGAGTTGAACCTGCTTTTGATTTTTAAAGTCCTCATCTTTCTTCGAAACATCGTTGAAGTAAATCCACTGTTCACAAATATCTCCTTGTACTCAGCATCACTCCTTTGACTTTAGCACCAACTTCAACGATTCTTTGCAAACAACGTAATTTTTTATCAACATCATTTCGAAATCCGACCGCCTGCTCTCAGTCAGTGCGCGTCATCCAAGTGTAAAATATTCTGAGATTCGCATGCGCAGTAGGCGTGCATTCTGCAGACGAAAACATGTATGAAAATAAAATGTGATAGAAACGGCTGGTACACTTTTGATTATTGGACTGGCAGTATCGGTAGAAAGTCGGACGCCATGATTTGCAGCATAGAGTTACGGTCCTTTGTGGTCTGAGTTCAAATCCCGCCGAGGTTAACTTTGCCTTTCATCCTTACGTGGTCGATAAAATAAATCACCAGTAACGTACTGGGGTCGATTTAATCGACTTTCCCCTCCCCCAAATTACTGGCCTTCTGCCTATACTAGAAATCATTATAGGACTATGCCTTGCTCGACTACAGTTACTCGATATGTAATAATTAGCAGTCAAATATCCTTTAATTCACTCGGCACCATCTTCAAAGAAATCAGGATATGTTTGAAAACGTAGTCATAAAAATATGATACATATAAAATTACTCAGCACGATCCTTTATTTCCTCGATCAGAGTTGACTGGGTGGCTGAACGATAACAGCAGCAGCTGTAACAGTATGATCTAACCAGGGAGCTTCTATGTAGGTGTTCAATTTGCTAGAAACAGCAACCAAATCTATCTAAAAACACACAACACAGTCTTAAAAAAGGATACATTAGATAATATAGTCCTAAATAGATACACTATATCAGGAAATCGTTGGAATGGTCACGTTAGGATGCCTTTGATCAGGACTTTGGGATTAAAGACGACTTACGACCAAACAACAACAACAATAATAACAACCACAGCAATAATAATGGTTTCTTATATAGGCACAAGGCCAGTAATTTGGGGGGAAGGCAAAGTCGATTAAATCGACTCCAGTGCGTTACTGGTACTTTATTTTATCGACCCCGTAAGGATGAAAGGCAAAGTTAACCTCGGCGGGATTTGAACTCAGATCGTAAAGGGCCGTAACTCTATGCCGCTAAGCATGTTGTCCGGTGCTCTACCGATTCTACCAATGATAATAACAGAAAGGGGGATACAAACTGAAAGTGATTTGTTGATGTTTGTATTTTGAAGGAAGATGTGGGTAAAAATATAACTCTCTCTCACTCAGTCCCCCCCCCCCTCACACACAAAACCTAAAACAGAAAAAAGTAACAAAAGAATCAACAAAACAACGAGGAATCCTCTATATAGTCATTTAACCTATTAGAAATAGCAGCCAAAGCCTTCCCATATATTATATCCCACCGTCTTAAAGATATTAAAGACTTATGAGAGATTGCCAGAAACTTTAGGAAAGGTTGAATATGAGAAGATCTCCAGAGAAGAAACCAACCCACATCCTATGCAAGTGCCTCAACCCTTAATAACTTAAATTCTAAAGGAGTCGGGCCACATTCCTGCCATGACTCCTGAGTGCCCTTCTACTGATGCCTTATAACATCTTGGATATCAGAGTCTTCATTATATTGTGTCTGACTATCGCAGCTGGCTTCCCATCACAACTGGAGCCAGCCTTGACCGCAGAGGGGGCAAGCGCCCCGATCGAATCATCCTCTTCGAAGGAGGTAGATCCCTCATCTGGGACGCCACCTATTGCGACACCTTCTCCGTCTCCAACTTAGTCGCCTCACCTACAAATCCCGGTACCATGGCCCGCCTTGCAGAGGAACGGAAAATAAACAAATACCGGGGACTGTCCGGCCGCTTCCCCTTCGTACCGGTCACCATCGAGACCTCAGGTGTACTTGGACCCCGCACAGTCAAGCTCCTCCCAACATTGGCGGCCCGTCTGAGGAGGGAGCCCTGTCTAAGGAAGGAGCTGCCCCGCAAGGTGAGGGTGGCTGTTGCAGCGGGTGTCGCTGGCCATTGTCCGTGGGAATGCTTTTGCGGTCTTGTCCCCGGGGTGCTGCCCTTTACCGCCGTGCCCTAGGCCCAGAGACCAATCATCCTCCCCCCTCCCCATTCCTCTCTGACACTAGAGTCCTTGCCATTCCCTCCGTTTCCCGTTTTTTTTCTTTTTCTATTTTTTCTCTATATTTTCCTATTTTACATTCCATTCTTCTCAATCTAAATTTTCTTTTTTTTTTCTTTTTCTATTAAACTGTATTTACATGATTTATTACATAAATAAAATAATATTATATATGTAAAAAAAAAAATATATATATATGATCATGGCACAAAACAACAAAAACGACTACGAAAAAGTGGCTAAGCCTTAAGAAAAAATATAACAAAAACACTCCGAGCCCTTCAAAATACTCACAAAAATCTTACAAAAAAGAAAAAAAATCAATGAAAATTAATAAAAAGGGCGGTGCCCCAGCATGGCCTCAGCTGGATGCCTGGAACAGGTAAAAAAGTAAAAGAGTAAATAAAAACCCCAGAAAACTTGCCCTTAAAAAGCTCATGTGTTGTCATATAATCCAATATATTAAAGAACGATTACGGAAATGACTATGATATGACTTGATTGGTTAACCAGGTAAGACTCGATCAGTTAACCAGGTAAGACATGATTAGTTAACCAGGTAATATTCTGAGACTCCAGGAACATTTTCTTTCAAAGGTAACAATATCTCTACCCACAGTTAATAAATTAACTACTACATGTATTTACAGTCATACTTAATGCATTTTAGTTGTCACTCGAGACGTTTTCTGTGTTAATGTGTGTATATATGTATGTGTAGTTTATTTGTGTTTGTGTGTGTGTCTGTATGTGTGTGTGTGAGTGTAATAATGTATGCAGCAGCTGATGTGCTTGTATGTCGCAGCTTGTACGGGTGGTTTTCTTCTTTATACACACACACACACACACACACACACACACGCACACACGCACACACACACACACGTACACACACACACACACACACATACACATATATACATATATATACATATATATATATATATATTAATTCAAAATATTAACAAAATAGATATTCGTGTGATCAAGTATATTTTATTATACATATTTCAGAGGTACTGAGTTAACTTCAACAGTACGTCCTCATCAGATAAAATAAGATGATGCATGACATACCCTGACATAGTAGATGGTTAAGATTCAATCATTCTTTGATTTATTCATTGAACCTTGATTAACCTTTAAATATATATATATATATATATATATATATATATATATATATATATATAAGTTAGTGAGGGAGGAGGGGGTAGTATATATGGGTTTTATTTCAGGCCTTGCCAGACTGGCGAGATTTAAATGGATGATGCGTGTATGCATCTTAATATATATACATATATATATATATATATATATATATATATATATATATATATATAGTAATAATAATAAATTTCAAGACTAGTGAAAGCAGCGATTCTTTGCTTAAACTTTAATCTGTTATTTTAATATATATATATATATATATATATATAATTTCGTTTCTGAATTTGTTTAGCAAGATTCTTTATCTGAAATCGTGTGTTGAACACAAACACAAACACAAACACACACAGACACCCGGATGTGGCGCATGCGCAAACTGAGCACAAAACACACACACAGAAACAAAATGGCGTAGGACAGAAGAAAGGAAAGGCACAGAAACAAAGAAAGGAATCCCCAGTCACTGATGAGGTCATAGAGTGTGTGACGAAAGGACTATGACTATATATAAACAACTATCTGGTTGTGGAACCAACCAACCAACCAGAAATTTATAAGTTTGTAGATTTGTAAATTTATAAATTTATAATAAATTGAAGTGAAAGCAACTGGTGCGTGTGTTTCTTATTGGCAACATGACCCTCCCAAAGTATAACAATATATATATAATATAAAACGAAAAATCAGTGATGCATCTGGACTCAATTTATTGTGTGTAACAATTGAGTGCTCAACCGCCTATGGAAGCATCATAGCTACCATCAAACACACACACACACACACACATATATATATATATATTAATGTATGTATGTATGCATGCATGTAAGTATATATATATATATATATATATATAACAAAGAAGGTGTGGTAAGATACCAGTTGGACCATAACGCACCAGAGTATTCGATACTTAGGGTAGTAAAGTTGGTAATAGGAAAAGAGTCAGGACCCCGACGGCTGAGCTCCGGCCGTTTCCACAGCTAGATCTGAACTAGCTGTCGAAACGGCCGGAGCTCAGCCGTCGGGGTCCTGACTCTTTTCCTATATATATATATATATCTATATATATAAATGGCAATTTCTGTCTGTTTGTGTGTGTGTGTTTGTTTGTGGATTTGTTTGCGAACCTAAAACTCAAAAACTACCCAACCGATCTTGATGAAGCTTGACACGCATGTGGGGCTCATGCCCATTTTATTTCTTACGTATATTTTATGTTAACCAAAGGGTTCCCCGGGGGCTCAAACCTCAGCTGAAAATTTTTTCCCTTCGATTTATATGAAATTTAAACCATAGGTAAATGACAAGATGTGATGCCTATTCACAAAAGTTTTGAACT
This sequence comes from Eledone cirrhosa, assembly GCA_964016885.1. Classification (NCBI taxonomy): domain Eukaryota; kingdom Metazoa; phylum Mollusca; class Cephalopoda; order Octopoda; family Eledonidae; genus Eledone; species Eledone cirrhosa. The sequence continues at coordinate 121,242,003 of OZ024745.1, forward strand.
GATATTTTGAAAAAAATTATTTACAAGAAACAAAATAAGAATAAGATTTAATAATGTAATTTAGATTTGATATATTATAAAAAATAATGTTTTCCAATTTTTCATGCATTACATTTTACATTAAGTAATATTGAAATGCAGAGTTTTTCTCCATAAATTATATCACTGATTTAAAATCAATCATCATTTTCTTACAAAAAAAAAATGTGTGAAACGCATATATATACTGCAGTAAACGTTTGGTAGAAATATCCAAGAGTAAGAGCACTCAGTCCATAGGAAGAGTTTGTTATAAATAGTTACAACAGTGACACAAACAGGTACTTAAGTTTCGTTAGGTTCTGGACCTCAACTCATTTAGCCTGTCATAAGAAAAAGGCTGAATGAGTTGGGGTCCTGAACCCAACGAAACTTGAGTACCTGTGTATGTCACTGTTGTAACTACATATATATATATATGTGTGTGTGTGTGTGTGTGTGTGTGTGTGTGTGTGTGTGTGTGTGTCTGTGTGTGTCTGTGTGTGTCAATGCTTTTAAATTTGCAGTTATAAACGTTCGCCATCTTACTGCAGTGAGAGAGCTTGTGTTTTCAAAGTGACCCAACAAACTATGCGATGGAAGTTTCTCATGACCACACGTAAAGGCAAGGTTGTAGAAGGAAGTGAGACTCGCGACCCAGGAGGTCAGTGTTGAAGCAAGAGGAAGAAGTGGACCTCACCACTCAACGTTTAATAAAAGCTGCAGCATTTGGTCAAGCGTCATTCGTTTTAGATCTAATTGCCACTGAGACCAGCGTCAGAAGGTGTTGAAGGATTGAATTTGTCGGCAGCTAATCATATCTTTACACTAAACGAAACCAAGCACAGACGTTTCCTTGATCTTTGTCGACAAAGGTCTTTGTATATTCAGCACACTCAGCCTTGAAGTGATCGGTGAAGAGTAAAGGAGGAAGCATGTGAATCTAGAGACTTTTAGTTCTAGCCGACACATAAAGGTTGGATGTTTAATACAGTCGTTTCATTGACTCACGGAAGCAGGGGGTAATTTTCGGCAGCTGTATTCATGACTGAGCGTTTGGATCTACCCGGCTCGCCACGAATTTCGAAGAGTTTAAAAAAGGTGCTGTGAATATAGTTGGATTCAATATCACCTGTATATATGACTGCGTTGAAAAACAATTGGGACTTGGAACGCCCGAACCTTGAAGTAAAATTGATCTGTGCAACCCAAAAGAACTGTTCTGATTGCAGATCAACTACAAAGACATCGTTGCTCTCGGTGGTACCAAGAAGCTTGCAGGATACACCTTCACCTGAAGAAGATCACATAATACACAGAGTAGGCTTTGCCATAAATAATGTTCTTCTTCAGAAACTATCAGAACCCCCAACCAGTATCAATGAACGACTAATGAAACTTACTCCGGTTTTAACTGGTAAAAGATCAACAAGCAACAATCATTTGTACCTATATTTCAAATTTTCAATTCTGACAATACACTGAACTAAAACTTCCTTGCCCAGCTTAATTTCAACCTTTCTAACAACCCCAGAACAAGTAAAGCCATACTTCTCGGAGTCTTGGTTTCTATGTGAGAGCAAAACAAGACAACAAGCCCTGGAAGAACATCGTCAAAAAAAACCCGTAATCATTGCAATACAGTGAATGAAATATAATTAGATAAAACAACATTAGTCGAGAGCAATATAAACTCATTGAAGATGTTATTTAGTCTTAATTATTGCAATTAATACTTTAAAATCCGGCAGAGAGGATGATGAAACTATTCTAAAATACTTTAAAATCCAGCAGATAGGATGATAAAACTGTTCTAAAATACTTTAAAATCCAGCAGATAGGATGATAAAACTGTTCTAAAATACTTTAAAATCCGTCAGGAAGAATGATAAAACTGTTCTAAAATACTTTAAAATCCGGCAGATAGGATGATAAAACTGTTCTAGAATATTTTAAAATCCAGCAGATAGGATGATAAAACTGTTATAAAATACTTTAAAATCCGGCAGTTAGGATGATAAAACTGTTCTAGAGAGTTCCCCTCCGATGCACAAGCCGAGTAAAGTGTTTTTATCGAAGACAAGGAGTCGCCCATGTATGCAAATCTCCCTTCTCCACACCACCAATGTTGTCCAAGGGAAAGGCAATGGCTGATACAGCTTGGCACCAGTGACGTCGCAACTCATTTCTACAGCTGAACTGGAGCAACGTGAAATAAAGTGTCTTGCTCATGGACACAATAGTCTAACCACTATATATATATGTATACAGAGAGAGAGAGAGAGAGAGAGAGGGAGAGAGAGAGAGAGAGAGAGAGAGAGAGAGAGAGAGAGAGAGAGAGAGAGAGAGAGAGAGAGAGAGAGAGAGAGATTAATGAAACACCTGCAATAAAATACACTGACACAAATTACATGATTTCTTGGACTCAGGTGTGAACAGACACATGTGGGGAAAAGTAGCGGCCCTATAAGTGGTTATTTTGTATTGTTAATTTTTATGTTTGTTACATGCGATCTACTCATGATATTATGTCAATGTATGTTTAATAAATGTTATGAATAAATAAAAGTTGTATTGTAGGATTGTATACATTTTCTAATGTGTGCTTTAATATTAAAATAAGTTTATAATATCAAATAATATTTTCTACGCAATCAAATGGGGGTGTGCAGCATATTCCATTGGCGGGCCACTTTTTGAACATTGGAACAACTATTAGGGCCATTAATATTCGTTAAGCACTATTCCAGAGATTCACCACAACTTCTTTCCATAACATGGAACTGGGAAATTATAACACACATAACCCTACAGTGAAGCCCTCTAGTAGAGGTCAACTAACAAAAAATTGTATTACGGTTACAAAAAAAATTCTAAATAAGCCTACAAGGTAAAAATTAAAAACGGTCATCGCGGGCCACTCTGACTGGTCTGGCGGGCCGGCTTGTAGCCCACGGGCTGCCTATTGCACGCCCCTGCTTTAATCTGAAATCATGCTAATGAGTACTAGAACCAAATAGAAAAGACTGATTTATGAAGCTGGTTTTAAATTGTATGTTATTGAATATGACAAAGGAACATGGCAACTGTAGAGCTAAGAATGAGTTTTTATTGTTTGAAAAAGTGGTGAATAATTGTTTCTACTTTTTGGCACAAGGCCAGCAATTACTCAGTATATTACTGGTACTTTATTTTATTGACCCCGTAAGGATGAAAGGCAAGGTTAACCTCGACGGGATTTGAACTCAGACTGCAAAGGGACGTAACTATGCTAGAAAGCATGGCGTCTAACCCTCTACCGATACTACCAATTCACCATAATAAAGTCACACTTAAAAATATGCCAAAAAACAAAACGAAAGGTTGCAAACGCATCTATATACTTTGGTGTGCAAACTACATTGAATTAAACATTGAATTTACCTGTAGATTAGAACCGAAGCATTGTAGCTTTTCATGGAGTCAAAAGAGGAAAGTTTATACATCCGAAATGGATTAATATTACACCAGCGAACTCATATCACCCTAGTATTCGTAAAGGGTGTGGATTATAAAATTGAGTATCTTATAAGTTTATGATTAACGAATGTAAAGTTTATGGTTGAAGTTGTCAGTTATCAAAAATACAGTAGAAATGGCAATAATGTTTTGACAATACTACTAACAATATCGCTGTAGACTTTACATGACCATACTGTTACAAGAGGTCATGTGAAACGATATTTTACGTTAGCTTCAGTTTTCATGGCTGATGGAACCAAGCTAAAACCTATGGCAATTCTTTAAAAGCAAAACTGATGGATCATTTTCCAAATAAGATGTATGATACTTGTCAAAGAACACTGAAGAGATTGATGGAAATGAATCCAAAATTTGACAAGACGTTTAACAGGGTTAGGTCTCTACACAAACCAACATATTTGCTAGAGTAAGATTGATTCTATTCATATTTGTGTGATTCAAATAAATAAAAACTGAAACAAAATGAAACAAGGCAAGCTGTTATCCCAGCAGGGATGTCAATTTTATAACCATTGGATGTGTCATCCAATAAACCTTTTAATATGTACGTATATCAAAAAGTTATGGAATACCTAGATGGTCTTAGTAAACAACTAACAAGGAGGTGCCTTAAAACACGAATTGTTAAATGGGCGAAAGACACTTAGAAAAACATATCTAATGCTACGATTGTAAAATCTTAAAAAAATAAGTTAGACGTGGCCTGGCCAGTATTGACCGAAACCTATCAAAGTTATTCCAAATACACTACTAGGTGTGACTGAGTTTGAAAATCTATTTAATGGGTTAAAGCACCTAGCCGGTATCATGGAGATATGGGGTTCAATTCCTCATAGCAGCTGATGGCAACTTTCTTTTCCATCTTTAAGGGTCTTCACCTTATTTGATAAGCTATTTTATAACAGCTCCGCGCACGAGCACACCATTCTTTATATCAAATCTATTCGAAGAATTAATTTAAAAGTGTCAACAAGAAGACGAATGAATGAAATGAGTTGGTAGTGTCGGTAGAGGGTCGGACGCCATGCTTTGCAGCATAGAGTTACGGCCCTTTACGGTCTGAGTTCAAATCCTACCGAGGTTAACTTAGCCTTTTATCCTTACGGGGTTGATAAAATAAAGTACCAGTCACGCATTGGGGTCAATTTAATCGAATTTCCCTTCCCCCAAAATTGCTGGCCTTGTGCCTATATAAGAAATCATTATTATTATTATTATTGAAGGGTGGGGGGTTGGCAGTATCGGTAGAGGGTCGGACGCCATCTTTTGCAGCATAGAGTTACGACCCTTTGCAGTCTGAGTTCAAATCCCGTCAAGGTTAACTTTGCCATTCATCCTTACGAGGTCGATAAAATAAAGTACCAGTAATTCACTGGAATAATTGCTGGCCTTGTGCCCAAAGTAGAAACAATTATTTCACTGGAGTTATACTTATATGAGTTTTAAGGAGTAACAATGAGTGTTCCCAAACAGACCTACTATATTAAATCTTTGTTGGTTTTATTCAATGAACAAATATAATTATTTCTGGGGTCAGCATATGACCTTTTTTCATCCCTAAAATAATCTTTCATTCATAATATTCTTTCCATCCAAAACTGAAATCTACCTTCCTCTAACCATAAATTTAGGTTCTTTTACTACTATTTTACCATCTTGACCTTCACTATCTTTCTATTGGTCAATTCAAAACCTGTTCCCAAACAGACCTATTGTATTAAATCTTTGTTGGTTTTTTTCAATAAACAAATATCATTATTTCTGAAGACAGCATACATATGTGTAGGTATGTATATTCCCTCTGATAGTTTGTAAAAATTTTACATAGATCTATAGGATATGCATACCAACACACACATATATATCCTAGAAACGATCGTAAAATGATGAATTTTTTAATATAAGGAACTGTTTCTTTGTTTATTCATTATTTTATTAATTTATATATATATATATATATATAGATATATATATAAATTAATAAAATAATGGATAAACAAAGAAACATATATATATATATATATATATATATATATATATATATATATATATATATATATATATATATATATATTGTTATTATTTCTGGCAATATATTTATTATTATATATATGTTATTATTTCTGGCAATATATATATATATATATATATATATATATATATATATATATATATATATTGTTATTATTTCTGGCAATAGTATTACAACAATATCACCCTCCACAAGTATATATATATATATATATATATATATATATATATATATGTAAAAGGTAAACAGAAATAACAACACAATCGATACAGTATATGGAAAGGATATATTAGGTTAACGCTTGATATAGCAGGAAGAGGGTCTTAACGTTTCGGACGCTAGTCCTTCATCAGAAGAAAGAATGAGAAATAAGATAGATTGAGGGGACGGGCGGTTTGGAATTGGAAAAAATGTCTTTAGATAAAAATAACAGGTCCATTCATGTGTGTGTGTGTGTGTGTGTGTGTGTGTGTGTGTGTGTATGTGTGTGTGTGTGTGTGTGTATCAAAAGTATATATTGAGTTAAAAACTCACAAAAGTCCCCTATAATTAAAATAGCTTAAGGAGTAAACTTTTTCCGAGCCTTATAATACTGTAGGGAGAGACTAACACAGATATGTAGCTAAATGGGTTCACAAGGAACAAAGACCGCCCGTTTTTCTCAATTTATCCTTTTGATTGGGTTCTGTGAACCATACTATGTTAGTCAATATTTTCTTTACCTTGGTGGTCTCTGTCCATTGTGATTTGAACATATATAGCTATATATCTGTGTTCGTCTCTCCTTACAGTATATATATATATATCCGTATGTGGTTGAAATGAGTACTCAATATCGAAGTAGAGTGTTAATATTCATTTTATTAAAGCTAAATAATGAGTCTTGTGACTCTGGAGTTTCGCCTGTTTATCACAGGTCAACATATAATGAATATATATATATATATATATATATATATATATATATATATATATATATACAGAGAGAGAGAGAGAGGGGGGGAGAGAGGGAAGGAGAGAGAGAGATAATTATAAATGGTGAACAAATAGAAATAATACATTATAAAATATATTTCTGTTTAAAGCATTTAAAATATTTCAGTATATTATAAATACGTAAAATTGTCCTCATTAGCTAATGACCCATACAATATTGTTTTGGTTGTTTAACTTCATTCTGCAATCCAATCCAGGTCATTCTAACTCCTGTTGGATGAACCCCTTCCTGGTAGACCTCCACAGCTTTCTGTTTGGTTTGGGTGCTGTCAGGGGTGTAGCCGTACTCACCATGCTATCTTGGACATCTGTTTGGTTTGGGTGCTGTCAGGGGTGTAGCCGTACTCATCATGCTATCTTGGACATCTGTTTGGTTTTGGTGCTGTCAGGGGTGTAGCCGTACTCACCATGCTATCTTGGACATCTGTTTGGTTTTGGTGCTGTCAGGGGTGTAGCCGTACTCACCATGCTATCTTGGACATCTGTTTGGTTTTGGTGCTGTCAGGGGTGTAGCCGTACTCATCATGCTATCTTGGACATCTGTTTGGTTTTGGTGCTGTCAGGGGTGTAGCCGTACTCACCATGCTATCTTGGACATCTGTTTGGTTTTGGTGCTGTCAGGGGTGTAGCCGTACTCACCATGCTATCTTGGACATCTGTTTGGTTTTGGTGCTGTCAGGGGTGTAGCCGTACTCATCATGCTATCTTGGACATCTGTTTGGTTTTGGTGTTGTCAGGGGTGTAGCCGTACTCATCATGCTATCTTGGACATCTGTTTGGTTTTGGTGCTGTCAGGGGTGTAGCCGTACTCACCATGCTATCTTGGACATCTGTTTGGTTTGGGTGCTGTCAGGGGTGTAGCCGTACTCATCATGCTATCTTGGACATCTGTTTGGTTTTGGTGTTGTCAGGGGTGTAGCCGTACTCATCATGCTATCTTGGACATCTGTTTGGTTTTTGGTCCTGTCAGGGGTGTAGCCGTACTCATCATGCTATCTTGGACATCTGTTTGGTTTTGGTGCTGTCAGGGGTGTAGCCGTACTCATCATGCTATCTTGGACATCTGTTTGGTTTGGGTGCTGTCAGGGGTGTAGCCGTACTCATCATGCTATCTTGGACATCTGTTTGGTTTGGGTGCTGTCAGGGGTGTAGCCGTACTCACCATGCTATCTTGGACATCTGTTTGGTTTGGGTGCTGTCAGGGGTGTAGCCGTACTCATCATGCTATCTTGGACATCTGTTTGGTTTTGGTGTTGTCAGGGGTGTAGCCGTACTCATCATGCTATCTTGGACATCTGTTTGGTTTTTGGTCCTGTCAGGGGTGTAGCCGTACTCATCATGCTATCTTGGACATCTGTTTGGTTTTGGTGCTGTCAGGGGTGTAGCCGTACTCATCATGCTATCTTGGACATCTGTTTGGTTTTGGTGCTGTCAGGGGTGTAGCCGTACTCACCATGCTATCTTGGACATCTGTTTGGTTTGGGTGCTGTCAGGGGTGTAGCCGTACTCATCATGCTATCTTGGACATCTGTTTGGTTTTGGTGTTGTCAGGGGTGTAGCCGTACTCATCATGCTATCTTGGACATCTGTTTGGTTTTGGTGCTGTCAGGGGTGTAGCCGTACTCATCATGCTATCTTGGACATCTGTTTGGTTTTTGGTGCTGTCAGGGGTGTAGCCGTACTCACCATGCTCGCTTGGCCATCTGTTTGGTTTTGGTCCTGTCAGGGGTGTAGCCGTACTCACCATGCTCGCTTGGCAAATTGTGGGTTGGTGAGGTTATTTAAACCATAGTTGGGGTGGATGGCTGTTGATTCTGAGGAGTTGATCCACCCTTTTAACATTTCTTGTTTTTTTGTGCTACTGGGGTTCCACTTACCCTCCTTTCCAGACCAGGGTCTAGTGGGGGAGCCGATTTAATTGCCGACTGTTCAACCATGAAACAGGTTTTACTAGGTTACATGGTACCAGTAGCAGGCAGGAGCCTGACCTCACTCAACACCTAATAGCTCACTTTAACCCTTTAGCATTTATCTTACTCTATATATACTATTATATTTTCACGGTAAAGGTTTTGTTTCACTGTTAGATTGTCTTAGAAGAGAATCGCTGGGCAGTTGATATTATCTATTTTGTGGATAATACCTTATTAGAGGTATCAGTGGCTAGTTACAGCCGGTTTGAACAGAAAGAGGTGAGAGAGTTCTGGCCGGATACAGCCGGTTTAAATGCTAAAGGTTTAATCATTAATTTACAATCCAATAATCAAAGCATAATTATAATTTCTGAATCTCATAAATTGTTGTAGGCATAGAAACTCTTTAAGTTAGTTATTAATAAGGCACGAAACCAGTGAAATGTTGCCAGCGTGCATTAACACGGAAGCAGAGTAGACCACAGCTGTCTATCATTCATGTGTAATCTGCTCCCTTTTCATCCCATGATAACTTTCCAAACAGGAGTTTTACACCAGAAAATATATTTGATACAATTAACCCTTTTGATACCAACCTGCGTGATGGCACATGGCTTAGAGGTTAGAGAATTAGATTCGAAATCGTGAGGTCGTGAGTGCGATTCCCGGACCGGGTGATGCGTTATGTCCTTGAGCAAGACACTTTATTTCACGTTTCTCCTTCTGCATGGATTTGCGACCGACAGATAGTATTAGCAATTGGAAAGACCAATGGAAACATTTTTTCCTCGGTCTGATTTGACGAGCTCCACCTCATCATATGTATGTATTGGAAATCCTTGGTACAGTTAGGTATATTTGAAAAAAAGGAAAATAATGACTTCACTTCTAGTTTTAAACAATTTTATTTAATTTTATAATATTATGATTTGTATCATAATATTATAAAATTAAATCAAATTGTTTAGAACTACAAGTGAAGTCATTCTTTTCCTTTTTTCAAATATATATATATATAATAGCAGGGTGTGTATAGTATGTGTTTATATAAAACAAACATGATAGCCTCGCTATCAAAGAAAAATACATAGTGTTGACTTTTGTACAATGTCGCTTAATGGGAACAATATGTATTTGTGTATCTTTATGAATTCTTGTTTGTGTATGTGTGTATATTGAATAGATATGTATATGTGCACATATGTGTGTATATGTATGTACTTATATATGTGAGTGTATATAATATATATATATATATATATATATATATATATACTCGGCAAACACGGGATTGGAAAATTCAAGGCTAATGGACGCCTCCTTCTTGAACCCTGTGCAGAAAACGACCTGAAGGATACGACACCCTCTTCTGTGTTCCAGCCCGCCACAAAACAACCTGGCAACATTCGAGGTCAAAACACTGGCATATTCTTGATTACGTGTTGTCAAGGATCCGAGACAAAAAGGATGTGAGGATCACCAGATCCTTACCAGGCTGGACTGATCACCGGCTTGTGTGTTATCTCGTCTCAACCTTTCCATCCGTGCACACCTCAAATCTCCATCTCACTTAACTTTTGAAAATCATCAAACTTGTGAAACCGGTTAAGTTATAAATTATTGATTGTAAATAAACCTACTTAAAGACCTCAATTGCATTTTCAATTTATTTTTCCTATATTTTTACGTATGGCAGCGATAATGAGGGACAGAGACCGCTGGAGAGAACTCGTCCATGGATCTCGGGAATTTTACCCGCCTTAGATAGATAGATATATATATATATATATATTTATATGTGTGTGTGTGTATGTGTGTGTTTATATATATCTCTCTCTCTCTCTCTCTCTCTCTCTCTCTCTATATATATATATATATATATATATATATATATATATATATATATATATATATTACTGTATTTTTGTTCATGAAAACCTGTCTTAGAGACACAAATGAATGAACTTCATGTTTCATTGACTAGTTTGCTCTATTTCTTTTCTTAATTTTTTTTTTTACTATTACAGAATTATAAAGAAATAAAAACGTCAATAACCACGATAACAACAACTACAACTATAACAATAACAACAATAACAACAATAATTACCTTTCCGAAACCGTAATATCCAGAGGAACAAACGTATCACGTGTGCAACTTTCTCCAATTCCTTTGTGGAGTGATTTTTCTCCGAAAATATGTTTGTTCTGCAAAATAATAATAATAATAATAATAATAATAATAATAATAATAATAATGATTTCTTTATTAACCACAAGGGTTTACATAAAGTAGACATTAAGGACAGTGCAGGACAATGCAGGACGGTACAAATGGGCATTTCTGCGTGTAAAAAAAACAAAAATAGAGGATGTAACAAAAATAACAATGAAAATAACAATGAAAAATTCCCCAATAGGGGGGAGACTTCGGAGGGACATTTGTGGAGAAAGCCCAGTAAAAAGCCACAATGACCCTGACCACCAAGGCAAGTGCCCTCTCCCAGTTTTCCACCTTTAGTTTACAGATATATACTCAGAGTCGGCCCATTCACTCGGGCCATTCTTGCTTCTCTCACCCATCTTTCAACAAAATGCTGGGAAGAGAGCACTTCCTTCTCTACTCTGATTTTCCTTTTCAAATGAAATTTGAAAAAGTCAATCAGAGCATCACCGAAGAGGTAAGTGCTCGTCTTCAGCCCTTTCAAACGTGTCCACCATACTATCTCTTTCGCCATGGCCACCAGACAGATAAAAACTGCCTGCCCTTCCCGGCTAAAGGAGGAGGGCGGGGCAATCCTCACGATAGACTCAGATGATAGCTGGATCCGTCCTAAACGCGACAGCAGGTGTTCGACATAAACCCACAAGTCAGCAATTTTCGGACACTGGACGAGTGCGTGCAGGACGGTTTCGTCGCCCTGCGCGCATCTCGGACATGCCCGGCTGACGGCACCTCCATGCCTGTAGAGTTTATCCCGAACTGGCAAGGCTCCTCGGTAGCACTGCCAGGCCAGAGATTTCTGGAAGTTGTCCATAGGCCCTGGCCCGAAGGTTCTTCCGAAGAGATTGGCTAGTTGATTTTCGTCGACGCCTAGAGTTTCCCCAAGTACGTCGTCGCTCTTCCCCTCCACTAATCCTCTATAGAACGCCGAGGTGGAGTTTCCACCGATCACATTGCCCGATTGGTCGAGGGCTGTGAGCGCCTGAAGACATTCCAGTCTCCAGGCGCTCCCTCTCGGTCTTCGCTTGACCCAGGACTGCAGCTCCGTCAAGGAAACGAGCTGGGGAAAAACGCGTCTAGCAAACGGCGACCACACCTGATCACCGTCGAGGAAGAGGTGGAGATGTCGTAGCCTGAGCGCGTGCCTGCGCATCATCAGCCACGGCATGCCCAGCCCTCCACGTAGCGGGTGTTGACAACAGATGGACCGCCTGACCATCGGAGCACGTCCCTTCCACAAAAAGCGAAAGAGCAAACGCTCCAGCGCAGTCAGGCGAGGCTTAGGACAAGGTACGACGGTTAGGCGGTAGCAGATGACAGACGCGATGTACGCGTTAGCCACCTCCGCTCGACCTTTCAGGGATAGCTTCCTCTCCGCCCATTTCTGGGTGAGAGAAGCCACCCTGCTCGTCACCTCGTCCCAGTTTTTGTCCGTCTGGAGGTCCGGACCGAACCAGACCCCTAGCAATTTAACCGGTCCGTCCGTCCAGCGCCCGACGACGCTGTTGGACGGCATGGACCTGCCTCTCCAGGTGCCGAGCTGCAGGCCCACTGACTTTTCCTGGTTGATCATTGCTCCTGTCACCGCTTCGTATTCTCTTAGTGTAGTGCCGATCGCCTCGATGTGTTTGGCGTTCGACACCACTACGGTGACATCGTCCGCATATGCTGACACGGATCTTCCGCATCCTAGTTCGCGCGGGACCCCCCTCAACGTCTCCAGTTTGTGCAGTAATGGCTCGAGAGTCAATACGTACAAGAGGGACGAGAGGGGACATCCTTGGCGGACCGAGCGCATGATGTTGAACGGTTCCGACAGGTGACCGTTCACTCTCACCACAGAGCAGATGTCGCTGTGCATGGCAGCGATCCAGCCTCTGAAGACGGGCCCAAAGCCAGCCGCCCTCAGGACTGCCGCTAGGTAACGATGGTCGACCCTATCGAAAGCTTTCGACTGATCTAAATTGATCAAGGACCCACCCGTGCCAGGTTCCCTAGCTACCCTCTCTACGATGTATCGCATGAGGTGGAGGTTGTCGTGGATGGATCTGTCGGGAATGGCGCATGTCTGCGCCTCTCCCACCAGACCACCAACGACAAGCGCCAACCTCTTTGCTAGCACCTTGGCCAAAATCTTAAACTCTGTGTTTAGCAGAGTTATGGGCCGGAAATTGTCTATGTTATCCCCCTTGTTCGGATCCTTTCTCAGCAGTGCCACCGCTCCTCGGCTCACAGAACTGGGAATTCTCCCGTTCTGTTGCCAGTTGCAGTAGACGTCCGCCAAGAGGCCTTCGAACAAGTCTGGCATCTGTACGTAAAGTTCATAGGGCAGACCATCCAAACCAGGCGATTTACCCCTTGTGCAGCCAGTCATTGCCTCCCGTACTTCAGCGGCTGTTATCGGCTTTTCGCAACACCTCGCCTCAGTGGCCGAGAGCCGCGGCAGTCCGTCGAGGTAGACACTAAAGTCCATCCCTCTACCCGGCCCCCCGCTGCCCCCGAACAGCTGAGCGAAGTGTCGCTGAAAAGCTTCACACATTTGCCCGGGATCGAGTAGCATGCGCCCGTCGTGGTCCACCAAAGACCGGATCGTGGCTTTGTTGCCACGACGCGCCTCCGCCACTCGGGCCCATTGAACGGCTTTCGTCCCCTCGTGTCTGAGAGCACGCACCCTTGCTCTGACAACGCAGCCTTCGTGCTTTGCATTGAAGAATTGGTCAAGGGCCAATTTCGCCGCAAGCACGTCGGTCGCAATGCCTTTGCTAAGCGCCTCGTCTAATTTTCTAACTAGTTCTCCCTCTGCTCTATTTTTCTCTATTGCTAAAGCCTTACTAAACCTAATCGATTCTATTCTAATCGCTCTTTTCAGAGCAAACCACCACTTGTTGTTGACGATGGCCCCCGTCAACGCCCGTTTAACTAGTTCGCTAATCCGGTCTCTGTAGGCCTTGCGCGCTGGTAAGGACGCGTTTAGCTTCCAGTAGCCGGGTCCTCGTCTATGAAGCCTATCTAAGTCAAGCACACAGATCACGAATTTGTGGTCCGTGTAGCTGACTATCTTGAATTGTGGACAGCCTATGCTAGACCTATCTATTTCCCTACAAAATACTCTATCTAGATATGATCTGGATGACCCTATGCGGTTTGTCCAAGTCCACATTGGCACATTCGGGAAATCCAATCGGTACCTGTCAGACAGTTCAAAACGCCTGAGCAGGTTGGTGAGGCTCTTGCACCCTCCACCCCTATCCGCTAATCCCACACAGTCCCAGCGTGCATCTAAGATCCCGTTCCAGTCGCCCACTAACACTAAAGAGCGGGACGTTCCAAGAAAGGTCTCCAGACGCCGGAAGAAATCAGGCCGCCCTGCTCCTGTCGGGGCATAGACGGCCACTAGCCTGAAAGCTTGCCCGTCTCCGCTGGTCACGTCCAGCACCACCAGCTTACCCTCTGGGTCCAGGAAGATGGCCCGTATGGCGAGATCCAAACCTCTCCGAAAAAGCACAGCAACTCCTCCACCGGATCCAGGACGGCTGGGAGATGCGTACACATCGAAGCCGCCGAAGATCGGTGCGAAGGCCCGTGCTTCGGAGATTCTGGTCTCGCTGATGGCCACTACATCTATGTTTAGTGACCTGAGGTCGTTGAGCAGGTGACCCTGCTTCCATGACGACCCCAAGCCACGCGCATTTATGCTGCCTATTCTGAGTGAGGTCATGTTTAAAATAGAGTGGAAAAGATGGGAAAGACCACTTACCGTACTTTTGGTAGAGGAGGGATGGTTTTTACATCCCTTTTCACTTGATCGTCTGGTGAAGGGACCGTTGAATCGTCTCTTCGGCTGGTCGTCGGCTCTTCTAAGAGAATGTCTGAGTATACTCTTCGATTGATGGTTCCTCCTAGGTCCCTGAAATCACCAACTGCGTTGGGGAATTTCGTTTTAATATTTGTGTATTGTTTCTGTGCTATTTTTAGCAGTCTTATGTTAGTTGGCGTTTTGATTGGTGCTGGTATTATGTAGTCCTGTTGTGAAATGTCTGTGTGTTCAATTATGTAAGTCATTAGTTTCTTGTTGTGTGTATTTATTGCCGTGCATTTGTTTTTCTGGGGGTGGGGTGTGGTTCTGCTATTTTCTTGTCGTTGTTGCTGGGTGTGTGTGTTTTGTTGTTGTGTTTGCGATGTTGGTGCTTGTGGTGGTGGTGTTGAAGGTGTTGTTGGCGGTGGGGTTGTCGCCGGTGGTGATGGTGGCGCTAGTGTGGGTGGTGATGGTGTTGGTGTTGTTGCTGCTGTGGGTCTCTTTGCAGTAGACTTTACCCTTTTCTCATTTCTTTCCTCCCTTTTCAAAGGCGACGATGCGCTGCTTCTGCGTTTGTGCCTTCTTACGACCTTTTGCCATCCCTCTCCCACCTCACACTCCATGTCTGATTCTGTGAGGTCGGGGAGGGGTACCAACTCCACTCTTTCACTTGTTGTTGTTGGTGATGTTTGCACTGGAGTCTCTGTTGCAGCTGCATTTGGTATTGCTGTTGTTGTTGTTAGTATTTCCACTGCTGCTGCTGTTTTTGATTTCCGTGGAGTGGGTATGGGTGCCACGGGCCTATCGTTCCTGGTTGCCGCTTGTCCTGTTGCTGGTAGCCGTGGAGCCGGATTCGGAAGGAGGGGGGTTTTCTCCTTTCTCAGGGTCTTCTCGTTGCAGAAGGCCCTGAGGTGAGTCTTCGATCCACAGCGAAAGCATTTCGGGCGTTTGCCCTCAACACTTATGGGCAGTTGAGTGCCGTTATCGAAGTCTATCACATCCGGGATAGCTTCGATGCACTCCTGGTTGGTTTGGATTAGCATCTCAATGGAGGAGCCGACCCAATCTTCTCTTACTTTTTTCTGTACTTGCAGTACAGTTGTTTTGTCCTCGATTCCGACGAGGACAGACGCGGCCAGCCAAGAAGGGGTCATTCCGGGGGGGACGTGGGTCAGTTTGACCCTCACAATTTTTTGCCCGCAGTAGGAGGGCACCAACACCATTTCCTCGCTCCTTAGGGTCACTACTGATTGGGCCTTTGCCTCCTGGGGTGTGGCAAAAAGTACGTCTACGGTGGCGTATTTTTTGCCTCGGGTGATGTGCGTTTTCCTCTGCCACACAGACCCCAAGGCTTTTTGTATTTGGGCCTCTGTGGCTCTTTCCACCCTACGGGATTTTGTACTTACTGTACGGTACGTGACCGTACAGTGCTCTTGGGTTTCGAAAAAACTTTTCGCTGCCTTGCAGATTGCTCGGTGTCCGTTCTTTGTCACCATCTTCTTCGCTTCCTCTAATTCCTCATTTGTTATGAGGATTGTTTCCAAATTTTTCGCAATACCTGCAAATGAGATTGGTTTTTCTCTGCTGTTGTTGTTGTCGTCAGAGCTGCTGGTACTTTTGTTGTTGCTGCAGGTACTACGACTACTGCCTCCGCCGCTGTTGCTGTGGTTGTTGTTGGTGTTGCTGCTGCTAATGCTGTTGTTGTTTATGCTGCTGGTGATGCTGTTGCGGCTGCTACTGTTGTTTTCATTGTCACTGTTGCTGTTGTTATTACGGCTGCTACTGCTATTATTCCTGACGTCAGACGAATGAACTGGGTTTTCGTATTTCCCGCACACCTGTTTCGTCGCTGTCGTCGTCGTCGTGGAGAAACCTTGCACGCTTTGCACGAGACTTTTCTTTTCTTTCGTCGCTTGCGAAAGAGAAGGGAGGGAGAGAGACACATTTAAAGAAGGGAGGGAGAGAGACAATCTTCTCTCTGCTGTAGTGATGATTGAGGAAGAAGAAGACGGAATGAGTGGGAGTGACGTATGAAATTTCATTTTGGTAGCCATGTTTTTTTGTTTAAAATGAAATTTTGGGTACAAAACCCCAATAACTGGTTATTTAACCCCGAAGGGCCAAATAACGGACAGAAAGACCCCTCTCACGAGGAGGAGGGTGTCTTTATCAACAATTTGGTTCAAGTTTTAAACAATTTACAATTGTTTTAACGGTTAAAAATTACTATACCTTACAGAGCCGAGCCTCCGTCAACCATGGCATTCAATAATAATAATAATATTAATAATAATAATAATAATGATTTCTTTATTAACCACAAGGGTTTACATAAAGTAGACATTAAGGACAGTGCAGGACAATGCAGGACGGTACAAATGGGCATTTCTGCGTGTAAAAAAAACAAAAATAGAGGATGTAACAAAAATAACAATGAAAATAACAATGAAAAATTCCCCAATAGGGGGGAGACTTCGGAGGGACATTTGTGGAGAAAGCCCAGTAAAAAGCCACAATGACCCTGACCACCAAGGCAAGTGCCCTCTCCCAGTTTTCCACCTTTAGTTTACAGATATATACTCAGAGTCGGCCCATTCACTCGGGCCATTCTTGCTTCTCTCACCCATCTTTCAACAAAATGCTGGGAAGAGAGCACTTCCTTCTCTACTCTGATTTTCCTTTTCAAATGAAATTTGAAAAAGTCAATCAGAGCATCACCGAAGAGGTAAGTGCTCGTCTTCAGCCCTTTCAAACGTGTCCACCATACTATCTCTTTCGCCATGGCCACCAGACAGATAAAAACTGCCTGCCCTTCCCGGCTAAAGGAGGAGGGCGGGGCAATCCTCACGATAGACTCAGATGATAGCTGGATCCGTCCTAAACGCGACAGCAGGTGTTCGACATAAACCCACAAGTCAGCAATTTTCGGACACTGGACGAGTGCGTGCAGGACGGTTTCGTCGCCCTGCGCGCATCTCGGACATGCCCGGCTGACGGCACCTCCATGCCTGTAGAGTTTATCCCGAACTGGCAAGGCTCCTCGGTAGCACTGCCAGGCCAGAGATTTCTGGAAGTTGTCCATAGGCCCTGGCCCGAAGGTTCTTCCGAAGAGATTGGCTAGTTGATTTTCGTCGACGCCTAGAGTTTCCCCAAGTACGTCGTCGCTCTTCCCCTCCACTAATCCTCTATAGAACGCCGAGGTGGAGTTTCCACCGATCACATTGCCCGATTGGTCGAGGGCTGTGAGCGCCTGAAGACATTCCAGTCTCCAGGCGCTCCCTCTCGGTCTTCGCTTGACCCAGGACTGCAGCTCCGTCAAGGAAACGAGCTGGGGAAAAACGCGTCTAGCAAACGGCGACCACACCTGATCACCGTCGAGGAAGAGGTGGAGATGTCGTAGCCTGAGCGCGTGCCTGCGCATCATCAGCCACGGCATGCCCAGCCCTCCACGTAGCGGGTGTTGACAACAGATGGACCGCCTGACCATCGGAGCACGTCCCTTCCACAAAAAGCGAAAGAGCAAACGCTCCAGCGCAGTCAGGCGAGGCTTAGGACAAGGTACGACGGTTAGGCGGTAGCAGATGACAGACGCGATGTACGCGTTAGCCACCTCCGCTCGACCTTTCAGGGATAGCTTCCTCTCCGCCCATTTCTGGGTGAGAGAAGCCACCCTGCTCGTCACCTCGTCCCAGTTTTTGTCCGTCTGGAGGTCCGGACCGAACCAGACCCCTAGCAATTTAACCGGTCCGTCCGTCCAGCGCCCGACGACGCTGTTGGACGGCATGGACCTGCCTCTCCAGGTGCCGAGCTGCAGGCCCACTGACTTTTCCTGGTTGATCATTGCTCCTGTCACCGCTTCGTATTCTCTTAGTGTAGTGCCGATCGCCTCGATGTGTTTGGCGTTCGACACCACTACGGTGACATCGTCCGCATATGCTGACACGGATCTTCCGCATCCTAGTTCGCGCGGGACTCCCCTCAACGTCTCCAGTTTGTGCAGTAATGGCTCGAGAGTCAATACGTACAAGAGGGACGAGAGGGGACATCCTTGGCGGACCGAGCGCATGATGTTGAACGGTTCCGACAGGTGACCGTTCACTCTCACCACAGAGCAGATGTCGCTGTGCATGGCAGCGATCCAGCCTCTGAAGACGGGCCCAAAGCCAGCCGCCCTCAGGACTGCCGCTAGGTAACGATGGTCGACCCTATCGAAAGCTTTCGACTGATCTAAATTGATCAAGGACCCACCCGTGCCAGGTTCCCTAGCTACCCTCTCTACGATGTATCGCATGAGGTGGAGGTTGTCGTGGATGGATCTGTCGGGAATGGCGCATGTCTGCGCCTCTCCCACCAGACCACCAACGACAAGCGCCAACCTCTTTGCTAGCACCTTGGCCAAAATCTTAAACTCTGTGTTTAGCAGAGTTATGGGCCGGAAATTGTCTATGTTATCCCCCTTGTTCGGATCCTTTCTCAGCAGTGCCACCGCTCCTCGGCTCACAGAACTGGGAATTCTCCCGTTCTGTTGCCAGTTGCAGTAGACGTCCGCCAAGAGGCCTCCGAACAAGTCTGGCATCTGTACGTAAAGTTCATAGGGCAGACCATCCAAACCAGGCGATTTACCCCTTGTGCAGCCAGTCATTGCCTCCCTTACTTCAGCGGCTGTTATCGGCTTTTCGCAACACTTCGCCTCAGTGGCCGAGAGCCGCGGCAGTCCGTCGAGGTAGACACTAAAGTCCATCCCTCTACCCGGCCCACCGCTGCCCCCGAACAGCTGAGCGAAGTGTCGCTGAAAAGCTTCACACATTTGCCCGGGATCGAGTAGCATGCGCCCGTCGTGGTCCACCAAAGACCGGATCGTGGCTTTGTTGCCACGACGCGCCTCCGCCACTCGGGCCCATTGAACGGCTTTCGTCCCCTCGTGTCTGAGAGCACGCACCCTAGCTCTGACAACGCAGCCTTCGTGCTTTGCATTGAAGAATTGGTCAAGGGCCAATTTCGCCGCAAGCACGTCGGTCGCAATGCCTTTGCTAAGCGCCTCGTCTAATTTTCTAACTAGTTCTCCCTCTGCTCTATTTTTCTCTATTGCTAAAGCCTTACTAAACCTAATCGATTCTATTCTAATCGCTCTTTTCAGAGCAAACCACCACTTGTTGTTGACGATGGCCCCCGTCAACGCCCGCTTAACTAGTTCGCTAATCCGGTCTCTGTAGGCCTTGCGCGCTGGTAAGGACGCGTTTAGCTTCCAGTAGCCGGGTCCTCGTCTATGAAGCCTATCTAAGTCAAGCACACAGATCACGAATTTGTGGTCCGTGTAGCTGACTATCTTGAATTGTGGACAGCCTATGCTAGACCTATCTATTTCCCTACAAAATACTCTATCTAGATATGATCTGGATGACCCTATGCGGTTTGTCCAAGTCCACATTGGCACATTCGGGAAATCCAATCGGTACCTGTCAGACAGTTCAAAACGCCTGAGCAGGTTGGTGAGGCTCTTGCACCCTCCACCCCTATCCGCTAATCCCACACAGTCCCAGCGTGCATCTAAGATCCCGTTCCAGTCGCCCACTAACACTAAAGAGCGCGACGTTCCAAGAAAGGTCTCCAGACGCCGGAAGAAATCAGGCCGCCCTGCTCCTGTCGGGGCATAGACGGCCACTAGCCTGAAAGCTTGCCCGTCTCCGCTGGTCACGTCCAGCACCACCAGCTTACCCTCTGGGTCCAGGAAGATGGCCCGTATGGCGAGATCCAAACCTCTCCGAAAAAGCACAGCAACTCCTCCACCCGATCCAGGACGGCTGGGAGATGCGTACACATCGTAGCCGCCGAAGATCGGTGCGAAGGCCCGTGCTTCGGAGATTCTGGTCTCGCTGATGGCCACTACATCTATGTTTAGTGACCTGAGGTCGTTGAGCAGGTGACCCTGCTTCCATGACGACCCCAAGCCACGCGCATTTATGCTGCCTATTCTGAGTGAGGTCATGTTTAAAATAGAGTGGAAAAGATGGGAAAGACCACTTACCGTACTTTTGGTAGAGGAGGGATGGTTTTTACATCCCTTTTCACTTGATCGTCTGGTGAAGGGACCGTTGAATCGTCCCTTCGGCTGGTCGTCGGCTCTTCTAAGAGAATGTCTGAATATACTCTTCGATTGATGGTTCCTCCTAGGTCCCTGAAATCACCAACTGCGTTGGGGAATTTCGTTTTAATGTTTGTGTATTGTTTCTGTGCTATTTTTAGCAGTCTTATGTTAGTTGGCGTTTTGATTGGTGCTGGTATTATGTAGTCCTGTTGTGAAATGTCTGTGTGTTCAATTATGTAAGTCATTAGTTTCTTGTTGTGTGTGTTTATTGCCGTGCATTTGTTTTTCTGGGGGTGGGGTGTGGTTCTGCTATTTTCTTGTCGTTGTTGCTGGGTGTGTGTGTTTTGTTGTTGTGTTTGCGATGTTGGTGCTTGTGGTGGTGGTGTTGAAGGTGTTGTTGGCGGTGGGGTTGTCGCCGGTGGTGATGGTGGTGCTGGTGTGGGTGGTGATGGTGTTGGTGGTGTTGCTGCTGTGGGTCTCTTTGCAGTAGACTTTACCCTTTTCTCATTTCTTTCCTCCCTTTTCAAAGGCGACGATGCGCTGCTTCTGCGTTTGTGCCTTCTTGCGACCTTTTGCCATCCCTCTCCCACCTCACACTCCATGTCTGATTCTGTAAGGTCGGGGAGGGGTACCAGCTCCACTCTTTCACTTGTTGTTGTTGGTGATGTTTGCACTGGAGTCTCTGTTGCAGCTGCATTTGGTATTGCTGTTGTTGTTGTTAATATTTCCACTGCTGCTGCTGTCTTTGATTTCCGTGGAGTGGGTATGGGTGCCACGGACCTATCGTTCCTGGTTGCCGCTTGTCCTGTTGCTGGTAGCCGTGGAGCCGGATTCGGAAGGAGGGGGGTTTTCTCCTTTCTCAGGGTCTTCTCGTTGCAGAAGGCCCTGAGGTGAGTCTTCGATCCACAGCGAAAGCATTTCGGGCGTTTGCCCTCAACACTTATGGGCAGTTGAGTGCCGTTATCGAAGTCTATCACATCCGGGATAGCTTCGATGCACTCCTGGTTGGTTTGGATTAGCATCTCAATGGAGGAGCCGACCCAATCTTCTCTTACTTTTTTCTGTACTTGCAGTACAGTTGTTTTGTCCTCGATTCCGACGAGGACAGACGCGGCCAGCCAAGAAGGGGTCATTCCGGGGGGGACGTGGGTCAGTTTGACCCTCACAATTTTTTGCCCGCAGTAGGAGGGCACCAACACCATTTCCTCGCTCCTTAGGGTCACTACTGATTGGGCCTTTGCCTCCTGGGGTGTGGCAAAAAGTACGTCTACGGTGGCGTATTTTTTGCCTCGGGTGATGTGCGTTTTCCTCTGCCACACAGACCCCAAGGCTTTTTGTATTTGGGCCTCTGTGGCTCTTTCCACCCTACGGGATTTTGTACTTACTGTACGGTACGTGACCGTACAGTGCTCTTGGGTTTCGAAAAAACTTTTCGCTGCCTTGCAGATTGCTCGGTGTCCGTTCTTTGTCACCATCTTCTTCGCTTCCTCTAATTCCTCATTTGTTATGAGGATTGTTTCCAAATTTTTCGCAATACCTGCAAATGAGATTGGTTTTTCTCTGCTGTTGTTGTTGTCGTCAGAGCTGCTGGTACTTTTGTTGTTGCTGCAGGTACTACGACTACTGCCTCCGCCGCTGTTGCTGTGGTTGTTGTTGGTGTTGCTGCTGCTAATGCTGTTGTTGTTTATGCTGCTGGTGATGCTGTTGCGGCTGCTACTGTTGTTTTCATTGTCACTGTTGCTGTTGTTATTACGGCTGCTACTGCTATTATTCCTGACGTCAGACGAATGAACTGGGTTTTCGTATTTCCCGCACACCTGTTTCGTCGCTGTCGTCGTCGTCGTGGAGAAACCTTGCACGCTTTGCACGAGACTTTTCTTTTCTTTCGTCGCTTGCGAAAGAGAAGGGAGGGAGAGAGACACATTTAAAGAAGGGAGGGAGAGAGACAATCTTCTCTCTGCTGTAGTGATGATTGAGGAAGAAGAAGACGGAATGAGTGGGAGTGACGTATGAAATTTCATTTTGGTAGCCATGTTTTTTTGTTTAAAATGAAATTTTGGGTACAAAACCCCAATAACTGGTTATTTAACCCCGAAGGGCCAAATAACGGACAGAAAGACCCCTCTCACGAGGAGGAGGGTGTCTTTATCAACAATTTGGTTCAAGTTTTAAACAATTTACAATTGTTTTAACGGTTAAAAATTACTATACCTTACAGAGCCGAGCCTCCGTCAACCATGGCATTCAATAATAATAATAATATTAATAATAATAATAATAATGAACATAACAATAATAATAATGATGATGATGATGATGATAAGGAGGAGGAGGAGGGTTTTGATGTTGATGATGATGATGGTGATTTTTTTTTTATTCAGCACGAAGGGTTTACAAAACAAAAACTCATTCAGGGCAGTACAAAAACGATACACCGTGGATTTATGGAAACATGTGGTCGCAGCATTGTCGAATCGTTAAGATTAGGTTCCGGGTTCAATCACACTGCATCTTGGTCAAGTGTTACCACAGCTTCGACCTTGTGACTGAAACTGATTAGACAAGAACTGTTTGGAAGACTTTTTGATGGACTGCAACTGTAATTCAAAGGGCCAGCCTTGTCACACACTGTCTCTGATATTAACGTTAAGTGTACACATTCATATAGAATGCTCAGCCACTTACATATTAATTCCACGAGCAGAGTGTTCCATTGATCAAACTTATAAAACATTCATCCATGAAACCGACGGAGGTCTAGTTCATGGAAATGTGTGAAAAGGAGAGATAACAAAAACAAAACGAGTAACAATAAAATTCAAAACAGAAAATTTCCCAACAAGTGGAAGTCTTCCAAGGGATACTCGTAGAAAACCCCACAAAAGGACGTGGTCACCCTAACCCAGTGGTTCCCAACCATTTGTGTACCATGTCTCACCTCAACATCTAAAAAAGGGTATGCCCCCCTCCCCTCTTTGATATGAACAGCAATGATCAACTGCAAAGTGTAAAGAAATTGGGGTATAGGTGGTGCCAGATACACAGTAACATATGGAAGAAGAGGTAAGGCAGGAGTTTCTGACAGTGATGTGTACCATATAGGTGGTGCCAGATACACAGTAACATGTGTGGAGGAGGTGAGACAGGAGTTTCTGACAGTAATGTGTACCATATAGGTGGTGCCAGATACACAGTAACATGTGGTAGAGGTGAGACAGGAGTTTCTGACAGTGATGTGTACCATATCAGTGGTGCCAGATACACAGTAACATGTGTGGTGGAGGTGAGACAGGAGTTTCTGACAGTGATGTGTACCATATAGGTGGTGCCAGATACACAATAACATGTGTGGAGGAGGTGAGACAGGAGTTTCTGACAGTAATGTGTACCATATAGGTGGTGCCAGATACACAGTAACATGTGTAGAGGTGAGACAGGAGTTTCTGACAGTGATGTGTACCATATAGGTGGTGCCAGATACACAGTAACATGTGGTAGAGGTGAGACAGGAGTTTCTGACAGTAATGTGTACCATATAGGTGGTGCCAGATACACAGTAACATGTGTAGAGGTGAGGCAGGAGTTTCTGACAGTAATGTGTACCATATAGGTGGTGCCAGATACACAGTAACATGTGTAGAGGTGAGACAGGAGTTTCTGACAGTGATGTGTACCATATAGGTGGTGCCAGATACACAATAACATGTGTAGAGGTGAGACAGGAGTTTCTGACAGTAATGTGTACCATATAGGTGGTGCCAGATACACAGTAACATGTGTGGTGGAGGTGAGACAGGAGTTTCTGACAGTGATGTGTACCAAAGTTGCCTTGGTGTAAAAGTAATAAAGTAAATTTGTTCTCATTAATATCATTTTCAAATGGGCCCCTTAAATATTCAAAATTCCCCCCTGTGGGGTGTGCGCCCCACGTTGGGAATCACTGCTCTAACCATTAAGGCAAATGCCGTCTCCTAGTTTTCCGCCTCCAATCTACATGTGAAAACTCAGAGCAGGCCCTCTCACTCGAACAATGCTCGCTACTTTCATCTACATGTCAATAAATTTGCTGGAAGGCAGCACTTAGACTTTTACTCTAAATTTCCTTTTCAAATGAAACTTGAAAATGTTGATGAGGGCTTGGCTGAAGTGAAAATATCTGTCTTCAACCCTTTTCATTTAGTTCACCACACAACCTTTTCGTCATAGCCAGTAGACAGATAAACAGGGCCTGCCCTTCCCGGTTGAAATGAGTGATCTTCACGATAGAGTCAGTTGGTAAATGGGCAAGCGGATCCATCTTACACATGACTACAGCTGCTCTTTATAATTCTGAAAGAAGTTATCAATTCTCAGACACAGAACGTGCAAGACGATTTTGTTACCATACTACTTTCGGGTTATTTAGAGCAGTAGAGCTTCCCGGTAACTCTACCTTATATTTCTGTAAATTGTCAGCTGTCCCCTTGGCTGAGCTCATTCTCAAGAGACCGTTCAGTCTCTCCTCGTATAAAACTATAAATAACTATAAACCAATATGTCATAGTGCCCGTAATATTTATTACACTTCAGAACACTTAAGAAATCAATAGAAACAAACACAAACCATAAACAAATGATCGAAGAAAAGTACACAAATGTAAGCTGATAGAAAACTAAAATGTTATTCTTCGAAGTAATTTCAAATATTTACCCAAACCAAAATCGATATTTGTCGATAAAAAGGAAAAAGGAAAATTAATTTTTTAAAATCAAGATCAATAGTTATTGCAAGGTAAAAGAAGTATAAATATATCAATTTGTTAAGATTTTGCTGACAAGGCAGTAAAGTTTGATCGTGACTAGTACTTTAATACTTTAGTACTTTAGTACTTTAGAACTTTAGTACTTTGCATTTTTGTTTTCGTTCTTTATAGAAGTACTCACAGCTTGTTAATAGCAGTAATAAAGATGTCTGATTACAACTAGGGTAGCAGTGTAGTTGGAGAGAGGGGGAGAATCGCAACGTTACGGTAGAATCGCAGCGTTAGGGTAGAATCGCAGCGTTAGGGTAGAATCGTAGCGTTAGGGTAGAATGGCAGCGTTAGGGTAGAATCGCAGCGTTAGGGTAGAATCGTAGCGTTAGGGTAGAATGGCAGCGTTAGGGTAGAATCGCAACGCTACGGTAGAATCGCAGCGTTAGGGTAGAATCGCAGCTTTGGGTAGAATCGCAGCGTTAGGGAGAATCGCAGCGTTAGGGAGAATCGTAGCGTTAGGGTAGAATCGCAGCGTTAGGGTAGAATCGCAGCGTTAGGGTAGAATCACAGCGTTAGGGAGAATCGTAGCGTTAGGCTCACCGCCATGAAATTTGTAGATACATTTGATAGACTTTATTGAATTGAAGACTCTAACGTTTATGTATGCAATAAATGTGTTAGTGTAAGAAATAGAGAGTATTCATCGGGTGTCAATTCGACGCTGCCCAATCAAGGCTAGGAAGCCTTTACCCTCTAGTGACCTTTTGATTTCATGTTTTGGTTTCTTTGATAAAAAAGGATCTTGGAAACAATTCGGTGCATTATGCAGATAGGATTCCTGTTGAAGGACCAGCATGGATCATAAACCACGTGGAAGTTAACAATGTTGAAGAGCATTTAGTCTCTACCAGGGTCTGGAATCAATTTCAATGTTAAACAGATCAAGATATTTCATGGGTTAAGCAGCATTTTTTGGCTAGTCTATGGTATCATTATGAAATTCGACTGCTCCAAATATTTGACACTTGGTAAATAAATCCATCATTTTCCTCTGTTTTGAGTGGAAAATTCTGTCAATGTAATCACTATATTTATGATAACCGGCATATTACAGCTGCTATACCTCTGATCATAGGTCGACTCACCTATGACAAATCATACCGTGGTAGGCCTGCAATACCTCTGATCATGGGTCTACTCACCTATGACAACATCATACCGTGGATGACTGAGAAAGGAAGGGGTGATCATGTCAACTGACGAAGGAAGGGGTGATTACGTCGACTGAGGAAGGAAGGGGCCATCAAAATCAAATCCCACCGAGGTCAACTTTGTCTTTCATCCTTCCGGAGTCGACAAAATGAAATAACAGTTAAGTAGTGGTTTCGATTTAACCTGTTGACTGCCACGTATATCTTACACAGCTACAGTTGCTGTGGTGTTTTTTGGGGGGTGGGGGTGGGTGGGGGGGTCAGTAAAATGACTATTCTTTAAAAACATTTATTATCACCACATAAATGACAAATGTCACATCAATAAACTAGTAACTCCATCTAGCTTTGAAGTTATGAACTGTTGGAAACGAGTTCATAACTTTGAAGTTATGAACTGTTGGAAAGAAGTTCAAACATATTAAGACAAGTTATCTCGTCCGCTGAACTGGAATGCATACATGTTAGGACGAGTTATCTCGTCTACGGCACTGAAGAGGTTAATCAACTTTGTTCTTTCCCCATAACATTGTTGGCTTGGTGCCTAAATTGGAGGTCAATATTGCATAAGTGCGGGTTTGTATGATTAAATGATCACTTTACAACTGATGTTGTTCTAAGTTCAGTCCCACTGCGCGGCACTTCATGTTTTCTACCATCTACACATGCCTATCAGTTTTTTTATATAGAGAGATATATTTCATATTACAATATACTGTAGACAAATCTAAATATTTAAACTATAGAGATATATTTCATCCTGGATGCAGCAGTTAGGGCGAGAGCTACAACTTCTGCGACCGAACAGAACAAAATCCTGAAATACCGTGTTGTGTCGGCTAACTACATTTTCCAGCCTGTGACGTTCGAGACTTTGGGGGAGTCGGGCGACTGACTGCGAGATTCTTATCTTCACTGGCTGCTCGCCTAATAGAGGTAACTGGTGATGCTCGTGAAGGCGCTTGGCTGTTCTAGCGCACCAGCCTCGCCATCATCTGAGGTAACGCTGCGAACGTGCTGGCTTGATCAAAAATCATTAGAGAGGTTTCCCAGTGCTCCTCGCGATACTGTTATCTTTTACTCTGGTAGCGGCTCGGTTGTGCACCTCTTTCGCCTGCCTTTTTGTTCTATGGGGTCCCAGATGTGTGTGTTTTTTCTCTTGCTTTTTCTCTTTCAATAGATATGTACGTTAAACAATTGTTTCTACTTTTGGCACAAGGCCAACAATTATCCCAGTGCATTACTGTTGCTTTATTTTATCGACCTCGTAAGGATGAAAGGCAAAGTTAACCTTGGCGAGATTTGAACTCAGACTGTAAAGGGGCGTAACTCTATGCTGCAAAGCATGGCGTCCTACCCTCTACCGATACTGCCAATCCAATAGCCATGTACGTTAAATAATGGTTTCTTATTTAGGCACAAGGCCAGCAATTGTGGGTGAGGGGAAAGTCGATTAAGTCGACCCCAGTGCGTGATTGGTACTTTATTTTATCGACCCCGTATGGATGAAAGGCAAAGTTAACCTCGGCGGGATTTGAACTCAGATCATAAAGGGCCGTAACTCTACCGATACTGCCAATCCAATAGCCATGTACGTTAAATGATAAACTTGTTTCATATTACAATATACTGTAGATAAATCTAAATATTTAAACTGCAACTGCATGTCTATACTAATTAAAATTAATTAGATAATTTGGATAATCATTAACGGCTGTCATTTTGTTTATAAAATCTCTGGATTGGCCGGACTATAAATCAAATGACAATACCTTTTCATATTTATGTCAACCTAGTTATCTCCCTTTACACCAATCTGTATTTTGAGGTCGATAAACTAAGTCTCTTGTGATGCTAAATTCGGCCAGTTGCAGACTGCGCATTAACATGTGATATCTCTCTCCACAAAGTTCGATCACCAACAGCAGAGTTCAAAGAGTAAAGATCAAGTCCTGTCCATAAGTTGACATTGTCAAGCCATCGTTTTGGCTGCCGGCCTCTGCTTCTCTTATCAGCCAACCTTTCTTCCAGGCATAACCTACTCACACCACGAGTTGATCTTTTTATATGACCGTATAGTTTGAGTACTATTGACTTGACAATTGATGTAATTGGTCTAAGTTTGGTCATGCCTTGAGCCAGCATGGAACAGTAGGCTCATAAAATTAACATGAAAAAGTCACCTCAAAGATAAACCAAGTACCAGGTATTATATATGCGTTCTGTCAATAAGCGACTCCCTCACTATCCTCCGAGGCAGCGATTTCTCCATTATGTCCGCTGGAAGTACAAGGTGGCTTCTGCACGCCAGAATTCTCCCACACTGTACCAGCTCGTATCAGTGGTGTAGAGAGGATTTGAATATTCCTTCTTATATTTTCCTTGCGTTCTTTCACACACACCATGTACATATTTAATAGTTATTACGTACATTACTGAAGTATATAATTGATTAAAAACATACAAAGCTGAGCCACAGCTTGGCTATACAGTGTACCCCCGGTATTCGCGGTCCCGGTTATTCGCGGAATTTTCCTTGGAACCTAACTAATAATTATTCGTGGAAACTACCGCATATTCGCGGAATCGTAAATATCTTCCGTGATTTTTTAATGGTTTTTTCATGGCAATATATATTTTTTCACGCTTTTTAACGCTAAATTATTAACAACAATATACCGTATTTGCCGGCCTAGATTTTACATCATGTTTTGACATTTATAGGTATTTTTATGGACCACGTCCAATATTCGTGGGTTTTTCACTCTTCGCGGGTGCTCTAGAAACGTAACCCCCGCGAATACTGGGGGACAATTCTATTCTAATGCCTGAAACCAGAAAAAAAAAAAATTACAAAAGTATTACATGCATTCTGCAGTGTAGATTGTTGTTTTCAACGCCGGGTTTTCTTTGATAGAGCAGACAAGAGCTTTCGAAAGCATTCCCGACAACATCCCATATTTTTTACGTTGTCCAATGTATCTTTCTTTTCTTTAAGACGATAGGATGCCATTAGATGGACATGTAGATGGTAGAGTGTAATTTACGAGAAATTTCTCTGCTGTTTCAAGCAGGTCAAACAATCATTTAACTGCTCCCTTCTTTGTTTATATGTACCCTAGAGTAAATTGATAAGACGAAAACGCTAGATTCGAATTATTAAAAATGTTTTATTGTATTTTTGATCCAAGTGATAAACAGCGTTTTATTAGTTCTGAGAATTATACAATCTTGATATATATAAATCAGAAACACACGCACGTACAGACAGATGCACACACATAGACAGACAGACAGACACATACACACGCACATATATATATATATAATATATATATATATGTGTGTGAGTGTGTGTGTGTGTGTGTTTGTGTGGGTATGTGCGTGTGTGTGTGTTTGTGCGTGTGTATGTGTTTGTGCGTGTGTGTGTGTGTGTTTCTGATTTAGGCACAAGGCCAGCAATTTTGCGGGAGAAGAAAGACGATTAAATCGACACCAGTGTTTTACTGGTACTTTATTTTACCAATCCCGTAAGGATGAAAGGCAAACTAAACTCAGGCAAACTAAACTCAGAATGTAAAGGACTGGATCTCTATGCCGCGAATCATGGCGTCAGACGCTCAACCCATATATATATATATATATATATATATATATATATATATATATATATATATATATATATAGATAGATAGATAGATAGATAGATAGATAGATATAGATATATATATAGAGAGAGAGAGTGAGTGAGAAAAAAGATGAAGTTGGAAAACATAGCACGGGAGATATATTTAAGGGTCTGTTTTTCTTTTTTGATTCGTCAAAGTGACATTACTGAAAAGATAGTGTTATTAAAAAATGAGAGGGACAATTCGTTTTAAAAAAAAAAAATGTTATGATGTATATAAATTATATGAAGAAATTTCCGGTTTCGATGTATTAAAATCCATCTTGTCAAATGTAGAGTGTAAAAAATTAAAAAGAGTTGATAGGAATCAAAAACGAAAGGTTTAAAATTAAAATCAAAATCAAAATAGAATGTTTGAATAAATTTTCTTCCATCCCGCTTGCTGAAAGGTTGGGTGGAATGAGAACTTTACTTGTTTTTCTGCAAGGGAGGAAATTGTTTCGAAAAATATCCTGTGAATGTATTGTTAATCTAGTGGTAAATAGTTCAAAAGGGGATAGGGGATTGTGAGAGCTGATTTCTGTAATAGTAGTAGGATGGTATGTGTACATATATACACACACACACATATATATAGAGAGAAGTATTGTCCCTCTCATTTTTTTAATAACATTATCTTTGGTGGATTGGCAGTATCGGTAGAGGGTCGGACGCCATGCTTTGACGCATAGAGTTACGGCCCTTGCCATTCTGAGTTCAAATCCCGCCGAGGTTAACTTTGACTTTCATCCTTACGGGGTCTATAAAATAAAGTACCAGTAATGCACTGGGTAATTGCTAACCTTGGGCCAATGTAGAAACAATTATTGAAAAGATAATTGTTTCTACGTTTGGCACAAAGCCAGCAATTACCCAGTGCATTACTGGTACTTTATTTTATCGATCCCGTAAGGATGAAAGGCAAAGTTAACCTCGACGAATCAAAAAAGAAAAACAGACCCTTAAATATATCTCCCGTGCTATTTCCAACTTCATCTTTTCTCTATATCCACTGTTTTGTATAGAATCCTTACTTCCCTTTTCTAATATATATATATATATTATAAGAATAGATTAAAGTTTAAGCAAAGAATCGCTGGTTTCACCCTTATCGAGCCCTCTTCAGATTTTGGTCATCAGATTTATTATATATATAATATATATATATATATATATATATATATATATAATATAAGATCAAAAGATGGTTAAAAGAGTTCCATGTATTTTATTATGCGCATTTAAAAAACAAATATCAATTTGGGATGATATTTGCGTTCTCATCAGATAAAATATGGAGACATGATATGAAGCTTAAAAAACACTTGCGAGCAGGGAAGTGTTAAATCTACATATTTTAAGTGTTAAATCTGCTTTATTTGGCTACAATAAAACTCACCTCCTACATATATATATATATATATATAATATATATATATATATATATATATATATATATATATATATATATATATATATATATATATATATATATATATATATATATATATATATAATCTATATATATAAAACTGAGGATGTCTGTGTGTGTGTGTGTGTGAGTTTGAATCCCTAAAACTCGAGAACCACCCAACCGACTGTTTTCAAACTTTACACATGTAATATTTATGGTTCAGGGAGTGTTCTGAGCAAAAAGAATTTCAAATTTTCAATACCCTAGGGACCGCATTGGGCGATTTAGCGATCTCTCTCTATAATTCTTAGTCTTTCTCTTTTTAGATAGATACATACATATAACGTCGCGCCCTTATAATATCTGTCTGTATGTCTGCTGTCTGCATTACGTCACTTCCCTGAGGATGTCTTTCTGTGTCAGAGTTTGAATCCCTAAAACTCGAGAAGTACCCAACCGACTTTTTTCAAACTTTACATGTGTATTACTTATGTTTCAGGGAGAGATATGCACATAAATTCAACTTTTTGATCCTTTAGGGCCCGCATTAGGTGAAAGACTGCGTTTTTTTCAGCTTTTTAGGGGTTTTTTGAGGCGTTACGTCAGACCGATTTCCTTGATTTATTAGTCAGTCTCTTCTTCATACCGTGAGCAGCATTAAATGATATTAAACACAAATGAAATTAAACACAATTCAGCAGTAGGCCCTGATAGGTTCCAACTTGCATCTACTCTAGCTAATATGTGGATTAACTTACTAGATGCTGGCTGTATTCCTGAAAACTTTCTGTCCTAGTTTTCAAAAAGGGAAACAAGTCCCTTGCAGTGAATTACCGACGATCTCACTCACCTCTCATATCCTTAAGGTATTTGAGAGGGTGGTAAGATCACGAATAACTCACTTTCTTGAAGGCAACAATCTGCTGAAGCCCAACTAACATGGGTTCCGTAATGGAAGGGACTGCCTAATGCAGCTCTTGCATTCCTTTGATGACATTTTAAGAGTTTTGGGAGAGGGCTCCAACACTGATGTCATCTACCTTGATTTCAGCAAGGCCTTTGATAAATATTCCATCAGCATTACCCAAATGGTGTTGGCATCATCTTTAAAGTACACCCAAGGCTTGGGTCCCGTGCTATCCGCCTACAACAAGAACCAAACTCTCATCTCATAACAACATTACGGCACAATTATTTCACCTCAACTGGTCCCGCTCTCATTAACATTACACCAAAACACGTTAAAATAGAAACAGATCCCATAAAATTCAAAAAGTCTTTGGACAAATTCCTCCAAGAAATTCCGGATAAACCTCCTACACCCGGATATGTCTCCGTAAACAATAACTCTCTACTTGAGTGGGTCATGGTGTCCAAATCGTGATCAGGAAGACTTTAGCAGGTGGTGCTATTACGTTAGACATGGCTTGGGCTTATCAACATACTGATTGCGGACTTAGTAAGAGCGATGAGGAACGTGTCCCGCATGTGTAACCCCAAAGAATTAGAGAGACACATACAACACTTCATCCACCGCATGCAGTTCTCTGGCTACAATCAAAGAGATAAAATCAGGGTATATAAAGGAGCCAGAACCAAATGGGCAAAGATTGTATAAAATTATGCAAATGGAACTTGCCCCGTGTATAGGAGCAAATTTTGGAACAGAATAGAAAGGATTAGGAATAAGGCAAATAAAATAAACTCATGGTATGATAGCAATAAATACCAGAATGTAATGTTCGTCGATACAACCCCTAGAGGGAAACTAGCTTACAGATTTAGAAGGGCCCTAGACAAGCTCAAATTAAATATTAAGATAGTTGAAAGACCAGGTATTCCCATAAAAACCCTAATTAGGAAAACCCATTTAAAAGATCCCCCTGTGCTGATAGGAAATTCATAGTCTGCAAGCTAAGCCCGCAAACTAACTGCAAAACTAGGAACGTAGTATATAGGATAAGATGTACTGAGGGACAATGTAGGAATAAGAATATAACATGTATAGGTGAAACAGCCCGTAGCATAGGAGAAAGGATAAGTGAGCACTGGCGAGAACTCCAGGATGGGAAAAACTCATCAGTACTCCACCAACATGCCAAAACAGAACATAGGGGCACATTAGAGAACATAGAGATAAAAATTATATCAACACACAGAAAAGGTGCAATGCACAGAGGCGACAAATATAAACGAACTCCAACCAAAATTAAACAGAAAACATGAGTGGAATGGCAACATCACAACTAGTAATTAAGGACAAAATGAAGACAAACAGACACAGAAAAAACCAAACTTACAAACCAAATCAGACACACACAGTTAGAACAAACAACTAACTAGTGACAAGTAAATAAACACATAAATAAATTTAAAAAACACACACACGGATGTAACGCATGCGCAAACTAGAAAGAAAGAAAGATATTAAGCAGCGAAAGTAAGGGAAAGAAGGAGGGAGGGAGGGGCAGACTCTACACTCGTATCTTGATGATATCTCACTGCTGTACGCCGCGGGAACGACATCATCAGAAGGAGCCGCGAAGCAGCAGATTTCCCCTCACAATTGGAGCACACTGGCCTCGACCGTAGCACTGGCAAGCGTCCCGACAGATTAATCCTCTTCCCTTTCCAGGGGGGCAAATCCCTAATCTAGGACATGCATCGACTCGTTCTCCTCCGCCTCCAACCTAGTCGTTTCGGCCCCACAAACCCAGGCTCCGCTGCCCGCAATGCGACCGCTTCTCCTTTGTACCAGTCTCCGTCGAGACCTCTGCTGAGTTCCTCCGTAAAATCGGAAAGACAACGGCCCGCTTAAGGACGGGAGTGCGTAAGGTGGGGTGGCTGTTGTAGCGGGTGTCTCTGGTACGTCTCCCCACCTTTCTTTCGTTGCTTTTCTTTTCTTTTCCCTCAAGGTGTTTTTTTTTGTAATGTAATTATATATAAATTATTACAATAGTCTTATCATTAATCACTGCCACGTGTCAGTAAACAGGTGAACCATTAATTTATCAAAATATATGCGTGTGTGTGTTTGTGTGTGTGAGAGTGCGTGTGAGTGTGTGTGTATGTATGTATAAATGTGTGTGTGTATGTATGTTTGTATGTATGTATGTATGTATGTATGTATGTGTGTATGTATATATGTATGTATGTATGTATGTTTGTATGTATGTGTGTATGTATATATGTATGTATGTTTGTATGTATGTATGTATGTATGTATGTATGTATGTATGTATGTATGTATGTTTGTATGTATGTGTGTATGCATGTATGTTTGTATGTATGTGTGTATGTATGTATGTATGTATGTATGTATGTATGTATGTATGTATTTATGTATATACGTATGTATGTATGCATGGTCGGGTCGGCGGCGACTAAACCGGCAACCCCACCAAGTTTACTTGGTGAGGAGGGAGATTTTGGACACCCTGCAGAACAAAAAACAAAACCTGACAAAGGGCGGAAGAACTCATAAGAGTCAATGGCCATTCGAAAGTGTGTAAATATGTATATACACATGTACCGCGCGGTTAAGCCGCTGGGAGTAAAGAAACCCTAGCCTTTGTCAGGGCATTCTTATAGAAGAAGGCATCTCAGGAAACTGGGATAACTCCGACATAAAACCTGCGGCTCAGTAGTTACAGATGATGTTGATCTTTTCTTCCTTTCGGGTTATAGCTACTGTCACTCAGAGAGTGGGACTGGCTCAGTGCACAGTCTTTCCTCACTTTAAAAAATATCTTCATGCACAGGCATTGCACGATAGAATTAATTAATAATTATTAATAATGGTACATCGTGCAATGGCCATACTCGATAACGAGGGGCAGCCATCATGTATGTATGTTTGTATGTATGATTGTATGTATGTATGTTTGTTTTATGTTTGTATGCATGTATGTGTGTGTGCATGTATGTGTGTATGTATGTATGTTTGTATGTATATATGTATGTTTATATGTATGTATGTATGTATGTATGTGTGTGTGTGTGCATGTATGTGTGTATGTATGTATGTTTGTATGTATATATGTATGTTTATATGTATGTATATATGTATGTATGTATGTATGCACATGCATTGCACGATAGAATTAATTAATTGTTTCTACTTTAGGCACAAGGCCAGTAATTACCCAGTGCATTACTGGTACTTTATTTTATCGACCCCGTAAGGATGAAAGGCAAAGTCAACCTCGGCGGGATTTGAACTCAGATCGTAAAGGGACGTAACTATACTGGAAAGCATGGCGTCTGACCCTCTACCGATACTGCCAATTCACCGCGAATTAATTAATAATTATTAATAATGGTATATCGTGCAATGGCCATACTCGATAACGAGGGGCGCAGCCCTCATCATATATGTATGTTCTTCTGGTTTTATAATTTCACAAAGTTTTACCAATAGAGAGAGAGAGTCGGTTTCTAACATAGACACAAGACTCTCTCATTGGAATTTACACAACATCAACTAGGTAGATATGTATGTATGCATGCATGTGTAGATATGGATGTTATTGTATGTGTGGATGTGTATGTTTTGAGTTGTATGTGTGCATGTGTATATGCTTTGTATCTGTACATGTGTATATGCAGTTATTAGATGCAAATTTGTTTAATGTATGTATGTATGTATGTATGTATGTATGTATGTATGTATGTATGTATGTATGTATGTATGTATTTATATATGGGCCCAGCACTGTGTCAATAATTGTCACAAGTGCAGTGTTTGTACCAGAGTTTTCAAGTCGCTGGCTGGACTAAAAAGTCACACTCGTTCAGCGCATCGGTAGGGGCTCTCCTACATGGATATAAAGTAGTGGCCGTACTCGAAAACGAGTTGGCAGCCACCATATATGTATGTATGTATGTCTATATGTATATATGTATATATGTATATATGTATATATGTATGTATGCATGTATGTATATATGTATGTATGTATGTATGTATGTATGTATATATGTATATATGTATATATGTATGTATGTATGTATATATGTATATATGTATGTATGTCTATATGTATATATGTATGTATATATGTATGTATGTATGTATGTATGCATGTATGTATATATGTATGTATGTATGTATATATGTATGTATGTATATATGTATATATGTATACATGTATATATGTATGTATATATGTATATATGTATGTATGTATATATGTATATATGTATGTATGTATATATATATATGTATGTATGTATGTATGTATACATGTATGTATATATGTATATATGTATGTATATATGTATATATGTATATATGTATGTATGTATGTATGTATGTATGTATGTATGTATGTATGTATGTATGTATGTATGTATGTATGTATGTATGTATGTATGCACGTAGGTAAGACAATGAATATTAAGAATCCATTAATGAAAAAAAATGACATAGTGAAAGAGAAAAAAGTTTCTAAAAAATATCCAACTTACTTCTTATCGATAATGTGAGAGGTATTTTAGTGATGTACCCCACTAAATGAACATGATATACTGGGAAATCACAAACTAAACAGATTGAAATATCTCTGCAAACTGTTACATTGAATCGAAGTAAGATCAGAAGAAAGAAGAAAAGTTTCATGTAGAGGGAGGACAGAGTAGTGATATAACAGCCCGGTCAATCTATTATAGAACCAAGAGAAAACATCAGGTGGTGTTTATTGTTAGTTACTGATCAAATATGATAGATTCTAACTGAAATATTCACCAAACAACGTATATTTCTCTTTACTACAACATATGGCCTTGTGGTTAGGGTGTTGGACTTACGATCATAATGTCGTGTGTTCGATTCCTGGCTTGCGTGTTGTGTTCTTGATCAAAACTCTTCATTTCACGTTACTCCAGTATATTCAGCTGAAAATGAGTACCAGTAATAGCTGAGGGTTTAACCCTGCGATGGACTGGGGTCCTGTCCAGGGGGGAGTCTTGTACTCTCAGTCGCTTCACGTCATGAAACCGGGATAAGCACCGGCCAAATGAGCCTTCTGGCTTAAGGCAGACTTTAGACTTTAGACTAAAATCGAGGTGAGACTGGTGGCAACCACTTTGCCCATATGTAAATCTGGAACTGTCTTTTCCCTTCGAAAACTCTCTGGAATTAATGGGATTGATACGGCTGAAGCTCATAGCTGTGTAGTAATGAATCTAAGTGATTCTGGGTTTCGTTCTTTTCCACTAGATCATGAGCAAATGTCTTCTACTATAGCCTCAGGTCGATCAAAGTCTCGTGTGGAATTTGGTAGACAGAAACTATACAGAAACCCATTAGAAGGATAATTCCTGTTCTTCACCGATAGCCATAAATCGTCTCCATATCTGATAGACATAATCCAGCTACGTTGAGTCAAGGAGGGAAGAACAGTACCCATGATATATTTCAGGGCTGCCCAGACTGTTGAGAAGAGAAGAAGGTAGCCTGAAACCGGATGACTTGTCCAATTGCTTACAACAGAGTGGCTTCTGCTAAAGACACCCAAGGGTCAGGTGATGGTGTTCAAACAGGAGACAGATTGTTAAACATCAACGATGAACGCATGATAAGACGACCACCTGACTCTAAGCATAAGGCTAACAACCTCCCTTGTTCCACCAGTCACTGTAGAAGTTTCGTTTAGGGTTTTGGGGACAGGACACTTTCTAGAATAATTATTTCAATGATTCTTTTCTACCTTTACCCTTCAACTTTCTGTTTTATATCCGTTTTTTTTTTCTTTAACCTTCTCAGATTATATGCTGCCATTTGTTTTCACTTGGACTGTATGTTTCTCTGTGTTATATCTAGAGGATTCTATGTGAAACACCATAACTATAATATAATTTCCCTCGTTGAAATCATATTTAAATTTTTTTCTTGGTGGTAGCAACACGTAGAGTGATTCGTTGGTTACTAGTGCAAAGTTAAAATCATCCCGCAGGTAAAGTTAACTGTAAAAGAGCAACGTCTAATCCTGGTAGAGGTTTCTCATCCATTTAACTCTATCGAAACCAGAGATACGAAACACGAACTTACCTCATCCATGTCTTCTTTCTTTCTTTCTTTCTTTCTTTTAATAGAAAATGTAAAATCCCTGAGAAGATTGAGAAGAATCCGAAAGTTGTTTGTGATGTCGGCCTTTCATCTGTGAAATACAAAATCATTATAAGTATATATATATATATCTTCTTGCTCATAATAATTTCTATACTTTTCATTTATATATATATATATATATATATATATATATATATATATATATATATATATATATATATATATATATATATATATATATGTATATATATATATATATATATATATATATATATATATATATATATATATATATATAGAGAGAGAGAGAGAGAGAGAGAGAGAGATAGAGAGATACATACATACATATATACATACACACACATACACACATATATATATTTATACATACATACATATATATATATATATATATATATATATATATATATATATATATATATATATATATATATATATATATATATATTTATATATATATATATGTGTGTCACGCAGGGTCCGACATAATCCCCCATAAAACACATACATGCTAGTTATTTACACGCACTTTAACCCCACATATACGTGTGTATTGATTCAGTCACACATTTACATACTAAGACTGCTACACACATACAACACACGGGCTGACACACACACGGGCTGACACACACACACACTTTAATGCATTCCTAGACTCCAGATGCCATCGGACAGACACACAACCATTCACACACTTGGCATATGCACATATACACATACAGTTAAATAAACACACACACATACAAGCGTACAAACAAATGCACACGTACATACATATTCACACACTCACAGTTAGATCGACACACACACACACAGAGTTAGATCGACACACACACGCAGCTAGATCGACACACACGCAGCTAGATCGACACACACACACACAGCTAGATCGACACACACACGCAGCTAGATCCACACACACACACACACCAATGTATTCCCACGAAGTAACTCAATTCTACAGACACACACCAACAACTCCTGATAGACCTGGATGTTCTACCGCCCCTACTACATACACACCCTAATGTAGGCATAAATACACCCTTACACTCATGTCCACTTCAACCCTGCTGATCACCAACTCTTGTTTTATCTAACCTCTCCTCTCTAATAACATTTCTCTCACTCTCTCATTCTTTTTCTGATGAAAGACTAACGCTCGATACGTTGAAAACACTTCTTTCTCTATTTCATGCAAGCGTCAACCTAATAACACTTTTTGTAATTGTTCTCTGTGTCTGTTTTCCCTGTTGACCATGCGCTAGATATATCATCATCATCATAATAATCCTCCTCATCATCATCATAATCCTCATCAGCATCATCATCACCATTGTCATCATCATCACCATCATTATTATTTAACATCTGTTTTCCCTGCTAGCAAGAGTTGGATAGGTCGTCACAAACCCCGTCATTATTTCAGCGAAGTTACTGGCCTATCTGACAGGCTGGGGCCGACATCTCGTTTACCTGTATTCCCGTACTCTACCGAGTACATTTAATCATGGCACCAGCACTAGGGAGGTTGTTATGTCTTTGAAACATCTCAAGTGTTTTCCCATCCCGTTGTTTGGCAGGTTTCTATGGCTTGCTATCCTTCGATGGTTGGATACCCTTCTTATCAGCAATCAATTTCCCTTCTCTCAAAATGGTTGGCATTGTGCCAAAATCAGAAACCAATATTGATGTGACGTCATGTAATCTAGTTAGTGTGTCACTTCAGCCCTTGTCAGCTCGTCATGGTTGAGAAGAGAGCGGAGTTCTGTTGTACTGTGCTAGTTCATTAAATGGTCGCCAGTACTCGACTTTATCCAACCAGGAATGATGAAATATATGGCTGACTTCGGTGAGATTTGAACTCGAAACGTATGCATCCGAAACAAATACCACAAGGCATTTTGTCTGAAGCTAATCTATATATAAATTTCTGCGATTCTGTCATAACACATAAAGAAAGAGGAGTAGTTTGACTACCTCATACTACTCCTCTCTCTTTACGTTTGCTGCCTGCGTGAATGTATGTGTGTGTAAAGGGAAGGAATGGGTGGTGAAAATACCACGCTGTGTGTGAGTGTATGTGTATGTGTATGTGTGTGTTTGTGTGAATGTGTGTGTGTGTGTGTTTGTGTGAATGTATGTGTGTGTTTGAGTGAATGTATGTATGTGTGTTTGTGTGAATGTATGTGTATGTGAGTGTATGTGTATGCGTGTGTTTGTGTGAATGTATGTGCGTGTTTGTGTGAATGTATGTGTGTGTTTGTGTGAATGTATGTGTGTTTGTGTGAATGTATGTGTGTGTTTGTGTGAATGTATGTGTGTTTGTGTGAATGTATGTGCGTGCGTGTTTGTGTGAATGTATGTGTGTGTGTTTGTGTGAATGTATGTATGTGTGTTTGTGTGAATGTATGTATGTGTGTTTGTGTGAATGTATGTCTGTGTGTTTGTGTGAATGTATGTGTGTGTGTTTGTGTGAATGTATGTATGTGTGTTTGTGTGAATGTATGTATGTGTGTTTGTGTGAATGTATGTCTGTGTGTTTGTGTGAATGTATGTATGTGTGTTTGTGTGAATGTATGTCTGTGTGTTTGTGTGAATGTATGTGTGTGTGTTTGTGTGAATGTATGTCTGTGTGTTTGTGTGAATGTATGTATGTGTGTTTGTGTGAATGTATGTCTGTGTGTTTGTGTGAATGTATGTGTGTGTGTTTGTGTGAATGTCTGTATGTGTGTTTGTGTGAATGTATGTGCGTGTTTGTATGTCTGTGTGTTTGTGTGAATGTATGTGTGTGTGTGTGTGAATGTATGTGCGTGCGTGTTTGTGTGAATGTATGTGTGTGTGTTTGTGTGAATGTATATACGTGCGTGTTTGTGTGAATGTATGTGCGTGTTTGTGTGAATGTATGTGTGTGTGTTTGTGGGAATGTATGTGCGTGCTTGTGTGAATGTATGTCTGTGTGTACTTTTGAAAGTGTCTGTGTTTCCACGTTTATATTTATATACTCATACATATAAATGTACGCATATGCACATACACATACACACACGCACACACATATAAACATACCTGTCAGCGTATGGAAAGAAATACAACCTTAAAGAAAACTTCACGAAGAATTCAACATATACTGAATAGTGTCTTTTTTTAATGGGATTTTAGAAAGAGTGGGGGGGGGGAATGTATGTGAGTGAATGAGAGGAGGTGTGTATGTTGTGTTGGCTGTTATACAGGGTGTCCCTAGTACTGGATTGGTATATTTTTTTATCGGCCCCGAATGGATAAGAAGCGAAGTTGACCTCGGCGGGATTTGAACTCCCAGCACAGATAACACTCCCCAACGTTCTAACGACTCTGCCAATTCGCCGCCTAAAATAGTGAGCCACAGTTAGACAATATTGATGTTTGACAGTGTCAGTAGAGCGTCGGACAACATGCTTTATGAGGTTAGCTTTGCCGTTCATCTTTATCATAGCCTCTGGTCAGCCATGCTATGTGAAATAAACTGGGTAGACGTAATCTGTTTGGGAACTCATGGATGGACTCTACCAGTAATTCCATAGGCTATTGGGGAGCTGATGGATGGACTCTACCAGTAATTCCATAGGCTATTGGGGAGCTGATGGATGGACTCTACCAGTAATTCCATAGGCTATTGGGGAGCTGATGGGTGGACTCTACCAGTAATTCCATAGGCTATTGGGGAGCTGATGGATGGACTC
Source organism: Eledone cirrhosa (assembly GCA_964016885.1). Taxonomy (NCBI): domain Eukaryota; kingdom Metazoa; phylum Mollusca; class Cephalopoda; order Octopoda; family Eledonidae; genus Eledone; species Eledone cirrhosa. The sequence continues at coordinate 121,284,432 of OZ024745.1, forward strand.
TACCAGTAATTCCATAGGCTATTGGGGAGCTGATGGATGGACTCTACCAGTAATTCCATAGGCTATTGGGGAGCTGATGGATGGACTCTACCAGTAATTCCATAGGCTATTGGGGAGCTGATGGATGGACTCTACCAGTAATTCCATAGACTCTTTGGGAGATGATGGATGGACTCTACCAGTAATTCCATAGGCTATTGGGGAGCTGATGGATGGACTCTACCAGTAATTCCATAGGCTATTGGGGAGCTGATGGGTGGACTCTACCAGTAATTCCATAGGCTATTGGGGAGCTGATGGATGGACTCTACCAGTAATTCCATAGGCTATTGGGGAGCTGATGGATGGACTCTACCAGTAATTCCATAGGCTATTGGGGAGCTGATGGATGGACTCTACCAGTAATTCCATAGGCTATTGGGGAGCTGATGGGTGGACTCTACCAGTAATTCCATAGGCTATTGGGGAGCTGATGGATGGACTCTACCAGTAATTCCATAGGCTATTGGGGAGCTGATGGATGGACTCTACCAGTAATTCCATAGGCTATTGGGGAGCTGATGGATGGACTCTACCAGTAATTCCATAGGCTATTGGGGAGCTGATGGATGGACTCTACCAGTAATTCCATAGGCTATTGGGGAGCTGATGGATGGACTCTACCAGTAATTCCATAGGCTATTGGGGAGCTGATGGATGGACTCTACCAGTAATTCCATAGGCTATTGGGGAGCTGATGGGTGGACTCTACCAGTAATTCCATAGGCTATTGGGGAGCTGATGGATGGACTCTACCAGTAATTCCATAGGCTATTGGGGAGCTGATGGATGGACTCTACCAGTAATTCCATAGGCTATTGGGGAGCTGATGGATGGACTCTACCAGTAATTCCATAGGCTATTGGGGAGCTGATGGATGGACTCTACCAGTAATTCCATAGGCTATTGGGGAGCTGATGGGTGGACTCTACCAGTAATTCCATAGGCTATTGGGGAGCTGATGGATGGACTCTACCAGTAATTCCATAGGCTATTGGGGAGCTGAGGGATGGACTCTACCAGTAATTCCATAGGCTATTGGGGAGCTGATGGGTGGACTCTACCAGTAATTCCATAGGCTATTGGGGAGCTGATGGGTGGACTCTACCAGTAATTCCATAGGCTATTGGGGAGCTGATGGATGGACTCTACCAGTAATTCCATAGGCTATTGGGGAGCTGATGGGTGGACTCTACCAGTAATTCCATAGGCTATTGGGGAGCTGATGGGTGGACTCTACCAGTAATTCCATAGACTATTGGGGAGCTGATGGGTGGACTCTACCAGTAATTCCATAGGCTATTGGGGAGCTGATGGGTGGACTCTACCAGTAATTCCATAGACTATTGGGGAGCTGATGGGTGGACTCTACCAGTAATTCCATAGACTATTGGGGAGCTGATGGGTGGACTCTACCAGTAATTCCATAGACTATTGGGGAGCTGATGGGTGGACTCTACCAGTAATTCCATAGGCTATTGGGGAGCTGATGGATGGACTCTACCAGTAATTCCATAGGCTATTGGGGAGCTGATGGATGGACTCTACCAGTAATTCCATAGGCTATTGGGGAGCTGATGGATGGACTCTACCAGTAATTCCATAGGCTATTGGGGAGCTCATGGGTGGACTCTACCAGTAATTCCATAGGCTATTGGGGAGCTGATGGATGGACTCTACCAGTAATTCCATAGGCTATTGGGGAGCTGATGGATGGACTCTACCAGTAATTCCATAGACTCTTTGGGAGATGATGGATGGACTCTACCAGTAATTCCATAGGCTATTGGGGAGCTGATGGATGGACTCTACCAGTAATTCCATAGGCTATTGGGGAGCTGATGGGTGGACTCTACCAGTAATTCCATAGGCTATTGGGGAGCTGATGGATGGACTCTACCAGTAATTCCATAGGCTATTGGGGAGCTGATGGATGGACTCTACCAGTAATTCCATAGGCTATTGGGGAGCTGATGGATGGACTCTACCAGTAATTCCATAGGCTATTGGGGAGCTGATGGGTGGACTCTACCAGTAATTCCATAGGCTATTGGGGAGCTGATGGATGGACTCTACCAGTAATTCCATAGGCTATTGGGGAGCTGATGGATGGACTCTACCAGTAATTCCATAGGCTATTGGGGAGCTGATGGATGGACTCTACCAGTAATTCCATAGGCTATTGGGGAGCTGATGGATGGACTCTACCAGTAATTCCATAGGCTATTGGGGAGCTGATGGATGGACTCTACCAGTAATTCCATAGGCTATTGGGGAGCTGATGGATGGACTCTACCAGTAATTCCATAGGCTATTGGGGAGCTGATGGGTGGACTCTACCAGTAATTCCATAGGCTATTGGGGAGCTGATGGATGGACTCTACCAGTAATTCCATAGGCTATTGGGGAGCTGATGGATGGACTCTACCAGTAATTCCATAGGCTATTGGGGAGCTGATGGATGGACTCTACCAGTAATTCCATAGGCTATTGGGGAGCTGATGGATGGACTCTACCAGTAATTCCATAGGCTATTGGGGAGCTGATGGGTGGACTCTACCAGTAATTCCATAGGCTATTGGGGAGCTGATGGATGGACTCTACCAGTAATTCCATAGGCTATTGGGGAGCTGAGGGATGGACTCTACCAGTAATTCCATAGGCTATTGGGGAGCTGATGGGTGGACTCTACCAGTAATTCCATAGGCTATTGGGGAGCTGATGGGTGGACTCTACCAGTAATTCCATAGGCTATTGGGGAGCTGATGGATGGACTCTA
>OZ024745.1:121294749-121302249 GCA_964016885.1 Eledone cirrhosa
TGTGTGTATGTGTGTGTGTCTGTCTGTGTGTGTGTATTTATGTACACGTTTGTGTCTTTATTTTTCCTTCTCTTTTATATCTTTTATAATTTCTATCAAGTTTATATTTTCCTCTTCTTATATTTATCATATAAATTATTTTTAAAATTAGTTTCTATAGTAATGTGATATAGTAATATATTATAGTAATGTGCTATAGTTTCTATAGTAATGTGCTACAGGTTCTATAGTAATGTGCTATAGTTTCTATAGTAATGTGCCATAGTAATGTGCTATAGTTTCTATAGTAATGTGATATAGTAATATATTATAGTAATGTGCTATAGTTTCTATAGTAATGTGCTACAGTAATGTGCTATAGTTTCTATAGTAATGTAATATAGTAATGTATTATAGTAATGTGCTATAGTTTCTATAGTAATGTGCTACAGGTTCTATAGTAATGTGCTATAGTTTCTATAGTAATGTGCCATAGTAATGTGCTATAGTAATGTGCTATAGTTTCTATAGTAATGTGATATAGTAATGTATTATAGTAATGTGCTATAGTTTCTATAGTAATGTGCTATAGTAATGTGCTATAGTAATGTGATATAGTAATGTATTATAGTAATGTGCTATAGTTTCTATAGTAATGTGCTATATTTTCTATTATAATGTGTTATAGTAATGTGTTTCTACTTTTGGCACAAGGCCAGCAATTATCCCAGTGCATTACTGGTACTTTATTTTATCGATCCCGTAAGGATGAAAGGCAAAGTTAACCTCGGCGGGATTTGAACTCAGAATGACAAGGGCCGTAACTCTATGCGTCAAAGTATGGCGTCCGACTCTCTACCGATACTGCCAATCCATCATAATAATGTGCTATAGTTTCTATAGTAATGTGCTATATTTTCTATAGTAATGTGCTATATTTACTATAGTAATGTGCTATAGTAATGTGCTATATTTGCTATAGTAATGTGCTATAGTTGCTATAGTAATGTGTTAGGGTTGTTTGACATTGTATTTCTGTAGTTGAACAACATCGATTTTCTATACATAATGGCGTCATTTCCAATGTTTTTAAAAAATGTAAACATTTTTTGTAACTGCTGGCTGTTGATTACTTTGGTGACATTATAAGAAGGATTTATTATTAAATAACTGGTTTTGAAAAGTCCCAGGAAGGGGATGAAACGTTCGTAAATCACCATTTAATGTATTAATTGTATTTGGTATGTATTTTAATGAAACCTGTTCCCGAGAAAACAACCAGTAGAAGACGGAAAACTTTATCAAGACTCAACCAACACCGAGTAGCTTTGACTTCGATGACTCACTGCTATCGGAGAGGAGTTGGCTGCCCGCAGGTGCGAGCTCCACGAGGTGGGGGGGGGGGGGGGGGCTGTTCCAGTGTGTCTCCAGCGTCCTCCAGGGAAATGTATTCTCCATCCTATCGGCCGGGACCCAGAGGTGGAGGGTAAGTTAGTTGGAGGTAGAGGATACTTGTTCAGACGTCACACATTCCCTCTTCCTTCCAGAAGTTATTTCTGGAAAGGAGTTTCTTACATACATACATACATACATACATACATACATACATACATACATACATACATACATACAGTCAACGCGATCAGTCGCATATTTTGGCGTGGGAGACTATTTATTAAATTTAAGATGAATACTATCTCCGACAGTAATGCCACAACTACAGTCATATTGAATAACTGGTTATTCTTCTAACTATATCTTATGAAGACACCTTTTATTCGAACACAACATCAACAACAAAATTAAGGAAGTACCGAAGACAAATAACAAGGAAGGTAAACAAACTTTATTCAGTTGTAGCTACAGAAGAAACCGAAATTATAAATCGCATTTCTCTTGGAGTTGCGAACTTAATAATAATTTATTTAATAGTTATAAAATGGCAAAAAACAATCCCTCCATTGGCTATATGAACGGAATGAAGCTACACTGGGACGAAATGCACGCAGAGCAAAATTATTTCACAGCGAAACAATTACGCCAACAAGCGACGTTTGTTGAAGGTAAAAATTAATTGTAAGTCCCCCACAACAAACATATTATCAACAAGACGTGCTACAGGTCGCCATGCTACTAGACTTCTTAGTAGCCAGGTCGAACAGTGCCTTGAAACAACTATGCCTGTAAGAAATTTGACACCACCTGTACCATCTAAGTCTACCTCGAATGCTGGGGAAAACACTATCGATAATAATAATAATCGAAGAAATAATAATCGAAGAAATTTGACACCACGTGTACCATCCGAGTCTACCTCGACTGTTGTGGAAAATACTATCGATAATGATAATAATCAAAAGTATAAACAATTGAAATTTTCCCTCAACGAAATCTTCCAGAGAGAAATTAATTCATGTATAAATATCTCTCTTGCTGAACGTATTAAAACGACAATGTTTAATAAAAAACCAAATAATGAAATATTACGTGTTATTGACGAAATAGGGGATGAATATTTACGACGGATAAAAACCCCAACAGTTTGGCAAATCAACGCCTGTTTATATGCCTTAGTAATGACAGTGAAGCATTATCTTGGTGATAGCAGAGATATTAACAAGAACAAAACACCACCAAAAATACCATCATATATAACTAAAATAGAAAATCAGCATGCTGACCTACGAAAAACCATAGGATATGTGACAATGCTCCTTACATGCAAACAAACACAAAAAAAAACTCACTCTTCACCAACAAAGAGTGAAAAATAAAATAGAGACGATGTTTGGTAACAGTAGAACCAGAGCTCTCCAATATAAGCTGATCACCCTCAAACAAGAATTGAGAGCTGTTAGCGAAACACGCCGATATATGTATATACATATTTACACATTTTCGGATGGCCGTTGACTCTTGAGTTCTTCCGCCCTTTGTCAGGTTTTATTTTTTGTCTTGCAGGGTGTCCAAAATCCTCCTCCCCACCAATAAACTGGGGAGGGGTTGCCGGTTTAGTCGCCGACGAACCGACCATGGGACAGGTTGTGCTGGTTTATATGTTACCAGTAGCACTCGAGAGTGACCTGACATACACATAGGTATACACATACACACATACACATAGGTATATACACGCATATACACATAGGTATATACACACATATACACATAGGTATATACACACGTATACACATAGGTATATACACACATACACACATAGGTATATATGTAGGTAGAACAAAGTCATCGATGACTTTGTTCTACCTATGTATAGTTTTCGTAAAAGTTAATTTCTCTCCCACACGCACACACACACACACACACATACACAAGTACACACACACACAAGCACACACACACAGACACAAGTACATACACGCGCGTGCACACACACACACACACACAAGCACACACACACACAAGCACAGACACACACACACACACACACGCACGCACACATACACACACATGCACACAAGCACACACACACACAAGCTCACATACACATACAAGCACACACACACACACACACGTCAATCATATGTGTTTAATTAGTTCGCAGTCTTTGTTTGGCTGTTAATATTATTAAACTGTGGCCGGTATTTTGTGAATACAAAGTTCGCTCTGCACCATATGGTACCAGTTGCTTCGCCAATGTTTCAGTCTAGTGAATTGGTATTCTTTTGGTGACAGGTATACCTATTTTTCATCGTATTGTTTTCATTCTGATCGATCGGAATTAAACTAATATTGTTATCAATTGCCAAATCGATCAGAACTCATTAGCATATTCAAAGGCCAATGAATGTGGGTCTTTGATCTACCGCACGACGTTTCTAAGGTTTCTCTGCCTATCTTGTGTTTTAATTAGTCGAGAAACTTTTTGTTTGCTCTGGTATAAAGTTCTCTTTTTCTCTCTTTCTCTCTACCTATCTAACCGTCTATCTATATGATTTTTTTCTTCCTCTCTCCCCTTTGTCTCTCTTTCTCTCCACACACCCATTCACACACACACATACACACACGTACGCATACACATACACACACACACATACACACACGTACGCATACACATACACACATACACATACACATAGACACATACACATACACATTACGCACATATTGCCTGAAATTAACATTGTTATACAATTATTGGCTTTGCGGCATAGAGTTACGGCCCTTTACGGTTTGAGTTCAAATCCCGCCGAGGTTAACTTTGCCTTTCATCCTTACGGGGTCGATGAAATAAAGTACCAGTCATGCATTGGGGTCGATTTAATCGACTTTCCCCTCCCTCAAAATTACTGGCAATGTACCTATACTAGAAAGTACCAGTAATGCACTGGGTAATTTGCGGGCCTTGTGCCTAAAGTAGAAACAATTATTATACAATTATCGGATAATATTATACAATTATCGGATAATATTATACAATTATAATTATTATACAATTATCGGTGGAGGGCGGTGAATTGGCAGTATCGGTAGAGGGTCGGACCCCATGCTTTCCAGCATAGTTACGTCCCTTTACGATCTGAGTTCAAATCCCGCCGAGGTTGACTTTGCCTTTCATCCTTACGGGGTCGATAAAATAAAGTACCAGTAATACACTGAGATAATTGTTGGCCTTGTGCCAAAAGTAGAAACAATTATTTTACAATGGTTCGTTCTCTAAAATTTCCTGACATCTCTCCAGACTTCTCAAACCTCTTCTTCACTCTCTCCCCGATCATGTAAACACCTCACAAGAAGTTGACCCCCCACCACACTTGGACAGAAGAGATACCTATTTAGTTTAGACGCCATCATCATCCGGCGGCCTCAGCCGAAATGGACTCAACAATTGATCTCCACGTTGGCCTGTCGTTCATTGCCGTTGCCAGAGAGAAGAGCGGGAGAGCAGAAGAGCGTGTGACCCCTGTTATTAGTGACTGCTTGTGGTTTCCAAAGCACTAATGGGGACACAGCCTGATAGGTGGCACGATGGTAGTGGGCAGCAAATCTTACTCTCCTTTTACGTACAACGACAGATATGCGTGGGAGGCCGGCATATATCTCTCTCAAAGTCAGATGTCACCAGCTTATGTTCTGAAACAGTTTCCCACATACTACTGTCCCCGTCTCTCCGACCATCGACTTAATTACGAACAACACCATCGCCTCTACCGACCTCAATTGTTTTGGACTCATTGCTGCTGACATCCGTGATCTGATCTCTATCGTCATATCCACCACCTTTTTTCCAGTCCTATGGTTACGTACAAAAACAAACCCCATGACTTCCGATAGGATTGAGTCTTTCAGGACTTCTGCTGGCCATCATATACATGGACCAGCTGGAGCACACATCACTCACCACCTGCCGCTCTTGCTCCTTCTTCTCCAGGTACGTGGGTGACATCCTTATACTCACTTCATCACGCCAAGACGCCGCTGAAATTTACAACATCTTTGAAAACATTGACACACATAAAATTTGGAGATCCCCCTCTCTACTCGACTTTACACTAAGAGTCACAGAGGGAGGATCAATATACACCAAATTTTATAAGTAGGATGCCTGCAGAGAAATTTTTGTGCACCACGACTCCGCTCCTCCCTACAGAACCAAAATGGCCTATATACGGAATGAGACCTCCCGGGTACGCAATGGATGCAACGAGGGTAGAGGCAGACTTACCAACATGGTGGAATTTCTAAGAGTTATCACTGAAAACGGCTACCTTACTTCTCTCACCAAACACCGAGGTGCCAAGGTAGCAGCACATAAAAGAACAAGACGGACACATGCTCCTAAGGAAAACAAATGCTACACAAAAGTTTCCTCATTTCAATGAGCAGACGACAAGCCATAAGATAAGCCAACCGTAGAGAGGGACTGAATATAGCTCCTCGTATATCGGAAGTACCATAACGAGGCTACAAATATGGATTAAGAAACACGTGACAACGAGAGCCTATTCCGTTAAAAAAACATCTTGACAGATGCCGCAATCAAGACATTGAGGTAGCCACAGAGACGACTAAAAGGAATATGAGAAATTTAAGGACTAAGGAAGCCATTTTTATCAGCCGAATAAATAATAAGCCAGAAATGCATGAGGCAAAATGGTTACACTAGCGACTCCTCGCATGCGCATACGTTTTGTAAACACAAAATTCAGTTAAGGAAGAAAACTCTGAAAACTCTGGTACCTCGTTTATTTTGTCTTGGACTGTTTCAGCTTCGTATAACAATGGGGCAGACGATTGAACAAAGTAAACAAAAAGTAAAAAAGAAAATTGAAAAAGAGACAACACGTGATGGACGTAGCATATACACAAGAACATAAACAACGCGTGTACAAGAAACGGGTTTGATGTTTCGTGTTAAACCCTTTATCAGTGTAGAGTAAGGAATAAGGATGAAATAAGAAAGGTGTCAGAACGATACCAAGCTGGAGAATAGATGTATGGTGTGGTTTGATACCGTAACTCCTGATGAAGTTGTAGGAGTACCTTATTGACATACGGCGTTTCGTGGGGGTTTTAAGCCTGGCGGAGCCCATCCCTTTCTAAATCTGGGTACAACAGTTTCCAGAGAAGGACAGAAAGTAAGGAGGAAGTGAGAAAAAAATAGTTGAGAAAACCAGGTAACATATATTTATGTGTGAGTGTGTGTATGTGTGTGTATGTGCGTGTGTGTGTATATGTGAATGTGTGTGTATGTACATAAGTACACGTGCTTGTACACAAACCCACAGTCCCATACGCAAATAGACACACACACATATATACGAGGTGTGTCAGAAAGTTCCAGGACTGATGTCACAAAAGATTTATTTCAAACCCAAACTTCACACTAAGAGTTTTCTCCTTCAATGTAATCCCCCTGGAGTATGTAACTGTAATCTTAGCTCTCTGCAGCGATCAAACTTTTTTCTTCATAATTTTATATACATGACCTCTGTTTCAGGTCGTCAAGCAATGAGCACAGAGCAACGAACAAACTTGAAGTTTCTGGTACGGTTGGGGAAAACTCCGTCAGAAGCAGTGGGATTACTGCAGCAAGTGTATGGAGATGAGACGATGTCACACTCACGTGTTTTTGAGTGGTGCAAGAGGTTTAAAGAAGGACGCGAGGACGGGGAAGATGACCCCGGGAGCGGAAGACCCTCAACAACCAGGACTGAGGTCAACGTTGAGCGCGTCAGGCAGATGGTGCGTAGCGATCGTCGACTGACTGTTCGACTGATGGCAAATGAGCTGGGCATGAATCGGGACAGCGTCTGGAAGATTCTCACTGAAGATTTGGACATGCGGAAAGTCTGCGCGAAGATGGTGCCAAAACTGCTGAACGATGGCCAGAAGCGTCGACGCATGCAAGTGTGCCAGGACACCCACGAGCGTCTTGAAACCGAACCAGACTTGCTAGGGACAGTCATCACCGGTGATGAGTCATGGATCTTCGAGGAGAACTCGGAGGGGACCCGTTCTGAAGACGTGGACGACATCGAAAAGGCGGTGACGACAGAACTG
>OZ024745.1:121307249-121327249 GCA_964016885.1 Eledone cirrhosa
CGGAATGATTGACAAACGTCACATCAATAAACTAGTAACCCCATCTAGCTTTGAAGTTATGAACTGTTGGAAAAGAGTTCAAACATGTTAGGATGCGTTATCTTCTCTGTGGCACTGGAATGCATATATGTTAGGACGAGTTATCTCGTCTGTGGCACTGAAGAGGTTAATAGAAAACGAAGAAAAAAATTAGATTGAGAAGAATGGAATGTAAAATAAAAAAATATAAAGAAAAAAGAAAAGAAAAACGGAAAAGGAAGGGAATGGCAAGGACTCTAGTGTCACAGAAGAATGGAGAAGAGGGGGATGATTGGGCTCTGGGCTTAGGGGATGGATACGGTAAGTGACAATGTTGACTTACAACCACAACTAATTTTAGTCATTTGAATAGACTCCAGCAACTTGAAATAAATTGTCATGCTGAATCAAACTCACAACGCGGGAATTAAACTCACAACCTTATGTATGTATAGTCTCGTCACTCCTGATAGAGTCGTAGGGGCGCACTATTGATATACGGCGTTTCTTCGGCATTTTAAGCCTGGCAAAGTCCATCCCTCGCCAGACCTGAGTACAGCAGATTTCTTCCAGAGAAAGATAGAAAGTGAGAGAGAGGAAATGAGAAAGAGATATAGAGGAAGAATCGACCCCAGTACTTGACTGGTACTTTTTTTATCGACTTCGAAAGGATGAAAGTCAAAGTTGACCTCAGAGAGCAGAAAGCTGGAACAAATACCATAAGGCATTCTATCTGACGTTCTAACGACTCTGCAAATTCGCCGCCACAACCTTGTGATCGTGTGACAAATACTCTAACTACTAAGTCACGTGACTTCACTTATGGACCAGTGTCGGACATACTACTAGGTCACGTGGCTTTACTTGCGGAACAATGGCGGGTATGATTCTAAGTCACCTGACTTCACATATGGACCAATGACAGACATACTACTAAGTCACGTGACTTCACTTATGGACCAGTGTCGGACATGCTACTAAATCACGTGACTTCACTCACGGACCAATGGCAGACATGCTACTAAGTCACGTGACTTCACTTATGGACCAATGACAGACATGTTACTAAGTCACGTGACTTCACTTTCGGACCAATGACAGACATACTTCTAAGTCACGTGACTTCACTTATGAACCAATGACGGACACACTAAGTCACGTGACTTCACTTATGAACCAATGACAGACACACTACTAAGTCTCGTGATTTCACAACGCAGTGATAAGGTTGAGAATCAACACCCAAGGCCGATATCAGTCGAATATCTCCTAAGTACGAGGTCTGTGGGTTGCTCGGCCGATATCAGTCGAATATCTCCTAAGTACGAGGTCTGTGGGTTGCTCAGAAACTCTCCATTATCTACCTCCAGCCAAAAATAATTAAAAAATGCTTCATAAAAAGTATAAAAGATTCAGATTAAACTGTTGATGTCTCCAGCATCATCTCTGCCCTAATGTAATGTTGTTATATCGCCGCCATGTTGCTGGGAAATACATCATCTGCTACAATGAAGTGGATTTCTATTCTCTTTGCACTGAAAATATTCGTCTTCTTATTTCTTACGTAATTATTTTTTTCTGGAAGCTTTAATGAATAAAGACACCATTAAGATAATCTGTATGACTTAAACCAGATTAGACAGCTCCAAAGGACAAAAACTTTGATGAGAAGAAATGTTTTGAAAAGAAGCGAAGACATATTGTATTTTTAATAGAAGAATTATTCCCTGGGAATTTAGTCTGAATATTCAATAAAGACAAAACTTTTCTGTAGAAAAAATAGAAAAAACAAAACAAAAAAAAAACACCAAAAGAAACACGACAAAGAATAGAAAAGAATAAAGAAATTGGAAATACTGGTGAATAGTTTTTGCTTTATCTGTAGCAAAATTTGTGAGAATATACTATTTGGGGACAACATTGTTATTTTCAATGAAAAAATTATTTATCCTGTGCAAAACAAATACGGAATGTTTTTGATGTGCTAAATATCAAGGATACATACATACATACATACATACATACATACATACATACATACATACATACATACATACATACATACATACACACATACACATCACGGGCGCTCTATCTCAAAATTATTTTTGTAAAGCATTAGAAATGCGCAACCGGTAAAAACTTAAACTGAATACTAACCAATACTTATTACTAATTTTTACTTATTCCTAATTAAACTATTTTTCACTGGGAACAATTTGTCAGCATTTTCTTTTCCTTTTACTAATATATATATATATATATATATATATATATATATATATATATATATATAAATATATATATATATATGTTTATGTATAAACATTTCGAAAGCTTTCATCTATGAATTTAGAAACTGATGGCGAAGCGCCATCTACCGGATTCCAACAGTAGCTAAGGGTATGTAACTGACGACAATGACGTCATCGTTTCTGACTCTGGTTGTTATCAAGCCAGTGCACCTAACCCCGTTCACTGCTAGAACTCAATATAGGCGAAAATATAGTTTAGACACCTATGTACATGGGCTGATTAGCCTCATTTGCATATAGAGTTTTTGGCTGGCTCAGCCGGAAAATGAAATTAAGGTGTTAGCTCTAATATAGCTGTGTATATGAAGTATGTGTTTTTGTATATCTAGCGACATACGGTATGTTTATGAATGTACTTAGGTGTCTAAACTATGTTTTCGCAAAATTCAGGTATCGGATCATAATCAAGAATTTGCGTCAAGCAGTGCAGAACAAACCTAAGATGTGGTTTCAACAAGCTGGCGCCATTGATCATATGACCCCGGAAACTATGGAGCTTCTAATACAAACTTTTATTCACGGAATAATTTCGCGAAATTCCGATGTTTTTAGGCCAACAGTTCTCCTGATCAGACGGCTCCCAATTGTCTTTGGGGATACATTAAAGAGAGTGCATACATCAGTAAACGCCAAGCAATTCAACACGGATAACATTTGTGCAGAAATTCGAGAACTGCAGCCAGAATCATTAACCAATGTTTTGGAGAATACTATTGAAAGAGCGAAACCTGGAAGAGCACGGCAAAGATAGGGAGACGGCTGAACACATTCCACCAACGGTGCCTGCGAAGGATCCTTCGTGTGTCCTGGCACGACCAAGTGTGAAACGAGGAAATCCTGCGGAGAACAGAATCGTGGACGCCGGTGCCGCCTGGCTGGCCATATTCTGTGCCAGCCCAACGAACGGCACTTGAAAACAGTGATGAACTGGACTCCACCTGGCAGCAAACGGAAGCGGGGTTGCCACAGAATCACCTGGTGACGGACGTTCCAAAAAGGACCTGATGGCAATCAACATCACTTGGCACGGGCGCGAAAAAGCCGCTGCTGATCGTGACCATGGCGACTACTTACTGCACGATGTGCCGAATGACGCGGAAGAACCTACAACTAAGAATATTGAAAGAACGCGACTGTGTGATGTAAAAAATTGAGGACATTTACATCATACTCTTTTACTCTTTTACCTGTTCCAGCCATCCGGCTGAGGCCATGCTGGGGCACCGCCCTTGACATATAATTTTTCATAATTAAATGGGAATATATTTCTTGTGTTTAAATATTCATTCTTTACTACACCATACCACACCACACTACACCCCACCCCACCCCACCCCACCACACTACACCACACTATACTACACTACACCACACCACACTACACTACACCACACTTCACTACACCACACTACACTACACCACACTACACTACACCACACTTCACTACACCACACTTCACTACACCACACTACACTACACCACACTTCAGTACACCTCACCATTTTACTGGGTGTACTGAAGTGTATTTTATTATGGCACCAGCTGTTTTCGTTTTCATGAAATAACAAGCATTTCTGTTTAGAAGCAGAAATTTCTCAATTAAGACCCTAATTGCAATACTTTACCAATCAGGCACACCTGAATAGTTTTGAAGTTACTCGATAAAGTGCGTAGCTCAGAGATCAAAGAGTCACTCCAGGTAGAGCTGCTATTTCTCTGGATAGAGAGATCACAGCTCCAATACCACATGTGGCATGTGGCATGTGGTTAAACTGTCTCAGGAGATCAGAGAGTCACTCCAGGTAGAACCTCTACTTCTCCAAATTGAGAGATCACAGCTCTGATACAATGGGCATGTGGTTTAGAATGTCTAAGAAAAGAATCACTGGACAGATTTTACGGGCAAAACCAACTGGCAGGAAACCCAAGGACTGACCCCGAGCAAGATGGTTGGATAACATCCATGAGCTTGGCTGGTCATGCTTGGGGATCCAGCCGGAATAGTTGGAGAAATGGTTGCTTCTGGCAGTACCTGGTGGAAGGAGTGTTTGAGGACTCTTCCCCACGACCCTCTCAAGAAGAAGAAGAAGAAGAAGAAGAAGAAGAAGAAGAAGAAGAAGAAGAAGAAGGAGAAGAAGAAGAAGAAGAAGAAGAAGAAGAAGAAGAAGAAGAATTAGCAATAATGAGGTACAAGGTTTCAATCAGATTTTGTGGAATCTAGTGTTTTTATCATCACCTCAGGTCGATCCTCAAACATCAATGGTGGTAGTGGTAGTGGTGGCAAGGCCACCATTTGAAACTGTAACAAGTATGGGAAGAGAGAGATGGGAGTGTGGGGAGAAATAGGGAAGGAAAATGAGAGAGAGAGAGAGAAAGAAAGAAAGAGAGAGGAAATTACTTTTATGGAAATATTGTTTATCATCAAATTATAAATCAGTAAAATATTCCATTTTGGTAGTTTGTTGAATTTATTCAATTTATTTTGTTGACTGCCTTCCACGCCATGCTGCTCTCAATGAGGTCATAAAACATGGATGCTGCAGGCGTCGCCTCCCTCCTCGAGCCGGCGGGGCTGGACCAAGGAGACGGCAAAAGGTCAGAGGGCATGACCATCTTCCCATTCTGTGATGGGAAACCCTTCATCTGGGATATCACATGCAGTGACACATTTTCCAACAGCAGCCTGTGATTAACCCAGGCCCTGCTGCACTTCAGGCTGAGGAGGGTAACTCTCCAAGTATCGGTCGCAGTGGAGACATCTGGTGTCCTTGGCCCTAAGGCCACCTCCCTACTCACCACCATCAACACAGAGCTGGTTAGCTGCAGGTGTTAGCCTCGTGAGCTGGAATGACTCTTTCAGTGCATCTCTCTTACCATCCTCTGGGGAAACGCCTTCTCTATTCTGTCTGCTGGGGCTGTGGGTCGGCCAGCACGTGGGACCCTATTTGTTCCTAATAGTGAGAGATGGGGAGGGCGGAAGAGACGGCGGCAATGACAGTGGGAGTTTGGTTCCTCTGTGTTCGGACCTATTGTACATGTGTGTTATGCAATTTGTGAAAAGTTTAAGTTGATTTCTGTACCTTTGTTAAGTTATGTTCTAAATCCCAGCTTAATAACAAGAAAGATAGTTATATATACATGTAATTATGTACTGTACATATTATTTGTGTGTAGATATATACAACTTATAAATACAGCATTTAAAACATTAAATTAATATTTAATACTGGGTGGTTGTTTCTAATTAAACTTGGTTAACTAGTAGAAAATTAATTAGTTTTAGAAATGTGATCATCTATGGTTGTCTGAATAATGACTCCTGGCACAGTTTCTTTCAATTTATTATGCATGCATTTTTTACCTGAACTGATGACGGAGGCTCCACGTCAGTGGTTCCCAAACAGTGCAGCGCACCTCACAGGTGTGGCAGAAGAGGATAGCAGGTGTGGCAGAATGATTGAAAGACAATCAAAGAATTAGAAACAGTTTAATAAATTCATATGCCAAAAATAAATATGATTTCCAAATTTAAAATATTATTATGGATTACTTCTAATTGCATGAGTCCCAGTATAAATAGTAAAAAATAATTATTGACTAATTTTATCATTGTGATATTTTTGTATTCATCATCATCATCATCATCATCATCATCATTTTACAACCGCTTTTCCCTGCTTGAAAGGGTGGGATGTCTTGTATTATATCAAGTATTAAGAATATAGTAACTAGGGTCTGCAAATTGGAGGAGAGAGTTATCACCAATAATGTTCTCACTTCGAATCCGTGGTTATCTCCTATTAACCCTCTCTTGGGTTTGTTTATCTCAAATTAGGTCTAATATAAAGAAGATTACTCATCAAAAACAAGCTCGTACCTTACATTAAATTTGTGTACTTTACTCATATTATAAGTTATATATGTTATATATTATATTTAACACACTATTAGTCATTATTTTTTAATTTTTAAATGTACTTTTTATCACAAATAATTTGGTGATGCATGAGCAAATTTTCATTCCGAAAATGCAGCCCAGACAAAAAAAGTTTGGGAACCACTGCTCTACGTGGTCAATTGACCCACTAGAAACATTAGCCTTAGCTCCCTCAAATCAGACTCTAACATATTTTTTAAATGAACACATTAGGTAGTGCAATTTAGAAAAATATAAAACGGGATGGTCGTGGCTGGAACATATTGGTAAGTCTGATCAACCAGGGTCTACTTAGGAGATAAATAAATAAATACCCATGCTAGCATGGAAGATAGACGTTAAATGATGATGATGATGATGATGAATATAAAAACAACAGGACCCCTATTTATGAAGCAGCGTTGGTACTGATGGTTAGCTTTGTATATTGTTCTACAGACTAAGGCTCAGTATCCCCTTTACCCTAGAAATTCTTTGATCTTTATTAGTTATTTTTGTTCTTTTTTATGAATAAATAAATAAGTGATTAAAGGAAAGTGAACACAGCATGGCCAAATGGTTAAAGAGTTCGCTTTGGAATCATTAGGTTATGGGTTCAATCCTATTGTGTGACATCTTAACACTTTAGTATTTACATTACTCTATATTTACTATTGTATTTTTATGGTAAAGGTTTTACCTCACATAATATTGGATCTATGAGATTTTGATATTATATATTTTGAGAATACCTTAACATCAGTATGAGTGGCCAGTTACAGCTGGTTTGAACAGAAAAAGGTGAGACAATTCTGGCCAGATATGGCTGGTTTAAATGCTAAAGGGTTAAGCAAGTGAACAAAATTGGGTAATTGGAAACTGGTTGGAAATCCATTTTGATGGAGTGCATATATAACTCAAAATGCCAAAATTGTCACTCACTGTTTCTTACAGAATCTCCCTTAGGAATTAAATTAACAGTACATGTATCTATGGAATACACAGCTATTTGCATGGTAATTTCACAAACAGGCTGTTCCATTGTATGAACAAATGGAAGATTCATCGTTGAAACTGATGTAACACCACCCCATTAATAAATGAATATATAAATAAATAATTTGGGCCTGAGGAACACTTACTTGACTGTGAGGTCGACATAACTTGTAAATGAACTGAAAAACATTAGGTCAATATAGCTAAATAGTTACAACAATAGCTTGTTTTACAGTAATTTTACATTTTTGCTCTACTTTTCTCTAATATGTTCACATAGGAAATATAACTAACAACAGCTGTGTCAGAACCCACACACACAAAAATCGATTCCTAATTCTGAAATACAGTTCTGGAACTGATGTAGTAAATAGAAGAAAGGCTATCCACCAACTTGTGACAAAATATTAAACCATGACCATCACCTGACACATCCAAGAATTTCTTAGAGGATTCCCTAAAACAGTGAGGATGTTCATATGGAAGGAAATTGGTCTCACAGTTGGTGACAATATATTTGTTAGGTCAGTATATATATATATATATATATATATATATATATCTGTGTGTTTGTGTATGTGTGTGTGTACCCTGAGTCCAATCAGGAGTAACCAGAGTAAGTAAGGTACTCAATATATAGTAGAGTATATACATTATTTAATATAGAGATGACTCTACAGGACGAGAACTGTTTCATTCGAAGTAAATCATCAGGAAACAGTCCTAGTCCTGTAGAAGCCATTTCTCTCTCTCTCTCTCTCTCTCTCTCTATATATATATATATATATATATATATATATAGAAAGAGAGAGATGACACTATTAGTTGGTGACAGTACATTTGTTAGGTCAGTATATATATATATATATATATATATATATATGGGTGTGTGTGTGTATATATATATAAATATGTGTGTGTGTGTATATATATATATAAATATGTGTGTGTGTGTATATATATATATAAATATGTGTGTGTGTATATATATATATATAAATATGTGTGTGTGTATGTATATATGTGTGTATATATATATGTCAGGTCACCAGTTGGTGCTACTGGTAACATGTATCCCAGTACAACCTGTCTCATGGTCGGGTCGTTGGCGACTAAACTGGCAACCCCACCAAGGTTTCTTGGTGAGGAGGGTGACTTTGGACATCCTGCAGGACTAAAAACAAAACCTGTCAAAGGGCAAAGGAGCTCTTAAGAGTCAATGGCCATCCAAAATCACCGGGAGAGATGACCCCTTTAGCCTTAGTCAAGGCAGAATTCTAGGAGAAGGAAAACTCTGATATAACACCTGCAACCCTGATGGTATCCAATGATGTTGACTTGTTCTTCTTTTTGGTAAATAGCATCTTGGTTAAGAGAGTGGGACTGGCTTTGTGCAGTGCCTTTGCTCACTATAAAAGCTTCACGGCACAGGCATTGCTTTATATCTGGAGATCTCTCTGCACTTGTCCTCACATGGGCCCAGCACTATGTGTCAATAATTGTCCTACCATGGGCCTAGCACTATGTGTCAATGATTGTCACAGGTGTAGTGTTTGTACCAGAGGTTTCAAGTCGCTGGCTGGACTAAAAAGTCACACTCGTTCAGCGCTTCGGTAGGGGTTATCCTACATGGATGTAAAGTAGTGGCCGTGCTCGAAAACGAGTTGGCAGCCACCATATATATATATATATATATATATATATATAAATATGTGTGTGTGTATATATATAAATATGTGTGTATATATATATAAATATATGTGTGTGTGTATATATAAATATATATAAATATGTGTGTGTGTGTATATATATATATAAATATGTGTGTGTGTATATATATATATATAAATATGTGTGTGTGTATATATATATATAAATATGTGTGTGTGTATATATATATATATATATAAATATGTGTGTGTGTATATATTTATATAAATATGTGTGTGTATGTATATATATATAAATATGTGTGTGTGTATATATATATATAAATATGTGTGTGTGTGTATATATATATATATATATAAATATGTGTGTGTGTATATATATATATATGTGTGTGTGTGTGTGTGTATATATATATAAATATGTGTGTGTGTATATATAAATGTGTGTGTGTATATATATATAAATATGTGTGTGTGTATATATATATATATATAAATATGTGTGTGTGTATATATATATATAAATATGTGTGTGTGTATATATATATATATATATATATAAATATGTGTGTGTGTGTATATATATATATAAATATGTGTGTGTGTGTATATATAAATATATATAAATATGTGTGTGTGTATATATATATATATAAATATGTGTGTGTGTATATATATATAAATATGTGTGTGTATGTATATATATATAAATATGTGTGTGTGTATGTATATATATATATATATAAATATGTGTGTGTATATATATAAATATGTGTGTGTATATATATATATAAATATGTGTGTGTCTGTATATATGTGTGTGTGTGTATATATATATAAATATGTGTGTGTATCATCATCATCATCATCATCGTTTAACGTCCATCTTCCACGCTAGCATGGGTCTGGACGGGAATTGTCCCACTTGAGGCAAGAGTGGTTGTCTTGCTCAGGACTGTCTGGCGGGTTTTCTACGGCTGGATGCCCTTCCTAACACCGACCACGTTTACAGTGTGGACTGGGAGGTTTTTACAGTGTTACCTACACGGCCACATTACAGCGTGGACTGTGTGTTTTTTTGCCGTGACACCTACACGACCTCATTTGTTTCGGACTTGATGTTGTCGTACCAACATAACTTTACATTGGAAGGTTTGGTGTGGATGGTGTGGGGGTAGTAAGTCGGGGGTGTATTTTTGTTAGAGCGGCCTACTGACTGTAGTAGGTTTCACTTTATACTTAGGTAAGGCGGGTCTTCTGTATTACTGCGTAGCGCCAAAGATCTCGGTCCAGTGGCATTGTCTTGGAGAGGTGTAAGTGTGTGAGGTCGGAATTTATCAAGTCGTCCTAGGTTTTTCTTTCTGGGTCTACCTACTCCGTGGTTACCGTCTATTTTTATTGCTCTGCACTTATATATATATATATATATAAATATAAATATGTGTGTGTGTATATATATATATAAATATGTGTGTGTGTGTATATATATATATAAATATGTGTGTGTGTATATATATATATATAAATATGCGTGTGTGTATATATAAATATATAAATATGTATGTGTATATATATATATATATAAATATGTGTGTGTGTATATATATATATATATAAATATGTGTGTGTGTATATATATATATATATATAAATATGTGTGTGTGTATATATATATATAAATATGTGTGTGTGTGTATATATATATATAAATATGTGTGTGTGTATATATATATATATATAAATATGTGTGTGTGTGTATATATATATATAAATATGTGTGTGTATATATATATATATATATATATATATATATATATATATATATATATATATATATAAATATGTGTGTGTGTGTGTATATATATATATAAATATGTGTGTGTGTGTATATATATATATATAAATATGCGTGTGTGTATATATATATATAAATATGTGTGTGTGTGTATATATATATATGTGTGTGTGTGTGTGTGTAGAGTGTATTGGTGTTGGCAGATTAGTTGAGGTTCACATTACATTCACTCTTGTCTGGGAAGAGGAGTAAATCAATAGAGATGATGGTGGCGGGGACGGTAGCTGCAGCAGCAACGCTACTACTACTACTACTACTACTACTACCACCAACAACAACACTACTACTACTACTACTACTACTACTACCACCAACAACAACACTACTACTACTACTACTACTACTACTACTACTACTACCACCACCAACAACAACACTACTACTACTACTACTACTACCACCAACAACAACACTACTACTACTACTACTACTACTACTACTACCACCACCACCAACAACAACAACAACACTACTACTACTACTACCACCAACAACAACACTACTACTACTACTACTACTACTACTACTACCACCAACAACAACACTACTACTACTACTACTACTACCACCAACAACAACACTACTACTACTACTACTACTACTACTACTACCACCAACAACACTACTACTACTACGAACAACACTACTACTACTACTACTACTACTACCACCAACAACAACACTACTACTACTACTACTACTACTACCACCAACAACAACACTACTACTACTACTACTACCACTACTACAACCACCACCAACAACACTACTACTACTACTACTACTACTACCACCAACAACAACAACACTACTACTACTACTACCACTACTATAACCACCACCAACAACACTACTACTACTACTACTACTACTACTACCACCAACAACAACAACACTACTACTACTACTACCACTACTACAACCACCACCAACAACACTACTACTACTACTACTACTACTACCACCACCACCAACAACAACAACAACAACACTACTACTACCTCTACTACTACTACAACCACCAACAACAACAACAACAATAACACCATTACCACCAACACCACCACCAACACCACCACCAACACCACCACCAACACCACCACCAACACCACCACCAACACCACCACCACCACCACCACAATTATTTTAACGGCGGGCTACAATAATTGTTTCTACTTTAGGCACAAGGCCAGCAATTACCCAGTGCATTACTGGTACTTTATTTTATCGACTCCGTAAGGATGAAAGGCAAAGTCAACCACGGCGGGATTTGAACTCAGATCGTAAAGGGACGTAACTATGCTGGAAAGCATGGCGTCCGACCCTCTACCGATACTGCCAATCCACGACAATAATTGTTTCTACTTTAGGCACAAGGCCAATAATGTTTTGTTTACAGTTTAAAAAAAAGCATTAAATGACGATGGAGTTGTCTCCCTTGAGACATACTGTTCCTAAATATTGAACTAATTATAGTGACGGAGTGTGTGTTGTGTATGTACGTAGGGATGGGTGTTGTATGGATGGATGGATTGTTCATCCATCTATACATAAATATATACATAAAACATATAGACATACATACACACATATGCATACATAAACACTTACACACACACTTACACACACACACACATACACACACACACGCGCGCATACATACACACACACGCATACATACATACACACACATACACAATACATACACACACACATACATACGCACATGCACATACATACACACATACATACCTATCTGTAATGGGCCTCCAGTTCCACGACGAATATTCCAGTAACGAAAAAATGGCGAGGGATCGCAAGGGGCCGAAGCCTGAGATAACCTGCTACCGATGTAAGGGTGCAAGTCCCATTGCAAGGGGCCGAAGCCTGAGATAACCTGGTACCGATGTAAGGGTGCAAGTCCCATTGCAAGGGGCCGAAGCCTGAGATAACCTGCTACAGATGTAAGGGTACAAGTCCCATTGCAAGGGGCCGAAGCCTGAGATAACCTGCTACCGATGTAAGGGTGCAAGTCCCATTGCAAGGGGCCGAAGCCTGAGATAACCTGCTACAGATGTAAGGGTACAAGTCCCATTGCAAGGGGCCGAAGCCTGAGATAACCTGCTACCGATGTAAGGGTGCAAGTCCCATTGCAAGGGGCCGAAGCCTGAGATAACCTGCTACAGATGTAAGGGTACAAGTCCCATTGCAAGGGGCCGAAGCCTGAGATAACCTGCTACCGATGTAAGGGTGCAAGTCCCATTGCAAGGGGCCGAAGCCTGAGATAACCTGCTACAGATGTAAGGGTACAAGTCCCATTGCAAGGGGCCGAAGCCTGAGATAACCTGCTACCGATGTAAGGGTGCAAGTCCCATTGCAAGGGGCCGAAGCCTGAGATAACCTGCTACAGATGTAAGGGTACAAGTCCCATTGCAAGGGGCCGAAGCCTGAGATAACCTGCTACCGATGTAAGGGTGCAAGTCCCATTGCAAGGGGCCGAAGCCTGAGATAACCTGCTACAGATGTAAGGGTACAAGTCCCATTGCAAGGGGCCGAAGCCTGAGATAACCTGCTACCGATGTAAGGGTGCAAGTTCCATTGCAAGGGGCCGAAGCCTGAGATAACCTGCTATAGATGTAAGGGTGCAAGTCCCATTGCAAGGAGCCGAAGCCTGAGATAACCTGTTACAGATGTAAGGGTGCAAGTCCCATTGCAAGGGGCCGAAGCCTGAGATAACCTGCTATAGATGTAAGGGTGCAAGTCCCATTGCAAGGGGCCGAAGCCTGAGATAACCTGCTACCGATGTAAGGGTGCAAGTCCCATTGCAAGGGGCCGAAGCCTGAGATAACCTGCTACCGATGTAAGGGTGCAAGCAAATATTGCTAGCAATAGCGGCCGGGGAAATGGTCAAAATTGGGGCTACTGCGCTGATAGCTAACCCTGGGAGGCAGTAGAGGTCGTCTTGCAGTCGCTGCCCATAGTGGAGGTTCTGGTGGTGTCGGCAGAGGAGGGGGGGGGCTGTCAAGGGGCCTTGTGGACATGGGCTGCACAACGACCTTAGTGGATTGAGATGAGTAGTATAAGGACAGTTGATGGTAGAGAGATCAAACGCAGTGAGGGGAAGATGGTGGTACAAGGAATAAAAATAAGGTTTAAAGCGAAGATGATCGACCATGTGGCGGATGGAATTGATGAGGTAATGGGCATGGATGTGATTGGCCGCTTAGGTGGCGTTACAGTGAGTGAGGATGGGGTAACGTTTGGTAGTGCAGGAATACCATGCATCATATGTGTGCAACAGGAGAATGGGGTGAGCCATGAAGAAAATTGTGTTGTTCATAGCATACAAGACAAGGATTTCAGGGCTGTGTTCGACCGTCAGCGGTGGATACCTGAGTGGTACTGGAAAGGAGAGCCCGTAATGTTGAAGGACAGAGTGACCTGCTATCAACATCTCCTGAAAGGGGATGCTAAGAGCGAGATTGAGGGAGATGTGGAAAGAGGGCTCGAGGAGGAAATATTAATTCCTTGGAAGGAGGAGGTAAAGAATGTTTTTGTGTGGTGTGGATGTATGGTTGCGTGTGTGCGAAAATAGTGTAATTGTTTGTGTGTGTGTTCCTAAATGTTTTCCCGCGGAGTTTAGGAAGAGATGGTGAAAAATCCGAGTATAGCAGGGTGGATGTCTGGAGCGGTGTGACCAGTGGTGTAGAATCCGTGGAATGGTGTGGAGGAAGTAGAGAGTTGTGGAGTGCGCGCACAACAGGAAGTGGTCAAGAGGGTCAAGGCAGGGCGAAGGATGCGGGAGAGAGGAGATAGCAGTAGGAGGGTGACAGACGGGCAGTGGTAGGGATGGTCTGTATGTATATGTGAAATGTGTGTATGTGTGTGCGGAGGTGCGGTAAACAGGAGGGGATGGGTATGCTGTTGCAGCGGGTGTCGCTGGCCATTGTCCACAGGAATGCTTTTGCTGTCTTGTCGGCGGTGCAGCCCCTCTACTACCGCGCCCTAGGCCCAGAGCCCAATATCCTCCCTCTTCCCCCTCCCCATTCTTCTGTGACACTAGAGTTCTTGCCCCCCCCCCCGTCTTTTTCTTTCTTTTTCTCTTTTTTCCGTTTTTACATTCCATTCTTCTCAATCCAAATTTTTTTTTTTTCCTTTTTCTATTAAACCCGTATTTACATATATTCCATAAATAAAATATTGAAATATACATGTACAACTATAAATAGTTGTACAATAGTTATTACACGCCTGCTTGTTCACTCGATCCTTTACAGCCATCATGGTCCCTCTCTCATCGGCATGGTGCTCCTTAGGAGCCCCAATTACTAACCTAGCTTTCGAGCCCACTTTTCTGTCCAAGATGGCAATTGAGCCCCATCAAAGTTTATTTTATTATAGTTAGGAACTACCTATCGATTCCTAAGTTATTGTATATGATCGAAGTCAGTCCCAAATACAGATTCTAATCTCTCCAAAGTTTTGACGACTTAATTCTTGATAAATTTAAAGGTTAGTTAATGTCAGACGTTCTCTAGAGTTACGTGACCTAGCAGCATTTCTCAAACGATTTAGGGACCTAGGTCTACGTAAATGCTCGTCTCTATCTTTTTCTTGCTTTCCTTTCTCCATCCATGCTTACTTCTCTATGGTAACATCCTCTCTTTGCCAACATAGACTAGTTCCAATAGGGAAGTGGATGATGCTGTAATACAATGGAGGGAGCTAGGTTTGTCAGTTCCTGATACAGAAGAAGATAGTTTGGAGCAGAGACGGGGAAGACTTACGTTTGAGAGACACATCCAACTCTTTCTTTCTCTTTGTTCAACCTGATCAATTTTCAAGGTCCTTTCTGAGGGTGCCAAATCCTCGGAGCACTGGAGCTGACCTGTGGCCAACATCTATGGTCTACTCAGTCTGAATGGACCCTGCATCTCCATTACCCTCAAGGTTAGAGCCAATGTGTGTATAGGGGGAATTGAAATGTCGTTGTGGCAGGCCCCTTTGACTCCATGGGGCATCATGGGTTGTCTTGCTGTCTGAACACAGGTCGCTTCAGTAACCATACCAAGCTGAACCTAATTATCAAGCGGGCCATGGCTCAAGTTAACATCCCCTCAGTTCTGGAGCAAATTGGGTTGGCCAGCGTTGATAAGAAGAGGCCAGATGGTTTTAAAGATTGCCCTTAGGTAAAAAGTAGATGTTTCATTGGGGACACCACAGTTAGCGACTCCCACCCCCCCACCCCCCCCCCACCCACCCGCCACTCCCAGAAGCTGGATCCATAGTCGCACAAAATAACATTCTAAAATACCAGGAATTATCGGCAAACTATTTTTTCAGTCTGTGGTGTTCGAGACGTTTGGAGGAGCTGGAATGCTGACAGCGAGGTTTTTGTCAACGTTGGCGGCTCGCCGTGTCGACGTATCAGGCAATACTCACAAGGGTACTTGGCTATTCATGTGACTTAGCCTCTCTAACATCCGCAGCAATGCTGAGAATGTATTAAATTGCCTCAAACATTATTTAAGAGACACTCCAGCGCCCCCTTGTGGCATGGGATTGAGAGTGCATGTCTTTTTTCCTTATATGTATATATATAAGAAAACAAACGAATCAAAGAAAGGAAAACAAAAAAATAAAAACAGACCCTCTAATATATTTTCCGTGCTATTTCCAACTTCACCTTCTCTCTCTCTCTCTCTCTCTCTCTCTCTCTATATATATATATATATATATATATATATATATATATATATATATCATAAAACATGTCTATAGAATCACCAGATAAAATATATACCATTTTCTCTCCCAATTAGCATAATTAACCATATAAAAAATCGATTAGACCAAGCTATAAGAATAAAGGCTTCTATGAAGAAATATCCGACGACAAATAACCGAAATCAGCCCTTCGCGCCGGCTGCGACGGAATATTTATCGAATATTTCGACAGCGTGTATGAATCGCCCAGATATACAGTCAATTAAACAGGATTAGGTGTAAAATAAACTAGGAGAAAAGTGAACATATTTAGTTGCAAAACACGTATATATATATATATATATATATATATATATATATATATATATATATATATATATATATATATATATATATATAAGTAAACCTTTATATGTATATATATATATATATATATATATGAAAAAGTAAGTCCTTCATCAGTGGCCTTCCAACCGTCCTAGGCATTTCATCACTTTAAAGGCCATATACCTCAGGTTGGTGCGAACAACGGCTAAAAAAAGTCGTTGGGACACGTAAATAAAGGGGACGCTACACACACACACCTGTATATATATTTATATATATATATAGGTGTGTGTGTGTGGGTGTAGGTATATATGTATCATCATCATCATCATCATCATCATCATCATCGTTTAATGTCCATTTTCAACGCTAGCATGGGTAGGACGGACTATCCCGTTGTGAGAGATCCAAGTCGAAGACCGTGTTTCCTCACACAGAACTGATTTCGGATCAGTTTCTACGGCTGGATGCCCTTCCTAAAACCAACCACATTTACAGTGTGTGCTGGGTGCTGTTTGTCGTGACACCACTTTACAGTGTGTACTGGGCGATTTTGTCGTGGCTCCATGGGGACCACTTTATGGTGTGGGTTGGGAAATTGGGTGGTGTAGGGAAGTTGCCTGAGGAATCGAGGACGTGGGTATAGGAGTGGGATGATTACATCAAAGGAGGTGTATCGGAGGGGGAGATGGTAAGGAAGGTGTTGCATACTAGATATATACCTCAGCTCGAACATATGGGAGGGCAGGTCTTCTGTAGTACTGCATAGCACCAGAGATCACGGTCGTGTCATATATATATATATATATATATATATATATATTCGAGGGAACAGCTAGATGATGTAAAACGGAGTATAAGTATCAAAATGAAAATCCGAAGGCAAGGTAAAATTCCAATCATTTAATCACGACACATGTTTCAATAAGAGATAGATCAATTGTGAAGCCATGATCGATTATCACCGATCTCATCAGGTGAAAATGAATTGTCTTCAAATTCTTGATATGAGCGAGAAAAAAATTTTGATATATATATATATATATATATATATACACACACACACCCACCTACATATATATATATAATTTTTTTTAGTATATGTTGGTTGTTTACCGACACTTTAGTATACAGGTTGAAGCACTCGACGAAGTACGCAGGTTGGTTTGTTTACTCTGGAGTAATGTAAAATAATTAAGTCAGATATGTAAAATTTGGCTTCGTTTATTATAAATAAAAAATAAAAAATTACTGCTATATATATTTCTGTGACAGACATCATTGCCTGTGACCTCTTCAGGCAGTCCGAATTGGTGTGGAAAAGACAGGTACACATGTTGTTGAAGTGTGTTTTACTCCGTCAATACATCGATTTGAAATCGAGGAACTGAAATCATATGAAGAGGTCACAGCCAATGATGGCTGTCACAGAAATATATATAGCAGTAATTTTTTATTTTTTATTTATAATAAACGAAGCTAAATTTTACATATTTGACTTAATTATTTTATATATATATATATATATATAGTAGAATAATCGAGTATCGAAAAATCGGCGCACGAGTTCACGATAAACAAAATTCGAGATGAGCGGCAGAGGGCTCCATAATTCAGATAAATCAGAGCTATAACTATCGTTAAAATACCGTCACACGTAGAATATGTCTACAATCAACCATACGACCGAAAAATTGCGATATGGAAGATTCGGGACACTCAGATAAATTATCAATAAATCAATAAATCAAATGAATGTAAAAAGCATACCCGGACCCGCTAGAGAGATGGTATATCTAGCTTCTTGGGTTCCTGTAAATCCTTAAACTGTCCTCTATCAGCTCACATAAAAATATAAGACTTATAGACGCCAGCGGACTGGAGTTTACTTCTTCAACGAGCTTTAGTCCGAACGAATATATATATATATATATGCCCAAGAAACGCCGTATGTCAATATGGTCAACCTATGACTCTATCAGGAGCTACGGGACCATACATACATAGCTGTCGAAACGGCCAGAACTCAGCCATCTGGGTCCCGACTCTTTTCCTATTACCCACTCTACAACCCTAAGTATCGAGTACTCTGGTGTGTTATGGTCCACCTGGTATCTTACCACACTTTCTTTGTTATGTTATATATATATATATATATATATATATATAGAGAGAGAGAGGGGGGGGGGGGCTGAGACCAAGGTGACCACTAATCATGTGAGTACTCAATACATGGGGAGATGTAGGGTGGGTTTAGAGACATGAAAGCCCTTACAAGGGCTTGCTGAACACACAAGCCGAAACCGCTTGGCACTCCGGTCGGGATTTTACATCTCTCTCTCTCTCTCTCTCTCTCTCTATATATATATATATATATATATATATATATATATATAAGAAAACATTAATATTTAGATATACTATATACATAGATCTACATACTAATAGATATAGAAAGATCTACACATAAATGGCTGTACTGCCGTCCAGTACATTAGGTTGAATAAATGAGCGGACGGACGCATACGCACACACACACACACACACACACACACAGACACACACACACACACACACACACACACACACACACACACACACACACACACAGACACACACACACGCACACGCACACACACACACACACACACACACACACACACACACACACAAAGTATTTTAGCACGTACACTGTTAGAAAGATGTTTATAGAGAAACAGCTACATACACAAACACATTCATTCAGTCGTTCGTTTATTTGTTTGTTCATTCATTCATTCATTCACGCAAGCCAACGTCTTCTCATTGCAGTTAACGAGTGATACATGGGAAGAGAGAAACAGAGGGAGAGAGAAAGAGAGCAATATATATATATATATAGGGAGAGAGAGAGAGAGAGAGAGAAATGGCTTCTACAGGACTAGAACTGTTTCATTCGAAGGAAATCATCAGGAAAGCCCTAATCTACTAATGTATTGAGTACCTTATTTACTGTGATTACACCCCGATTGAACGCGGGACTCATATATTATATATATAGAAAGAGAGAGAGAGGGGAGAGATAGAGAGGGATGATTTCTAAAGAATGAAACAGTTCTAGTCCTGTAGAATCTCATCTATATGAAAACTATATATATATATATATATATATATATATATAGAGAGAGAGAGAGAGA
>OZ024745.1:121332249-121374749 GCA_964016885.1 Eledone cirrhosa
AGCATTAACGAAGCCTTAGTTTGCGACCAAGCTAACGAATGCAAATTCGGTATGTAGCTTTAGCACTCGAATGGGAATAGTACCCCAGAGTAATAACAATACGTTTAGACAGCTTGTCAAATCAAATATAGCGATCGGCAGTCCAGCCGCATTACCACAGCAACGAAAATACAGGACTCAGGAAAATATTTTAGACTCTATATATGAACAACGTTAGACAATACTAAACCTAGCATCTCTTTCATGCGTTAATGTGTTCATCACTTCACACACAGCGAGAGGTTCTCTTCAGGCATCTATTCCTTTATTGATATACGGAATAAATTCACATTCATCAAAACCTTAATAGGATACATATATATATATATATGTAAATATAGATATACACATACATGTATGTATAAGTATATGTATGTTTATATATATATATATATATATATATATATATATATATCAAAAGTTTAACAAGGTTCATTGATTAATCAATGAATAAAGTTTTACAATAGATTAGAAGAACTCAACAGTGCCAAGACTGGAATTGAACCATCAGCACAGTTGAGGTATGTCAGATATCAATTTATTTTATCTGATGAGGACGTACTGAGGAAACAGCACAGTACCTCTGAAATATGTATAATAAAATATATTTGATCACATGAATGTCTATATTTATTAATATTTTGAATTAATATATGTGTGTGTGTGTGTGTGTGTGTGTGTGTGTGTATAAATGAATAAAGAAATAACCAAAGTTTAATATATTATTAATATATTATTTCATTGAATTACGTATGTTTCATTCAAATACAGGAGGTAGCATTTAATCTACCTATATATATATATATATATATATATATATATATATGTGTGTGTGTGTGTGTGTGTGTGTGTGTGTGTGTGTCTGTGTCTGTGTGTGTGTGCGTGTGTACGTGCGTGTGCCTATATATATACAATGTATTCCCGGCATTCGCGGTTCCGGTTATTCGCTGGATTTTCCTTAGAAACCCTCGCATATTCGCGGAATCGTAAATATGTTGGGGGGCGGGCAATATATATCTTTTTATCGCTAAATTATCAATAACAATAAACTATATTGAGCGCCCCTTCGTATAAGACGCTCCCTCTTTTTTTTTTATTATATTTCACGTCATATTTTGACGTTTATAGGCATTTTTATGGACCACGTTCTATATTCGCGGTTTTTCGCTCTTCGTGGGTGCTCTAAAAACGTAACCCCCGTGAATACCGGGGGACAACTGTGTATATATATACCTACAGAATACGATAGTTGATAATAGTGGTGGTGGTGAGTAAATGTCTGTATAAGGATGTGGGGGTGGAGGTAGTACTAATACGAAAAGCAACATTAGATACATACATGTAGAGAGTAAGAGGTAGTAACAAATGACAGATAAAAGATAAAAAAACAATAAATTAAAAACTTCTTTACTTCTTTATCATTATATTTTATTATTGATGTTATTGTTTTGATTCTACGCTGTATTTATATATACCATTGCCATATATGAGTTCTCTAGTATTCTGAGGATTTGATCAGAGGTAAACACTGTATTTAAGGCCGAGTGACGCAACTTCGAGTGATTAGCGGCCTTTAGACTCACCTGATCAATGAAACAATTGTTACTACTTGAAATAAAGCCCCTTGTTGTACAGCCGACCATGTTATTCTTCAATCTTAAGTATAACCTGTATAGGAATTCTCGCGAACTCGCTACCTAACTATGGAAACGTCTTGTTGAGTCAAACAAAGCCGTACGTTAAAACTATCCACAACGCAGAGTACTCACAACCTCTAACTGGATTACCTATAACGATAACTTGTTATCCCATATATATATATATATATATATATATATATATATACTTATGTATATAATTACGGTAAACATGTTGACTAATCGGGGTTGAGTGTGCAACACACCTATCAATAAATAATGATGCAATATGAATTAAGCACCCAAGGTCATGTATTTTTTTCCAAATATGTTTTCTCAATCATTGACAGGAAAATGTGAAGTTTGATGTAGATGTTATCTGATGATATCGTGCCGCTGGTTGCGTAATGAACCAGCAGGTAATCACGATCACCATTGAAATATGCATCACAGCTTTGTTAATAAAGGGTTTTTAAACAACTCCGCCGAACTTCGCATTTTCCTTATTCTGTATGTGTGTGTGTGTGTGTGTGTGTGTGTGTGTGTGTGTGTGTGTGTGTGTGTGTGTGTGTGTGTGTGTGTGTGCGCGTGCGTGCGTGCGTGCGTGCGTGCGTGCGTGCGTGCGTGCGTGCGTGCGTGCGTGCGTGCGTGCGTGCGTGTATGTGTGTGTGTGAAAAACCTCCTGTGTAGACCTACTGAAAGATATAGACAAAACTGTTATGTGGCTCAAATGTCTATTATAAAAAGAAGTTTGTTACTTATTAACCCTTTAGCATTTAAACCGGCCATATCTGGCCAGAATTCTCTCACCTTTTTCTGTTCAAACCGGCTATAACTAGCCACTGGTACTGTCATTAAGGTATTGTTCTCAAAATAAATACTAATATCATCAAAATCTCGTAGAATCCATATTATGTGAGATAAAGCCTTTACGATGATAATATAATAGAGTAATGTAAATGCTAAAGGGTTTAACCTAGCCATAGGCAGAAGAGGGTGATAAGGTAAAGTTCATGAGTTAGTTTTAAATTTATATTAAATTGTTTCTTAATTAGGGTCGCATTTAAAAGAATAAAAATTTAGACTGGGTTATTAAGAGGCACTCGGTTAAACACAGATTACATTTTGGGCTCCTAGTGTGTGTGTGTGTGTGTGTGTGTGTGTGTGTGTGTGTGTGTGTGTGTGTGTGTGAGAGAGTTTGGTTTCAATTCTACTGACAGTGCTCTAACTGCTAGCAAGGCTTAGTACTGCCATTTTCTGTATGGTGTTATTGTTGTTTAGGCTCATGCAAGGTTGACCTATGATTAAAAGTCCTCCAACCAGGGCAATTGTGGTTTTTAGGGTCATTTAGGATTATTCTATGTATTGAGTCATTCCATTTTTCAAAACGGTAGTGTGAGATTTATGGGAGATTTGACTATTATTTCTAACACATCGACTTGACAGATACTCTTCCTCGTTATATGATGTTTGTGTGAAATATTCAATTATGCATTTGTCTATATGTCATTTTGTCCTTCCCAACAAATTGGCAGAGTTGTTAAAACGTCGGATAGAATACTTTACGGTATTCGTCCCACCTCATTCCATGCTCTGAGTTCAAATCCTACCAGTGTCAACTTTCCCTTTCATTCTTTCGAGGTCGATAAAAAAAAAGTACCAGTCAAGTACTGGGGTCGATTCTTCCTATAGGAAAAATCGGCTGTGTTCAGACCTTGAGAGGGTTGGGCTCCACCAGGTTTAAAAGTGCCCTAGACACACCATATGACAGTGCCTCTACGACTCCACGAGGAGTTATGGGAGCTTTATCCTTGTCCTTCCCAACAATTCATTTGTTGTTATGGAAGGACGTGAAATACCAAATTAAGAAGTTCACTTCAGAATCATTAGGTATCGAGTTCGATCCCATAGCGTGCCATTTTTTACCAAATGTCAATTATCATCGCCTCCAGTTGACACAAACTTTAAGAGTGGTATTGGGTAGACGGAAATTGATTGAAGGGCCGTCGGATGGACTATACCTGTAATTTAAAGTGCCAGTCTTGCTATACACTGTGCCACATTGAATCTCCCTGAGAACTCCGTTAAGGGTGCACGTGTCTGTGGAATGCTCGTACGCATAGATGTTAATTTCATAAGCAAGCTGTTTCGTTGTTCGAACAACTTTTAACATAGATCTCGTAGAAACCGACAGAGACCCATTCCTCAGTTCCTTTGTTATGGAGTTGGTTCCTGTCCTCATCCTCACGTGTGAAGGCTCGTGGCTTTGTGGTTAAGGTATTCGGCTTACAATCATAAGGTTATGAGTTCGATTCCCGGCGGTGCGTTGTGTCCTTCAGCAAGACACTTTATTTCACGTTGCTTCAGTCTAATCAGCCGACAAAAATGAGTTGTGCCTGTAATTTGAAGGGTCAGCCTTGTCACATTCTGTGTTACGTTGAATCTCCCTGAGAACTACGGGGAATGCTCAGCCACTTGCATGTTAATTTCACGAGCAGGCTGTTCCGTTGATCGGATCAACTGGAACGATCGTCGTCGTAACCGACGGAGTGCCAGTTATATATCCTCGCCTTCTGAATATATCTATTGTTCAGTCTCTTTATTTCAAACGTTTTTGTGACTACAAACAGACGTCAGGAAACTGAGGAAGGATTATTTTCATATATTTCATGCACCGGAATAATCCAAGATATTTTGTGGAATTTCCTCGACACATAATTACTCCAGGGATTTTTTTTCTTCATGTTGACATTTATTGTTCTTTCTTGTCGTAGATTGTGAAGGCGCATGGCTTAGTAGTTAGAGCATTGGGCTTGCAATCGAAAGGTTGTGAGTTCAATTCTCGGACCGAGTGATGTGTTGTTTCCTTGAGCAAGACAGTTTACTGGAGCAACGAGATGATAGGACTGTAGAAATGAGATGATAGGACTGGGATCCCTATCATTAAATTACCCAAGACAGCTCCAACGAGATATACCTTGGAGGAGGCCAGCTAAACCTGCATAGGTGTGAGCTGTCACACATACACTTGTGGTAGATTGAGACACGTAGTCTAGTGGTTAGTGTGTTGGACTTACGATTGTAATGTCAACGGTTTGATTCTTGAACCGGATGACGCGTTGTGTTCTTGAGTAAAAAAAAAAAATCATTTCTCTCTTTCACGTTGCTCCAATCCATTCATCTGAAAACTAATACCAGCAGCAATAGTTGGGGAGTTAACACTACGATATACTGGCATCCTGTCCAAGAGGTTACCTTGTACGCTTAGTCGCTTAACGCCAATGAAATTAGGATAAGCTTCGGTCTGATGAGTCTCTGGGCTTGGGACAGACTTTAACTTTTTTTTATTAACTTTATTGATTTTACTATATTTTTATTCTATGTCAATCCCATTATGTCATCCTTGTACCGTCTACAATCCCCTTATGTCATCCTTGTACCGTCTACAATGCCATTGTCATCCTTGTACCGTCTACAATGCCATTATGTCATCCTTGTACCGTCTACAATGCCATTATGTCATCCTTGTACCGTCTACAATCCCATTATGTCATCCTTGTACCGTCTACAATGCCATTATGTCATCCTTGTACCGTCTACAATCCCATTATGTCATCCTTGTACCGTCTACAATGCCATTATGTCATCCTTGTACCGTCTACAATCCCATTATGTCATCCTTGTACCGTCTACAATGCCATTATGTCATCCTTGTACCGTCTACAATGCCGTGAAGTGTTGAGTCCAATAAAAGAAATCATTGTTAGGATTCTTACCTTTGCTTTTCATCTTTACGTGGTCGATAAAATAAAGTACCAGTAATGCACTGGTGTTGATTTATTCGACTTTCCCCTCCCCCCAAATTGCTGACTTTGTACCTAAATTAGAAACCAGGTGGATTGGCAGTATCGGTAGAGCGTCATACACCATGCTTTGCAGCATAGAGTTATGACCCTTTACGTTCTGAGTTCAAATCCCGCCGAGGTTAACTTTGCCTTTCATCCCTACGGGGTCGATAAAATAAAGTACCAGTAATGCAGTGGGGGTAATTGCTGGCCTTGTGCCAAAAGTAGAAACAATTATTAGGATTGGAAGAACCGTTGGTTTGTCGGATGAAATGCATTGCAATGTTTGGTTATGGTCTTCAACGTTCTGGTTTCAAATCTTGCTGAGGTCATCTTTGTCTTTCATCTTTCTCGACTCCATAAAATAAAGTACCAGTCAAAAACTGGAGTTGATTTTATTGATTTTATTGTTCCAAAGTTGCTGGATTTGTACCTAAATTAGAAACCTTTGTTAAGAAAAACAATGATAAAAGTTCCACTCAATCACTATTGTTACGTCCCACCGAGGTCAATTTAATCGATTATTTCTCCAGATTTGTGAGAAATACATCAGAAAATCAATATTGGTCAATGACTCATTAATTTATTACTCACCGCATGATTACTTCTTGTTTGATTTTTAATGATCCTTTTATTAAGTATGTTAAGGCCAATTTCATGAAGGCACGTGGCTTAGTGGTCAGGGTATTCGACTCACAATGGTAAGTTAGTGGAGAAAAACACTTTATTTCACGTTACTCCAGTCCACTGTGTCCTTGAGCAAAACACTTTATTTCACGTTACTCCAGTCCACTGTGTCCTTGACCAAAACACTTTATTTCACGTTGCTCCAGTCCACTGTGTCCTTGAGCAAAACACTTTATTTCACGTTACTCCAGTCCACTGTGTCCTTGAGCAAAACACTTTATTTCACGTTGTTCCAGTCCACTGTGTCCTTGAACAAGACACTAACTTAATTTCACGTTGCTCCAGTCCACTCAGCTGACAAAAATGAGTTGTACCTGTAATTCGAAAGGGCCATCCTTGTCACATTCTGTGTCACGCTGAATCTCCCTGAGAACTATGTTAAGGTTTCGCGTGACTGTGGAATGTTCAGCCACCTAGCGCGTAAATTTTACGAGTAGGCTGTTCCGCTGATCGTATCATTAGAACACTCTTCGTCTTAACCGACGGAGTGCCAATTTATTGTTATGATGCCAGCTTAATTCTAAACATCCTGTAATATTTTGGAACTTCCGTTGGAATCGATGATGAGTGTTCAAGGTCTTTGATCAATGGAATACTGTGCTCATGAAATTAACATACACGTGGCTGAGCAATCTACAAACACGTGTACCATTAATGTAGTTCTCGGAGAGATTCAGCATCACTTAGAATTACAGCTGAGTGGACTGAAGCAACGTGAGATAAGTGCCTTGCTCAAGGTTATAACGCGCCACTGAGAATAGAGCTTACGACCTTATAATCATGAGCCAAGCACCCTAACCTCTAAGCCATACGCTTCAGGACATCTAAAAATACAAAGTTCGTAAATTCAAATATGTATAGTATATTTACTAGTCGACAGATCATTGTAAAAGTTTCAATATTAGAGTGAAGACTTCAATTTTTACTGTGCTGCAGTCATAGTAGTGTTTTGTGATTTTCCAAAATGATTTGCTAATGTGGTTTCATGCGGTATAGAGCAGCGGTCACCAACCGATGGTCCGAGAGAAAATGTTGGTGGTCTGCAGAAAATGTTGGACATTATTTACTTTTAGAATGTTGTTATGATTAAATAAGCATTTATAATTTTGTTATATTTAATAGGTATATTTCATATTAATAAAATGGAAGTTTTCTGATCATTATTTTACAATGGATTAGAGAGGTGGATTGGCAGTATCGGTAGAGGGTCGGACGCCATGCTTTGCAGCATAGAGTTACGGCCCTTTATGATCTGAGTTCAAATCATGCCGAGG
The DNA here is from genome assembly GCA_964016885.1 of Eledone cirrhosa. Lineage (NCBI taxonomy): Eukaryota > Metazoa > Mollusca > Cephalopoda > Octopoda > Eledonidae > Eledone > Eledone cirrhosa. The sequence goes on from OZ024745.1 coordinate 121,339,732, forward strand.
TTAACTTTGCCTTTCATCCTTACAGGGTCGATAAAATAAAGTACCAGTCACGCACTGAGTCGATTTAGTCGAATCACTAAGTTACGAAACATGAGCACAGACACAAGCGTAAACAAGGATACACACATACACACGCGCACACACACGCATATATATATATGTGTGTGTGTGTGTGTGTGTGTGTGCGTGTAAATGAAAAATGGCGTGCTGTGTTGTTGCAAGTGTGATATACAAATTAAAATGAAGAATTAGAAATAGGACTATCCATCATCAGAATATATATATATATATAACGAAGGAGGTGTGGTAAGGAACCAGCTGGACCATAACGCACCAGAGTACTCAATACTTAGGGTAGTAGAGTGGGTAATAGGAAAATGTTTGACCCCGACGGCAGAGCTAAAGCCGTTTCGACGGCTATTTCTGGACTCAGAAATAGCCGTCGAAACGGCTTGACTTCTGCCGTCGGGGTCAAACATTTTCCTATATATATATATATATATATGTATGTATGTATGTATGTATGTATGTATGTATGTATGTATCTATATATATATATCATACGGTAGTACTATATAGGTTTCGTCTACCAAATTCCACATACAAGTCACTGATTGACCCCAAGATAGAGTAGAAGACCAAGGTGCGACGCAGTGTAACCGAACCCCAAACCACGAGATTGCGAAACGAGCTCCTTAACCACACAGCCATATCTGTGTTTATTTACTGAAAGGTTTATTGTGGTCCAACAAAACATCTGCAATGTTCGGTTAATATCAACTGGTTGTGTGTACGATAGGTCCCGGGTTCGATCCCTCGCCGTGTCATCTTAGGCAAAGGTATCAGTTGAACCATGCTTTGTGAGTAAAATTGAGTAGACGGAAACTGTTTGAAAGGCTGTCAAATTGGACTGTACCTGTAATTCAATGGGGAAGGCCATGTCACACTGTGTAACATGACTGGATCTCACAGAGAATTACGTTATGGAATGCTCAGTCATACATTATATTGATTTCTGCTATAGGCACAAGGACAGCAATTTGGGGGAGGGGAAAGTCGATTAAATCGGCCCCAGTGCATTACTGGTATTTTATTTTATCGACCCCGTAAGGATGAAAGACAAAGCTAAGCTCGGCAGGATTTTAACTCATTACATAAAGGGCCACAATACTGCCAATCCACTGCCCTTCAGTCATATACTATAATACAAAGTGGATTATACCTGTAATTCAAAGGGCCAGCCACGTCACATGCTATGTCATGCTGTGTCATTGTGTACCACGCTGACTCTCCCTGACAATTACGTTACGAGTACATGTGTCTGAGGAACATTCAGCCACTTACACGTTACTTTCATGAGCAGGATGTTCTGTGAATCAAACAACTGGGGCAGTCATCGTCGAAACGGACGGAGATCCAATGATCGATGCTGGGTAGTTAAAGAAATCTCGTGTCATACAGTTGGTTTTTGATGAGATAAGATAGCTATTCACTGCACTTAGAACTACTGAAGCAAACATAAATATGATAGACACATACATTCCTAATCTCTATGTATTTCCGCCTCTCACTCCCGCTTTCCTGTTTGCATCATATAACAAATACAACAACATGAATATCGTGGTCTCTCTCTCTCTCTCTCAAGCACACTTCCATATATATATATATATCAGTGTTGAACAAACGAGCAACGATGGTTGCTAGACACTACGGCTTAATACGGGATGTTTGTTTGCAAACACACCGAGTGTTATAATAAATGTTCGGTGAATCCATACGTACATATATATATGTGTGCATGTATGTATATATATATATACATACATACTACTGTACGTCTGTATACATATATGTATGTACGTGTACATACTTATATTTAAGTAACAGCCGTACTAAGAGTGGGAAATGAAATTTCGTTTCATTTTTTCCGTTTATATATATATATATATATATATATATATATATATATATATATATATAAGTTTATCCCGGATTCAATCGGGAGTAACCACAGTATGTAAGGTACTCAATACAAAGCAGAGTATAAATATTTAATATAGAAATGGCTCCTACAGGACTAGAACTGTTTCATTCTCCCGAATGAAACAGTTCTAGTCCTACAGAAGCCATTTCTATATTATATATATATATATATATATATATATATATATATATATATATATATATATATATAATATATATATATATATATATATATATTATATATATATATATATATATGTATATATATGTATGCATATAAATAAATAAATAAATAAATAAATATTTCTCTTACTGGTAATAAGGTAGTAGGAAATTACTGACCTTTCCTGTTTATAGTTGTTTGTACTATATACATAACTATAAATAGTATTATTATTATTATGTATGCATATATATATATATATATATATATATATATATATATATATATATATATATATATATATATATCGTCTTTAATATAGAAATATCTTTCACAGGACTAGAACTATTTCATTCAAAAGAAATCATCAGGAAACAGTTCTAATCCGGTAGAAGCCGTTTTGGTGGTCCCTGCTCTTCTTCTCCATCTTAGGTTGGATCCTGTTAAGAATCCTCCTGTTAAGGGTCTTTGCCACAAGGGACGTCAGTGAGATCCCTCTGTAGTTGTTGCTGCCAGAAAGATCTCCCTTCTTTGGTACTGGGACGATGTTACTGATCCTCCATTGATTTGGGGCAACTCCTTTTTCCAGTGCCTGGTTATAGAACTCCAGGATGATATTGTCAAAATCACACCTCTTCATCACCTCTGATGCCACTCCATCTTCTCCGTGGGCCTTACCCTCTTTGCTCTTCTCCCTAGCTCTCTGAAACTTCTCTCTGGCGAAGAATCCTGTCTCAATATCCAGTTCCTCAAACAGCTGTCTGATCTCCCCAGTGTTCTGGGCCGTGGAAGGTTGCTCTCCTAGTAGGGTCTTAAATAGGTCCAGCCACTTCCTATTCCTATCCTCAGGCCCTCTTCCCCGAATCTGACGCAAACTCCCTCTCTTCCTCCCTGTGATCTCGTTGATGATCATCCAACTCTCTTTACACTTACACCTGTCAACCGCTCTCTCTACACTCCTGGTTTTCTCCATCATCAGCTCATCTCTGACCTCAGTATAAGCGACTCAGAGTTTTTCCTTCCTCTACATTCTTCTTCCTTTCTTCCTTGTGCTGGAGAAACACCAGGACTTGTGCATCACTGTAACACCGGCTCAAAACAGGAGAGTTAAGGCTAAAAAAATATCAGATGCTGAATTTGCTGACGACATAGTTCTGGTGACAAACGCAGTGAAGGAGGCAGAGGAGTTGATGCGAGAGGTGGAGACTGTCGATGGACGTGGGGCTGAGAATGAATGAGATCAAAACGAAGTATTTGGTAGATAACATCAAGGAGCCAGAGAAGATTATGAATGTGGGCGAGAAGCCGTTAGAGCTGTTTTAGTCATCTACCTTGGTCAAACTGGCTGGTGTCTGGCCGACATATTTGCTGAACACGTTCGGGACATCCGGGTCAGCAACCCAACTCCGATCTCCCGACATTTTCGAACCGCCGGCCACTTCATACGCCACCTCAGTGTCTTCGGTCTCGTACATTGTGCTGGACCCTCTGACTCGCGTTGGCGTAGAAAAACAGCAACGTATATTTTCTTTACAAACCTTCCATCCCACTAACCTTAATGCCCCACCCATCTTCCTATTATCTGCTCTACCTATTATATACTCTCTAGCACACACTAAACATTCTTCCTCTACCATATGTCATACTCGTTAAAACATATATACACTCTTACATACAAATCACACTTAGATACTTTACACGTAGAAAATTCACAATTTAATCATACACTCACACATACAAATCCACTCATCTCACGGACCTAGAAAGCTCCCCTCATGGCGCAAGCCTGGGCAAGGTTTGTTTGTGTAAGACCAGCAGTGACCCATGCATATCAGTCTCCTCTCTCCATACCACCGATGTTGTCCAATGGAAAGGCAATGGCCGATATAGCTTGGCATCAGTGACGTCACAACTCATTTCTACAGCTGAGTAAACTGAAGCAACATGAAAATAAAGTGTCTTGCTCAAGGACACAACGCATCGCCCGGCCCGAGAATCGAACTCACAACTTCTCAATTGCAAATCTAAGTCTTTTTGTTTGCAGTAAACGCTATGTTGTGGCCCTTTGCTTATCGGTTGTTGTATTCTTGGACATTTTACATGTCAAATATTTCAAAAGTAAAATATTTGTTCTTTGCAACTGACTTGCATTTCATAGTCTGACAGCCGATGTTAATTCTAAAAATCTCCGTATAACATATGAGTGCAGGGTTTCTTTTGAAGAAATTTTAGAACTGGGGAAATCTTGGGGCAGATGCCATAACTCAGTCTTTGAGAAACATTTGTAATGGTTATTTTTAACATTTTATGAGTGTTTTAAATATTTTAAACATAATTTACTATGTCAGGAAATTTAGTATTTGACACAAACTGTAAACTTACGGCACAAAATTAGATTTAGAACTGCTGCACCAACCTGAGTGAACTGCACCTTAAAATGAGTGAGAACTGGACGAGTGAGTCGCTAGCGTGCAGTTTCGTAGTAAAAGCTACTTATAACAGATCAGCACATTATCCAGGATTTAAGGGGATCCGGCGTCTTATGGATCCTTGGATTTATGAGATTATAAACATGGCATGAAATATAGTTCTCGCAATATCCATCCGAAACCACGTGATAAAAATCACATGATAAATATTACCAAAAAGCTCGTTGCCATAGTTACACGGCATGCTTTGTTGTACATCACAACCTACAAAAACGAACATCATAATCTACACATCATACCACTCTTAATATATAAAAACAAATTAAAACCAAACAAAATATAAGTCAATCTTATACAATCACATATCACGAGCTAGAAAACATGCATCACTACCCACATATACAATGTAGCCTCAAACACGTTCAACGCGAGCTACACACCAGATCCCACGTGTTATGAAAGCCACAGAAAACAGATTCTGCGCAGCTCATAGCACCCAACATGGCTACTTCCGCCACCACAACATACAAATCAGCCGCTACATCACGCAGCATGTCATGGTTGTCACACAATTCACTCACTTTACTACACAATCTTGAAGTCACACACCACACACTAGAAACAAAGACAGCATATACAGGGTGGCCCAAAAGTCACACAGGGGTTTTAGTTTTTATTAACTTCCTGAATTGTACAGATTGATGTATGAAATGTTGATACAACTTAAAGGACATAATGGAAATTATTTTGCACTCGTGAATCCTTGTCACACCTCCACATTACTAAATATTATAAAATTAAAAAAATATAAACAGTTGCGACCCCTGTGTGACGTTTGGGCCACCCAGTATTATGAATTGCACGATAGCAAAATAACACAATACACACTAGAGACAGGAAGTACACAATATATGTCAAAGGCCATACAACAGTACACATTACGGACTATACGTTAGAACAGAGGTTCTCAACGGGGGGCATTGAGAAGGGCCAGGGGAGCATCGAGAAAATCCAGAGGGGCACTGGAGTCTAAGGGGGTGGCGGCGGTAAAGATGATATAATAGTATATTAAATATCAAATGATACATATTATATATAGTAAAATAAAAATATATATTTATTTATACATTGTATATATTATATTATTTTATATAAATTTACGATTTTATTTATTATATATTATTTACAATTTGTTATATATTATTTACAATTTACATATAAGCAGGTCTCTCTGGAAATAGGGTTGGGGGACGTTGGGGCATTGAGGGTATTAGGTGGCCGTGAGTGGGTGGTGGCCCAAAAGGTTTGAGAATTAGAACACAACACTTTTTTAAAAGACACATCATAGGTCAGAAGCCACACAACAGAACAATACAATACACAACAGAACAAAACAACACATGAGCAACACAATATAGGTGAGAAGCCAGGCAACACAACACATTAAAAGGTCACAACACATAGGAACAAGATGATTACGTCGGAGGTGGCACAATACAACAACAACACAGCACAGTACACGTGAACAACACAGAAGCCACACAACATACATCAGAAGAACACAACACACATGAGAAAAGATTCAACACACATTCTGAACTACACAACATACATCAGACGCCGCACAACACACCAGGAAAAAACACAACATACATGAACTACACAACATACATCAGACGCCACACAACACATCAGAAGCCACACAACACATATCAGGAAAATATACACCTTACACAAACTACATACGTCATCAGCCACACAACACAACACAACAGAGAGTACAAAACACATATCACAAACTGCAGCACAATACTTCACTCTCCATATCGCTACAAAACACACAACATTTACTGCAATCTTAATGTAATAGCAGTTGTAAACTAATAGTGATCTAAATTTAGACATGTGTGCACACACAAATCCTCCAATCATCCATTGTAACTCCCCTACCTCCATCCTTCTGTAGCCAGCAAGTTATTTATTAATCTCATGCCTTCCTTATACAAGACAGGTTTTTCTATACGAACCTGTAACAAAACATGATATTGATTTCTTTAAGGCGGCTTCCGGGTGAAGCAATTTCGTTAGTTTCCATTCCTGGTTGAAATATTTCCCTTCTTACACGTCTCCTATAAACCACATTTGAGAAAAAAAACAATGTTTGCACCACCTAAAATCTTGTTTCGTTATATTTCTAATGAAAGACGCTGTCTATAATTTTCAAATCATTTTGAAAAAATAATGGTTTCTACTTTAGGCACAAGGCCAGCAATTTGAAGGGAAGGGGAAACTCAATTGAATCGACACCAGTGTGTTACTGGTACTTTATTTTACCGACCCCGTAAGGATGAAAGGCAAAGCTAACCACGGCGGGATTTGAACTCAGAACGTAACTATATGCTGCGAAGCATGGTGTCCGACGCTCTACCGATACTGCCAATCCACCACCCTTTTTAAAATAATATTTCTACTTTTGGCACAAGGCCAGCAATTATCCCAGTGCATTACTGGTACTTTATTTTATCTACCTCGTAAAGATGAAAGGCAAAATTAACCTCGGTGGGATTTGAACTCAGACCGTAAAGGGTTGTAACTCTATGCTGCAAAGAATGGCGTCCGACCCTCTACCGATACTGCCAATCCGTAATGACAAATTATTAAGTTGTTGCTGCATCGGTCGCAATATTTAGTTACGACTTTCTACGTTCTGAGTTCAAATCCTGCCGAGGTCGACATTGCCTTTCATCCTTATGGGATCAATAAAATAAAGTACTAGTTAAGTACAGGAGTAGATATGATCGATTTTCCCCAGCTCTCAAAACTGCTGACCTTGTGCAAATGTTAGAAGGAATTATTATGCTGGTGTTTGGAACATAAAGATTAATACATAAAATTATAAAGGAAAGAAACACTTTAAAATAAATTTTTGTATCTTAACACCAGAAATAGTCTTGGGTATCAAAAGTCTAAAGTCTGTCTTAAACCCAGTGGCTCATTACACCGGTGCTTATCTCGGTTTCCGCGGCGTTAAGTGACTGAGAGTATAAGACTTCCTCCTGGACAGGATACCAATCCATCGCAAGGTTAAACGCCCCCAGCTATTACTGGTACTCCTTTTCAATTGAGTATACTGGAGCAACTTAAAAAAGAAGTGTTTTGCTCAAGAATACAACACACAACCTAGTCCAGGGATCAAACCCACAACGTTATGATCGTAAGTCCAACACCCTTACCACTAGGCCACGTACCTCCACTTGATATCTAGAGGGATAAAAGAAAAACAGATAGCCATGGCTGGAACGTCGATCGAAGACAGACAAGTCAGTATATATTTGTTGTGGATATTTATCCCTAGATCAGTTCTTTAAGGAATTCCAGCCTCGACCATCCCGTCTCAGTACATTTAAGACTACATGGATGCAGAATGACCAAATGGTTAAATCATTAGGTCCCAGGTTCGATCCTACAGTATGACATCTTGGACGATTATCATTTACCATAGCCTCGGATAGATCCATGCCTTGTCAGAGGAATTTGGTAGACGGAAACTGTATGGAAGTCCGTTGGATTTGAGTGTGCCTGTAATTCAAATGGCCTGCCTCGTCACACACTGTGTCACGCTGAATTTCCCCAAGAACTACGTTTAAGGTACACGTGTCTGTGGAAGGCTCAGTCACTTACTCGGTAATTGAATCAACTGAAACTGTCATAGTCGAAATATTAGAGACTACATTATCCAATGTAGTTTTACCTTATCCGTTGTATAGGTAAGGTGGGGAATTGGCAGAGTTAAGACGTCGGGTAGAATACTTTACGGTATTTGTCCCACCTCATTGCATGCTCTGAGTTCAAATCCCGCCGTGGTCAACTTTACCTTTCATTCTTTCGAGGTCGATAAAGAAAGTACCAGTCTAGTACTGAGGTCGATTCTTCCTCTATAGAAAACCTGGAGAAGATTGGGCTCCACCAGGTTTAAAAGTGCCCTAGACCCACCGTATGACAGTGCCTCTAGGACTCCACAAGGAATTATGGGATCTTTATCCGTTGTATAGGTAAGCTAGCAGGTTAAACTGACATCAACATGTATAGTTGCACACGTGATACATGTTCTACAGTAGTATAACACTACTTAACATGTAGCAGGTTAAACTGACATCAACATGTATAGTTGCACACGTGATACATGTTCTACAGTAGTATAACACTACTTAACATGTAGCAGGTTAAACCGACATCAACATGTATAGTTGCACACGTGATACATGTTCTACAGTAGTGTAACACTATTTAACATGTAGCAGGTTAAACCGACATCAACATGTATAGTTGTACACGTTATACATGTTCTACAGTAGGATAACACTACTTAACATGTAGCAGGTTAAACCGACATCAACATGTATAGTTGCACACGTGATACATGTTCTACAGTAGTGTAACACTATTTAACATGTAGCAGGTTAAACCGACATCAACATGTATAGTTGCACACCTGATACATGTTCTACAGTAGTGTAACACTACTTAACATGTAGCAGGTTAAACCGACATCAACATGTGTAGTTGCACACGTGATACATGTTCTACAGTAGGATAACACTACTTAACATGTAGCAGGTTAAACCGACATCAACATGTGTAGTTGCACACGTGATACATGTTCTACAGTAGGATAACACTACTTAACATGTAGCAGGTTAAAAGCAGCATAAACGAGAGAATGGGTGTACGTATATATGTCTATACGCATGCATGTATGTGTGTATGTTTATATGCATATATATATATGCATGTATGTGTTTGTGTGTGTATGTTAATGTGCATATATATATGTGTGTGTGTGTGTGTGTGTGTGCATGTATATATGAATGTATGCATGTATGTATGTATGAATGTATGTATGCATATATATGTGTGTTGTGTAGTATTGTGTTTGTGTATGTGTGCATGCATATACATGGCTGTGTTTATGCATGTATGTATATATGCATATATGTGTGTGTGTGTGTGTGTCCATGCATGTATATATGTATGCATATATGTGTGCTTGTGTGTGTATATATATATATGTATATATGTATGTGTTGATGTATGTTTTTGTGTGTGTATGTATATAAGTATGTGAATATATGTATGTATGTGTTGATGTATGTTTTTGTGTGTGTATGTATATAAGTATGTGAATATATGCATGTATGTGTTGATGTATGTTTTTGTGTGTGTATGTATATAAGTATGTGAATATATGCATGTATGTGTTGATGTATGTTTTTGTGTGTGTATGTATATAAGTATGTGAATATATGCATGCATGTGTTGATGTATGTTTTTGTGTGTGTATGTATATAAGTATGTGAATATATGCATGTATGTGTTGATGTATGTTTTTGTGTGTGTATGTATATAAGTATGTGAATATATGCATGCATGTGTTGATGTATGTTTTTGTGTGTGTATGTATATAAGTATGTGAATATATGCATGTATGTGTGTATATGTATGATGTTGTAGTATTGTCTGTGTGTTACGTTGGTGGTTGGACGAGGAAATTTGTTTGAATATATTTGAATATTTCTGTTCAAAAGAATTTCTGCAGTGTCCCCCCCCACCACCACCACCACAACCACCACAACCACCACCACTACTACTACTACTACTACAACAACAACAACAACATCCATGGAATTTCATAGAAAGAGGAGACTTAATACTATGCTCTGAGTAGTTCACCACGGATTGTTGATTGTGATATTAATACAGTTTATATTTATATGCTCTGTTTATATTTTCATTCTCAAAAATCTATGAAACTACATACATGTTGCAACTCTCTCTAAGAGAGGGGGGGGGTATGAGTGAGAGAGAGAGAGAGCGGGGGTATGAAAAAAAAGGGAGAGGGGTTGAGAAAGAAAGAAAGTTTAAGCAAAGAATCGCTGCTGTCGTCAACATTAACGGGATCTTCTTAAACTAAAAAATTCAATCTGTGAACGCAGAATTAAATATTTCGAGAAACGTTGCAACCGAAGGAAAACAGGAAGACGATATTTTGGTTCGTGAAGACGTTCCCTGGTAATGAACGGAAAAAAAGCGAGGATAATACGTCGTTATGTGGAGCTAGAAGAACAATTTCATGCAAAGACGAGACCAAGTTTATGGTGTAAATGGAGTCGTTAGACTAATATTCTATTTAAAATAACCGAATGATTTCCAGCTCCGGAGTGATGTAAATAAAATTGTAAACGAAAATGATAGAAGTTATTAAAATAGTTGTTTCTACTTTTGGCACAAGGCCAGCAATAACCCAGTACATTACTGGTACTTTATTTTATTGATCCCGTAACGATGAAAGGCAAAGTCAACCTCGACGGGATTTTAACTTTGCCTTAAAATAGTAAAAGTAAATAGTGAAAATTTAGGCCAATACATACGTATGCGCCGACGGACATACACATACATATACATACGCACACACAAATACATACACACACACAAACACACACACACACACACACACACACACACACACACATACGTGTGTGTGTAAACCTTATGCATTTCTACAGTATTTTCACCAAACTTAAGACATAGGTTACTTATGTACTCCGGATGGTCATGGGCACTTTCATTTTTCCAGATATTGATTATAGGGCCCCCCGGCAGATAACCCCCTTTAACCACTTCCTTGGAGTCGACTGAAGCACTGCAGTGCAATGCAACAAAACGTTATAACTTCTGAAGTTCGCAACCGATTTTCACAAAACTTGACACATGGGCTACGTTTGTCCTACAGATGAATGTGAACTCTCAGAATTGGCACATATTGAGTAGGGGACCCCTGGGGGCAGGAACCCCCTTTTGGAAAAAGCCGCTGGTTTTGTAAAAGTATAGTTTTCCAAGCAGCACTGAAGTATTGACATAAATGGTATACATAACTGGTATTTAATACTCGAGCAACGCCGGGTACCTCTGCTAGTCAATGATAAACGTTGATTGCCAAATGAATTAATTATGTAGATATAAAAGATACAGAAGCGAAAACCAACCAAACAGTGAGTGTGTTTTGTTATTATTTCTGGTAATATTATTATAACAATATGACCCTCCCCAAGTATAACAATATATATATATATATATATATATATATATATATATATATATATATATATATATGCAGTAATAAGAACCCCACTACGGTGAAATACAAGTCCTTCAACATGCTGAAAATAACTACCAAATATGTCTCAAATAACACTCGTCCGTTATTAAAAACAAACTAATGTGGAGTGTGGATATACAATATCTTTCATGAGAAACATAAGTGTTTCTACTATTGGCACAAGGCTAGCAATTTCCCCAGTGTATTACTGGTGCTTTATTTTATCAATCCCGAAATTATGAAAGGCTAAGTTAACCTCGGCGGGATTTGAAATCAGAACGTAAAGGGCCATAACTCCATGCAACAAAACATGATGTCTGACGCTCTACCGATACTGCCATTCCACCATTAGAAATATAATGGTTTCTTATATAGGCACAAGGCCAGCAATTTTGGGGGAGGGGAAATCGTTACTGGTACTTTATTTTATCGACCCCGTAAGGATGGAAGGCAAAGTTAACCACGGCGGGATTTGAACTCAGACCGTAAAGGACCGTAACTCTATGCTGCAAAGCATGGTGTCTGCCAATCCTCCATTAGAAACATGATAATGAAAGATCATACATAATCTAATTAAGAATGAGACAGTGGACTGTGTGGGAGATATGATTTATCTGTCGTTTGTGTTTAATTTTAGACAGAATGGTTGCCAAAAACCACACTTTTTATCAACACAATTAAGTTGTGATAAAGAACAGCCTTTATTTTCAAGACAACTAGGTGTAAATTCCATTCTTTGATTGGGTACAGCCTCCAAGTATTGTAAATTATTTTATATATATATACTTAAATAATATAGTCAGTACTTATTTATAAGTTATATATATATATATATATATATATGTATATACGATATTAAATAAATGGAAACTATATTTATAAAACCATATTTATTTCATTATATATATTTCAGGGATATCATATTAACAATATGCTATGCCTTCCTCAGACAAAATACAATATAGACAGTTTTATAGATAAATAGATTTGACATACCGTTCAACATCGACTTGTATTTGAAAAGTTGATTTGGCTGTTGAACGGTATGTCAAATCTATTTATCTATAAAACTGTCTATATTGTATTTTGTCTGAGAAAGGCATAGCATATTGTTAATATGATATCCCTGAAATATATATAATGAAATAAATATGGTTTTATAAATATAGTTTCCATTTATTTAATATCGTAAATATACTCCAAATACTTGTCGAGTCCTTTTATATCAGTTATAAATATTTACTAGTTGTAACCCAACAATTTAAATATAACTTTCCATATATATATATATATATATATATATATATATACTCCTATATAAGTTATATATATATATATATATATGTATATATATATATGATAAGTTCAGCTAGCTCCCTGCCGTCCTAATACTGCTGGGTTAGCTCGGATTTAGCTGTCAAAACGGCCGGAGCTCAGCCGTCGAAGTCCTCACTCTTTTCTTATATATATATATGTATATGCAAAAGTTCTATTTAAAATTGTTGGGATACAACAAGTAAATATTTTTATAACTGATATAAAGCACTCGACAAGTATTTGGAGTAGATATACGATATTAATAAATGGAAACTATATTTATAAAACCATATTTATTTCATTATACATATTTCAGGGATACCAAATTAAATTAAAAACAATGGTTGCATTTTAATAGGGTACGTCAAAGCTTATTTGTAAAACTGTTATATATTGTATTTTGTCTGATGAAGGCATACCATAATTTAATTTGGTATCCCTGAAATATGTATAATGAAATAAATATGGTTTTATAAATATAGTTTCCATTTATTAATATCGTATATATATATATATATATATATATATATATACGCATATATATATATATATATATATATATATATATATATATATATATATATATATATATATATATATATATATATACGCATATATATATATATATACACACACACATATATATATGAGAAAATGAGGGGTTTTTTATAAACAAAAAAACAAAAGAAAAAGAAAAAAATGAGATGTCTTACACGGGTGAAAGTATAAGGAAGAGAAATCGAAAATGCAACTGGAGTCTTTTTTAAAATATTTATTTATTTCCTTTACCGGTTTCACAGTTCTTATGCTTTTCATAAGTAAAACTGGAGGGTTTGTGGTTTGTCTCGCATCTGATGCGGGATTTGAACTCAGAACGTAAAGGGCCATAACTCTATGTCGTGAAGCAGGGTGTCCGACGCTCTACAGATACTGCCAATCCACCTGGTTTCCGATTCAGGTACAAGGCCAACAATTTTGAGGGAGGGGAAGTCGATTAATCAACCCCTGTGTGTTACTGGTGCTTTATTTTAACGAACCCCGTAAAGATGAAAGGCAAAGCTAAGTTCTGCGGGATTTGAACTCAGTACGCAAAGGGCCATAACTCGATACGGTAGACCATGTTGTCCGACTCTCTACTGATACTGCCCAGCTACTGCCCTAACCGACGTTAAAAGATAAGTTTTGCTGTGTAAACAAATATTACAGATGACTGATTGGTTAAGAAGTTCGTTGAGAATTTCGTGAACGGTTACACGTGTCTGTGGAATAGGGCCGGACGGACCTTCCCTTTCTGAAGCCTTAAGATATATGAAATTTGAGGCCTTAATTTTTGATGATTTAGTGTTAAAGAATAAAAACTAATGATAAAATAAATACAGTTATTCCCCGGTATTCGCGAGGGTTACGTTCCTCGAAGAGTGAAAACCCGCGAATAATGGACGTGGTCCATAAAAATGTCTATACGGCGGGTAAGCCTTTTCTGCAACGTTGAGCAAATAAAATTCTACAATTCTAAAAAAATCCTGCCAAAATGTTGCTATAATAATTACTAGACCGTTTCTCACTCAATTAGCACAGTCGGCGGGATCTCACTGCAAATTGAGCCGAGATTAAACTGTCTGTGACTACAATTTAATTAGATACTTGGAAGCAGTGAGTTGCTGAAATAAATATACTTATATATTATATGCTCGTTATAAAGAATCTATAAGGGCAAAGACAAACGCAAAGTCATACACATACACGAACGCACTCACACGGGTGTGTATATACAGATAAAATTCCGTTATAACGAATACCATTATAAGGAATTTTTCAGTATAACGAAATTTTTTTAAATCCCAGAGGTAATAACAAAGTTCGATTTTTTTCAGTCAATTTCGTTATAAAGAACTGCTTGCATGTTAATTCCGTGAGCATGCTAGGACACGCATTGTTGAAACCGAGAGAGGTCCATTGATATACAGTGAAATTCCGTTATAACGAAATTCACGGGTTATAAAAAATTTCGTTGTAACGAAAAATTCTTTATAACGAGATCGACCGAAACACATCAAACGGGCGGCCGGGATAGAAAAAAATTTCTTTATTCTGAAAAATTCGTTATAATGGAATTTTACCTGTATACAAACACCCACATGATGTCATTTGTTTCATCAACGAAAGATACATTAAACGTCATAAATGGTGTGGGAAAGAGGAACTGAGAGGATTTATGGTAATAAACCCTGCTACCAGGGGTCACTGATTCTAGATGTCTTTTAAAGTTCATCTCCATAGGTTGTCGACGTTCATTTAGTTTGATTTCATGTCAGTGGGGACCATAACTTGCTTAGAATGGATTGGAAATGGGGGGGAAATAATCAATAATGAATTAGCTTGGGCATCTCTCTTTCTCCCTCTCTCTCTATATATATATAGAGAGAGAGAGAGAGAAGAATACATAAATATATATATATATATATATATATATATATATATATATATATATATAGGGAGAAGGAGAAAGAGAGATGCCCAAGCTAATTCATTATTGATCCAGTATCGGTAGAGGGTCGGACGCCATGCTTTCCAGCATAGTTACGGCCCTTTACGATCTGAGTTCAAATCCCGCCGAGGTTGACTTTGCCTTTCATCCTTACGGGGTCGATAAAATAAAGTACCAGTAATGCACTGGGTAATTGCTGGCCTTGTGCCTAAAGTAGAAACAATTATTGATCATTTTCCCCCATTTCCTGATGATTTGTCCCGAATAAAACAGTTCAACCTTATGGGAGATTATCAAATATAAAGATTTACATATACACAAACTTGACAAAGTCACAGATATATATGTTTTGGCAACCATTCACGATGTGGCTCAATGATGAATTAATAAATTAAATAATCAGAGCAATATATTAATATATATATATATATATATATATATATATATATATATATTTTAATCGATCGACTTTCGTCAAATCGGACCGAGGAAACAATGTTTCCGTCGGTCTTTCCAGTTGCTAGTACTATCTATCGGTCGCAACTCCAGGTAGAAGGAACAACGTGAAATAAAGTGTCTTGCCCAAGGACATAACGCATCGCCCGGTCCACGAATCGAACTCACAACCTCAAGATTGTGAATCCAATTCTGTAACCACTCAGCCACACGCCTTCACATATATATATATATACAGGTAAAATTCCGTTATAACGAAATTTGTTCAATCCTCGGACACACGGTCGGTTGTTAGGTCGATCTCGTTATAAAGAATTTTTCGTTATAACGAATTATTTTATACGCCGTGAATTTCGTTATAACAGAATTTCACTGCATATATATATATCATGTTGTGCCCGTCCACTCAGTTTGCAAAGCTGAGTTGTACCTGTAATTCGGAGGGGGCAGCCTTGTCACATTCTGTCACTGGGAACTACGTTAAAGGTACACGTGTCTGTGGAATGCTCAGCCACTTGCAAGTTAATTTCACTAGCAGGCTCTTCCGTTGATCATATCAACTGGAACACTCGTCGTTGTAACCGACGGAGTACCAATTATATATAACAACAGAATAAGATTCTATATTTATCCTAGATCAGTTTTTTCCTCTGTATAGTATTGTGTATTGTTTTAACATCATGCCGCATAGAAAGGTACTACCGTCTTGACATTTGTTATGTTGCTGTCGATCACACATATGTATGTATGTGTGTATGTATGTATGTATGTATGTATGTATGTATGTATGTATGTATGTATGTATGCATGTATGTATGTATGTATGTATGTATTATGTATGTATGTATGTATGTATGTATGTATGTATGCATGTATGTATGTATGTATGTATGCATTATGTATGTATGTATGTATGCATGTATGTATGTATGCATGTATGTATGTATGTATTATGTATGTATGTATGTATGTATGTATGTATGTATGTATGTATGTATGTATGTATGTATGTATAATGTGTGTGTGTATGTATGTAGACACTTTATTTCACGTTGCTCTTTCTTCCAGGAGTTGCGAGCCATTGTCTGTTAATGCCTCGGTGGATTGAAAAATATGTCATTATACTGAAAAATTCGTTATAATGGTAATCGTTATAACGGAATTTTACCTGTATATATTTATATGTGTATGTATGAATATATGCGTTATGTAGTGGTCAACAATAACAGCCCGAACTAGCTAATGAAAGATTGTTATTAAAGCCTACAAGGGTGGTGGATTGGCAGAATAGGTAGAGCGTCGGACACCATACTTTGTAGCATAGAGTTACGGCCCTTTATGATCTGAGTTCAAATCCCGCCGAGGTTAACTTTGCCTTTCATCCTTACAGGATCGATAAAATAAAGCACCAGTAATGCACTGGTGTCGATTTAATCGACTTGCCCCGCCCCTTAAATTGCTGGCCTTGCGCCTATAGTAGATATCATTATTACAGCCTACAAAAGTCGAGCATATTACCACTGTTACCATTTGAGATTTGAGTGAGCAGAATACGTATTTTACCTGAACTCCTAACATTATTGTTTAGGGCGGTGGATTGGCAGTGTCGGTAGAGGGTCGGACGCCATGCTTTGACGTATAGAGTTACGGCCCTTGCCATTCTGAGTTCAAATCCCGCCAAGGTTAACTTTGCCTTTCATCCTTACGGGGTCGATAAAATAAAGTACCAGTAATGCACTGGGTAATTGCTGGCCTTGTGCCTAACGTAGAAACAATTATTGCTTAATCGTGGCGGTGGATTGGCAGCAACAGTAGAAGGTCGGACGCTATGCTTTGCAGCATAGAGTTACGGCCCTTTACAGTCTGAGTTCAATTCCTGCCAAGGTCAACTTTGCCTTTCATCCTTACAGGGTCGATAAAATAAAGTACCAGTAATGCACTGGATAATTGCTGGCCTTGTGCCAAATGTAGAAACAATTATTGCTTAAGCATTTCAATTCAATGGACCTCCGTCAGTTTCGACGGCGAGTTTTCCAGTTGTTTGAGCAACAGAACAACGTGCTTATGAAATGAATGCGCAAGTGACTAAGAATTCCACAGACACGTGTATCGTAAATGTAATTCTTAGGGATATTCAGCATGACACAGCATGTGACATGCTTAGTCTTTTGAGTTACAGCAATAATCCACCCGACAAACTTCCGAATAATTTCCATCTACCCGAGGTATGGGTCGACTCGAGGTTATGGTAAATGACATTTGCCGAAGGTGACACACAGGGGATTGAACCCGAGACCTAATGATTGCTAAGAAGACTTCTAAACCATTCGGCCATGAAACATTTAATAACGATTTCTACTATATTCACAAGGCCAGCAATTTAGGGGAGGGGAAAGTCGATTAAATCGAACCCAGTACATTACTGGTGCTTTATTTTATAGACCCCGTACGGATGAAAGGCAAAGCTAACCTCAGCCGGATTTGAACTCAGAAAGTAAAGGGTCGTAACTCTGTGCCACAAAGCATGTTGTCCGACGCTCTACCGATATGGCCAATCCACCGCCTTTGTAACTAAAAATAGTTTCTAATTTAAGCGCAAAGCCTACAATTTGAGAGGAAGGAGGGAAAAGTCGACTTCCAGGCTATGAAAGCTTTTTAAGTCTTCTCTAGAAACTATCAATATTTTTCTAATTTTGATATAAAAAACAAAGATAAACCTTTCCCAAATTACTGTTAAGAATTAAAAAACACAAGATTTCAAGATTGTTTTATAGAAAAATATAACCGTTGAGATGCCCCCACCTCACTTATCGCTCTGAAATGTAGTTAATATGTCGCTATCTTCAATATTCCACCACCATCCGTCCACCCACCAATCTCTAAGACAAATAATGTTACTAATATGAAGAATCATCATACCTCTCCCCCACCCGTGCTACAGAATAACTGCTGAGAATAAATAACACGCATGGCATGATTATCTGGCAGTGAAGTTGTCGCCTGCTGAGTGGAAAACAAATAAGAGCTGTTCCGGAAAACTGCAGAGCTACGGGAGATAACCCCGCCACCATATACACGCTCTCCACTCTCTGAACAAAAAAAAATATATATATGAAATATTAAACAAAATAAAAGATGAGAAAAAGTAGAAAAACCACAGGAAAAAAGCTAGCTATGATCAGTGAGAAAGAATAACATTGATGATATCGCCTTATTAGATATAAGGGAGATCAGAAAGCTCTGTAGGAGCTCGTGGTGGGGTTAATTTGCAACTAGGTTTCGATATCCGGCACCAGCATTAATATATTTGGGAGAAGTATGAACGCCATGGTATTCTATTTCGACTTCAATCAAAATATGTGGCCCAGTAGCTATATCAGAAAATATTACTACGCTTAGAAAAGGGCAATGGGTTGGCAGAATTAATTGAGTGATTGTGAAAATGATTTATGGTATTTAGTTACGTCCCTTTTCTAATGGCACCAAATCCTGCTGGGGCGAGGTTGGCTTTCATCTTTCAAGAATAGATAAAAACAAACAAGTATCAGTCTAGAACTGGAGTCGACTATATCCAGGACCTGATTAAAATAGCTAGGTGTTCTAGACTATAGAACATTTGGGGGCCCCAGCACCTGCTTGCAAGAAAATTAATGATTTCTAGTATAGGCACAAGGCCAGTAATTTGGGGGGAGGGGAAAGTCGATTAAATCGACCCCAGTACATTACTGGTGCTTTGTTTTATCGACCCCGTAAGGATGACAGGCAAAGTTTACCTCGGCGGAATTTGAACTCAGACCGTAAAGGACCGTAACTCTATGCTGTAAAGCATGGTGCCCGACTCTACCGATACTGCCAATCCATCGATCTTTGCCAGAACATAAAGGGCGGTAACTCTATGCTTCAAAGCATGGTGCCCGACTCTACCGATACTGCCAATCCACCGATCTTTGCCAGAACGTAAAGGCCGGTAACTCTATGCTTCAAAGCATGGTGCCCGACTCTACCGATACTGCCAATCCACCGCCCTTGCTTGCAAGAAAATTAATGAAAATCAAAAGTACATAAATGGACGCCTTTTATACATAGAACGATATGATATTTAAGAAATGTATTCAATAACAATTCTAATATTTTGATATATATTTGAAAGTGAGCAGGGTGGGGTCCTGGGCTGCAGCTCACTTATCCTAGATGTAAACCCGGTACTTTGCTAACATTAGAGATCATTCGTGCACCTGATTCAGAAATATATATAACTCGACATGAGAGTAAAGGGCTCCTTTCCGTCAGGTTTAGTACCAACCTTCTAGATGCCTGACTGAATAATGCTTTCGTATACAGGCACAAGCCCAACAATTTTGGGGGAGGGGAAAGTTGATTAAATCCACCCCAGTGTGTGACTTGTACTTTATTTTATCGACATCCTGAGTCAAAAATAAACACACTACCTTACACTGTGGACCCTGTCTGAGTGTAAGGTAGTGTGTTTATTTATCGAACCAGCTTCTTTCCTTGGACATGTGCGCACGCGCATAACACCCAAACACTGCATCGCAGGAACTGTGGAACACATAGTTCCATACAAGGATTTTTATAATTTTTTCATGAACGAGGGGTTGGCTACGGACACTTTAGCTTAAGGATTATATAATGTACAAGTATAAAGAAAGAATTAAAGAAAAAAAGATTCATTATATTGAATGTTATCGATTATATCGAGTGAAAATAGGGGGTGTTGCAGTTCTGCAGTTCCTATACACGAACCACCATTGCTGGGGAAGCAACTTCATTTTTCCAGTTGGCTTTTCTCCAGCAACACTTCTGAATAATTTACCAATGCACATAATTTTGGCAAATCAACTAATTAATAATTATTTTAGATATTTAACTAAAATTATAACTGATAAGTTTATGAAGAAATTAGGCTAGTTTGTGTAACTGCCACATTCGTATATTAATTATAAAATAGTCGAATAAATAAACTTAGTTTATTTACATTGCAAGTAAACTGTTAAGACTGATATTTAGGCGGCGAACTATTGGTCAGGACACTTTAGTTTAATGGTTATCGCAATCGTCTGGCACACAGCAGATGTGTTGTTCGATTCATATCGGCGTCTCTGACCAACTTTAAGTGTTATTTAACTGATTTATTCGATTATTTTATAGTTAATATATGAATTTTTGTTAAGTTTTTAATAGTGTAAAATTACACACACATGTACACCAGGTCTGAACACAGACGAATCAAGCTCCCGCTTTTTTTATTGACCTCGAAAGGATGAAAAGCAAAGAATAGTTTTCATTGTTAATATTTTCTCCAAACTTTGTAATTTATCCCTCGCCTCTTCCATACTCTTGCAGCATGAGCAGTATATATACATTGCCCGTAACTCCTGATAGAGTCGTAGGGGCGCTGCATTGACATACGGCGTTTCTTGGGCATTTTAAGCCTGACGGAGCCCATCCCTCTCCAGGCCTGAGTACAGCAGATTTTCTCCAGAGAAAGATAAAAAATGAGAAAAAGATATAGAGGAAGAATCGACCCCAGTACTAGACTGGTACTTTTTTATTGTCTTCGAAAGGATGAAAGGCAAAGTTGACCTCGGTGGGATTTGAACTCAGAGAGTAGAGTGTCGGAACGAATACCATAAAGCATTCTATCCGACGTTCTAACGACTCTGCCAATTCACCACCAGAATACACCTTACACACTACTAATGAAATGGTGTAATTATATTTGAATGTAACTATGTATGTATGTGAAACAAGAGGCTTAGTATTTAGGGCAGTCAGCTCATGATCGTGAAGTTGTGATTTCTATTCCTGGTGGCATATAGTGGCCTTGAGCAAGGCACTTTAATTCATGTTGTGCCAATTCACTCTGATGGCAAAGATGAGTTATATTTGTAATTCAAATGGCCAGCCTCGTCACACACTGTCACGCTGAATTTCCCCAAGAACTACGTTTAAGGTACACGTGTCTGTGGAAGGCTCAGTCACTTACTCGGTAATTGAATCAACTGAAACTGACATAGTCGAAATATTAGAGACTACATTATCCAATGTAGTTTTACCTTATCCGTTGTATAGGTAAGGTGGGGAATTGGCAGAGTTAAGACGTCGGGTAGAATACTTTACGGTATTTGTACCTCATTGCATGCTTTGAGTTCAAATCCCGCCGGGGTCAACTTTGCCTTTCATCCTTTCGAGGTCGATAAAGAAAGTACCAGTCCAGTACTGGGGTCGATTCTTCCTCTATAGAAAACCTGGAGAAGATTGGGCTCCACCAGGTTTAAAAGTGCCCTAGACACACCGTATGACAGTGCCTCTAGGTCTCCACAAGGAATTGTGGGATCTTTATCCGTTGTATAGGTAAGCTAGCAGCTTAAACCGACATCAACATGTATAGTTGCACACGTGATACATGTTCTACAGTAGGATAACACTACTTAACATGTAGCAGGTTAAACCGACATCAACATGTATAGTTGCACACGTGATACATGTTCTACAGTAGTGTAACACTATTTAACATGTAGCAGGTTAAACCGACATCAACATGTATAGTTGTACACGTGATACATGTTCTACAGTAGTATAACACTACTTAACATGTAGCAGGTTAAACCGACATCAACATGTATAGTTGCACACGTGATACATGTTCTACAGTAGTGTAACACTATTTAACATGTAGCAGGTTAAACCGACATCAACATGTATAGTTGTACACGTGATACATGTTCTACAGTAGGATAACACTACTTAACATGTAGCAGGTTAAACCGACATCAACATGTATAGTTGCACACGTGATACATGTTCTACAGTAGTATAACACTATTTAACATGTAGCAGGTTAAACCGACATCAACATGTATAGTTGTACACGTGATACATGTTCTACAGTAGGATAACACTACTTAACATGTAGCAGGTTAAACCGACATCAACATGTATAGTTGTACACGTGATACATGTTCTACAGTAGTGTAACACTATTTAACATGTAGCAGGTTAAACCGACATCAACATGTATAGTTGCACACGTGATACATGTTCTACAGTAGGATAACACTACTTAACATGTAGCAGGTTAAACCGACATCAACATGTGTAGTTGCACACGTGATACATGTTCTACAGTAGGATAACACTACTTAACATGTAGCAGGTTAAACCGACATCAACATGTGTAGTTGCACACGTGATACATGTTCTACAGTAGTGTAACACTATTTAACATGTAGCAGGTTAAACCGACATCAACATGTGTAGTTGCACACCTGATACATGTTCCGTTGATCAAGTAGATTGAACAGACATCGTGGAAACCGACGGAAGTCCAACACACGTTACTATTTGATATTACGAACTCATATTAAATGTTCCGTGTAACGAGTCTTGTTATCGTCTACACAATACTGACAAAGGTGTAGCTGTTGGACAGTAGCTTATTTATGTGTGTGAATATGTGTGTATGTGTATTGTACAAGCACGCATGTGTGTGAATATGTGAGTGATATGTGTGTATGTGTATTGTACAAGCACGTATATGAGTGATATGTGTGTATGTGTATTGTACAAGCACGCATGTGTGTGAATATGTGTGTATGTGTCTTGTACAAGCACATATGTGTGTATGTGTATTGTACAAGCACGTATGTGAGTGATATGTGTGTATGTGTATTATACAAGCACGCATGTGTGTGATATGTGTGTATGTGTATTGTACAAGCACGTATGTGTGTGAATATGTGTGTATGTGTATTGTACAAGCACGTATGTGAGTGATATGTGTGTATGTGTATTGTACAAGCACGTGTGTGAGTGATATGTGTGTATGTGTATTGTACAAGCACGTATGTGTGTATGTGTATTGTACAAGCACGTATGTGAGTGATATGTGTGTATGTGTATTGTACAAGCACGCATGTGTGTGATATGTGTGTATGTGTATTGTACAAGCACGCATGTGTGTGATATGTGTGTATGTGTATTGTACAAGCACGTATTTGTGTATGTGTATTGTACAAGCACATATGTGTGTGAATATGTGTGTATGTGTCTTGTACAAGCACGCATGTGTGTGATATGTGTATGTGTATTGTACAAGCACGTATGTGAGTGATATATGTGTGTATGTGTATTGTACAAGCACGTATGTGTGTGATATATGTGTGTATGTGTCTTGTACAAGCACGTATGTGTGTGATATGTGTGTATGTGTATTGTACAAGCACGTATGTGAGTGATATGTGTGTATGTGTATTGTACAAGCACGTATGTGAGTGATATGTGTATGTGTATTGTACAAGCACGTATGTGTGTGATATGTGTGTATGTGTATTGTACAAGCACGTATGTGAGTGATATGTGTGTATGTCTATTGTACAAGCACGTATGTGTGTGATATGTGTGTATGTGTATTGTACAAGCACGCATGTGTGTGATATGTGTGTATGTGTACGTGATATGTGTATGGGCACGCGAACATGTGTGTCTCTGTGTGTGATGTGTGTGTGTGTGGCTGTGTGTGGTTGTACGTCTGTGTGATGTGTAAGCGTTTGTGTGTGTGATATGTGAAATTCACACGGGTGTCTGTGTGTGATGTGTGTGTGGTTGGTTGTATGTCTGTGCGTTTCTGTGAGTGTGATGTGTTGTATGTGTGTTGTATATGATATGTGTATGCACACGTGCCTATGTGTGTAGTTGTAAGTATGTGTAATGTGTGTGTTTGTGTGTGATGTGTGTGGTTGTATGTGTGATGTGTGTTTGTGTGTGTGATGTACGTGGTTGTTTGTGTGTGTAATGTGTGTGTTTGTGTGTGTGATGTGTGTGGTTGTATGTGTGATGTGCGTGGTTGTTTGTGTGTGTGATGTGTGTGTGGTTGTATGTATGTGTGATGTGTGTGTGTTTATCTGTGTGATATGTGTGGTTGTATGTATGTGTGATGTGTGTGTGTTTGTGTGTGTGATGTGTGTGGTTGTATGTATGTGTGATGTGTATGTGTTTGTATGTCTGTGTGATGTGTATGTGTTTGTGTGTGTGATGCGTGTGTGGTGTGTATGTGATTTTGTGTGGTCGTATGTCTGCGTGATGAGTGTGCGTTTGCGTATGTTATATGTGTATGCACAGGCGAGCATGTGTGTGTGAGATGTGAGTATGCACAGGCGAGCATGTGTGTGTGTGATGTGTGTATGCACACGCAAGCATGTGTGTGTGTGTTATATGTGTAGGCAGACGCGAGCATGTGTGTGTGTGATGTGTGTATGCACACGCGAGCATGTGTGTGTGTGTGATGTATGTATGCACACGCGAGCATGTGTGTGTGTGATGTGTGTATGCACACACGAGCATGCGTGTGTGTGATGTGTGTGTGATGTGTGTATGCACACGCGAGCATGTGTGTGTGTTTGTGATGTGTGTATGCACACGCAAGCCTGTGTGTGTGTGATGTGTGTATGCACATGCGAGCATGTGTGTGATGTGTGTATGCACACGGAAGCATGTGTGTGTGATGTGTGTATGCACACGGGAGCATGTGTGTGTGTGTGTGGTGTGTGTGATGTGTGTATGCACACGCAAGCATGTGTGTGGTGTGTGATATGTGTATGCACACGCGAGCATGTATGTGTGTGATGTGTGTATGTAGACGCGACGATGTATGTGTGTGATGTGTGTATGCACACGCGAGCATATGTGTGTTTGTATGTGTGTGGTGTGTGGTGCAGTTGGAATATATTATTCCAGAATACTGGAATAATATATTCTGTATGACCATAAATTATGGTTGCTGTCTCTTGGATAAAACATCATCTCTCTGTGTCTCTGTAAAGTTAGGAACAACATGGAACATAATTGATTGACCGTACAGGCATTCCATGGCAATGATGTGTTCACACACATACATACATACATACATACATACATACATATATACATACATATACACATACATACATACATATATACATACATATATACATACATACATATACACATACATATTCACATACATACATATATACATACATATACACATACATACATATACACATACATATTCACATACATACATATTTACATACATATATACATGCATACATATACATATACACATACATACATACATACATACATACATACATACATACATACATACATACATACATACATACATACATACATATACATAGCCACATACGTACATACATACATACATACATACATACATACATACATACATACATACATACATACATACATACATATTTACATATACACACACATACTTACATGCGAGACGCTATCACATATAAACTGTGGTCTAACACCGGCCAAGTCATTAGATGGTTCTCGGACCTTGGGTCCAAGGACTCGATGAGGTTTCTCCAGTTTGACATTGACGGTTACTACGCTTCTATATCCCCGGCACTGCTTAACAAAGCATTAACCCTAGCTTGCACTAATTCAGACATAACTAATAAAGAGATTGCCATCATCCTTATGGCTAGGCAGACCATTATCGAATTCAAAGGCTTGTTCTGGACAAGAAAGGACAGAGCGGATAACTTTGATATCACAATGGGTTCTAGCGATTCCGCGCAAGTCACAGACTTAGTTGGAATCTACCTCTTACATAACATTAGAGCTCAGCTCCCACCGTTGCAAGGCGGATTATATAGGGACGACGCCCTATTTGCGGTCCACAATTGCACGGATCGTGGCATTGAATTGCTCAAAAACATAACTACACAGATTCTTTAAAAGTAACGGTCTATCTATTACCATCGAACCTAACCATAAGGTAGTGAATTTTCTTGATGTCACCCTTGATCTTAATAACAACCTATATTACCCTTATCATAAATCAGGTGAAATACTTACTTATATTAGCCCGCACTCTAACCACCCACCGGCAGTCATCAGAGCGGTCATTAAGTCTATCTCATATAGGATTTCCTTGCTATCCGCCAATGAGGAGATATTCAATGCCCATGCGGCATATTATAATAAGGCCCTTTCTGAATCTGGTTATACACAGTCTATCTACTACATACCTAAAGGCCATAACACAGAACTTCACCGCAACCCCAATAACTGTAACACTAGAACTAGAAACACAATAGTGTTTAGCCAGATTTGCCGGAATTCTAGGCCTACCAATACCTATACAGCTAGTCGTAATAGAGGCAGAGGCCTACTCCCTACTCCTAGTAGCAGGCTCAGAATCAACCCTAGATTAAGAAATGATAATAGGCCGACCATTAGCAAGCACATTGGTAATAATAACCCTAGTAATGCCCCTGCCAACTCTGCTAGACCCCATAGACGCAACAGACCTAGAAAAATCACCTGGCTCAACCCCCCTCTCTCATCTAATGTAGCTACCAACATCCCTAAACGCTTCTTCTCCATCCTATCTACTATCCCCCCCCCCCCCCAACCATAGATATTACAAGCTCTTTAATAAAAACAATATTAAAATCTCCTTCTCCACTACACCGAACCTAGCTAGCCACATGGCATTTAGCAACTATCATAAACTAAAAAAATATAACTCCCCCCCCCCCCTGCGGCCCCCCACCCATAAGTACTCCACCAATACTCATCGTAATAACAGAACACCCCCATCGTAATAACAGAATACCCCCATCCGATCCCTCTAGTACACAACAGCCGCATAGTTTAAACAACCCTACTCCTACTAATCGCAACCGTAATTGCAACTGCCGTAACCCCACTGCGTGCCCGCTTAACGGCCTGTGCCTTACGCCCAATATCGTATATAGGTGCAGGGTTAGAACGGCCTCATCCACTAGCCCTTATATTGGCTCTACATCAAGCCCCTTTAAGGTTCGCTATAATGCGCACTCATTTTCCTTCCGCGACCCTAGCAATAGATGCTTAACTTCTCTAACTAGGCTCATTAAAAACCTTAGAGTAGCCAACATTGAACATTCAATAGCTTGGAAATCTTAGCTAGATCTCCTGCATTTAATGGGAGAAAAAACTCTTG
Source organism: Eledone cirrhosa (assembly GCA_964016885.1). NCBI lineage: Eukaryota > Metazoa > Mollusca > Cephalopoda > Octopoda > Eledonidae > Eledone > Eledone cirrhosa. The sequence goes on from OZ024745.1 coordinate 121,367,749, forward strand.
CGATCTCTGTTTTACCGAGGTCTATCACATAACTTTGTCAAGGCCACCTCCCATCAATGATAGGAACGAGTTGGTGATCAACTGCCACCACCGCAGAGCGAGTTCCTTCGCCAACAGAATATTCGACCCAGCTTAGCCCATCCTTTAGTCATGCTCCTCCCTAAAACTAACAAATTAATGGCATCATTAGTCCACCACATAAACACCTATAAGTTACCTCCCTAAGCTACAAATCCCACTGCAACTATACCTATAAACTACCTCCCTACCCTGCCTTGGTTACAGCTCCTAGTGGGATTCTTGGCTCTCCAAGGAGTACATTGAAACCCATCTCTATACAATAAGATGGCTTCCCTGCAGGAAGCCATTTTGGTATGTGATGGGCACCAGTGTTTACCTTCAGCCTCGACAGACATCTGATGTTTATTTATACCATACACATGAAATTCTCCAGTGCCAAGGTGCCTCATCTAGGGAGTTGCTAATCTTACGGACACGTAACCCTCCCATTTTATTTTTATTTTATTTCATCTTTATTTTTATTTCTGCTTTATATATAGTAATAATCTCATTATCTCTCCCCAAGTTCCGAAGATCTGCTACATAATATTATTCTATGTTACTTATATTTCTCTGTACCAAATCAATAACTTTCCTACCATTGATTGATCCAGAAACATTATATGGAGTAGTGAAACAATTGTAAACTGACATTACTATCCCCTTTCTATATTAAACTGCACTTAATGTTGACACTCTGTGACTAATGTCTTCTATGTGAATTTGTGGTCTTGATTTGCTTAACTAGTGAATATATATATATATATATATATATATATATATATATATATATATATATATATATATATATATATATAAGTAAGGTACTCAATACATAGCAGAGTATAACAGTTTTAATATAGGACTAGATACCTCCGATTCAACCCGGAATAACGTATATATATATATATATATATATATATACACATATATACATATATATATACATACTTACATACATACAGACATACACACACACATACATAGCCACATACATACATACATACATACATACATACATACATACATACATAGCCACATATATACATACACATGTACATACATACATACATACATACATACATACATACATATATATGTACATACATATATACATACACATGTACATACATACATACATACATACATACATACATGCATACATACATACATACATACATACGCATACACACACATACATACATACATACATACATACATACATACATACATACATACATACATACATACATACATACATACATACATACATACATACATAAAGGTTATATATGAATATGTATATGTAAATACACTGAGTCACGTGCAAGTATTCATGTCTGCTTGTATTAGCTGTCCAAATTAATACATTCTATTTGTTGTTGTTGAACCTCGGTCTCATAAGATCATAAGTGTACCGGTTTATTGAATAAGCCTGCTCGTAGTTCTCAGGGAGATTCAGCGTAACACAAGTGTGGCAAGGCTGGCTTCTTGGATTACAGATACAACTCATCCAGCTGAGTGGACCGGAGTGATAAAATGTCTTGCTCAAAACAACTCGTCGCCAGGAATCGAACTTACAACTTTACGATCGAACACTTTAACCATTAAGCCACGTGATTTCATTTGCATTCTATCTATACGGGTGGATTGAGGTGACGATTGTTATTGTTTGGGTGTGTCTTCAAGTTTATCAGACTATACCATCATTCTATATATCTTCTAAGACCATCTTGAATATTCACAGAAGACACAGTGTTAAAGTTTGTCACAAGTATGAAAATACACTCTTGACAGGTGCGATGTGTCCGAACACGAAAGAGCCGAACTCCCACCGTTACCTCCCCCATCTCTCTCGCCCTCCCCATCTCTCTCGCCCTCCCCATCTCTCTGTATAGTGAGCAAATGGAGTCCCACGTGCTGGGCGCCCTACAGCCCCGGCGGACAGAATGGAGAAGACGTTTCCCCGGAGGATGGTAAGGGAGATGCGCTGGAAGAGCCATTCCATCTCACGATGCTCACACCAGCGGCTGGCCAGCTCAGCACCTATGGTGGTGACTAGAGAGGTAGCCCTAAGGCCAAGGGCACCAGAAGTCTCCACTACCAAGGGCACGACCGCAAGCCTGTCGGAGAGCGACCGGGCTGTTTCGTGTTGTGGCTTAGTGGTGAGTATTCGGTTCATGGTTGTAAGACCGTGAGTTCGATTTTCGGTGGCGCGTTGTGTCCTTGATACTTTATTCCATATTGCTCCATTCCACTCAGCTGGCAAATATGGCTTATACCTTTAATTCAACTAACCATGTCACATACTGTGTCATGCTGATTGTCGGATAGAATGCAACCGAAGTCAACTTTAACTTTCATCTTTTCGAGGTCGATAAAAAAAAAGTACCAGTCTAGTACTGGAGTTCTAACTCACTGAGTAAACCATCCTAGCCTAACCTTAACAAACCTATGGTAACCTACCCTATGGTAACCTACCCTATGAGCTACGGCAAGTCATTGATATTATTATAATCTCTACGTTAAATCGACTTAACAAATATGAGATTCAGTAGGAAATAATTGTGGTAGGCTGCTAGAGTTATGGTAAGTGGTGTCCAACAAGTTTTAGGCAGGCAGTTTCACTGTTTACCCCTCAGTGGTAAAGGTTCACATTTTATATTCGGCAGACAAGTCGACCCCTGGTTTTGGAGAGATATTTTTAGGCGCCAGATGTCGACTTGTACGCCGGCATATATGGTATTTACTAATTAATTAATTCAATTCGTTCATTAAATAATTATTACTTTTTGGTGTAGGAAAAATCGAATTCTATGTACTCAACGCTTTGTCTTTTCCGATTTGTTTATAACAAAACCTTTTTAATATGCTTCAGATTCAATATGTTTTAGGTTAATTGTTTGCACATAATGTTATAAAATTACATTAAAATTGATTTTTTTTTGTGTCGGAATTTGTTTTACAAGACACGTTAAAAATCAATAAAATTAATTCTGTAAATTATAAAACAACGGAAACTATTCTGTCTGCCTGAGCCTCTTTGGTTGCCTTGTATTTCAATCGTAAATGGATAACTGATATAAGATATAATGGAAGTTTGACTACAAGAAATAGTGTATTATATGTTATGAAAAATACCGTGCACGATAACAATAACAACTGCTTCATTATGATAATGAATATATGATCAAGTGAAAATTCATCTGCATAGATTTTAACTAATAAAGTGAAATGGGGTGACTTAGTGAGAGAGAGGGGAGGTGAAGTATGAGAAAGCCTGATTGAAATGGAACATTTGTAAGAATGTGCAATATTAAGACAACAGGGTGGTGGACGGGTAACATTGGAAGAGCGTCGGATAAAATGCCATTGTGGTATTTGTCTCAATGTTGCCTTTCATTTGTCCATAAAGTAAAGCAGCGGTCTAGCGCTGGTGTTGCTTTAATTAACTCTTCGCCCAAATACGCGCATCTTATGCCTCAATTAGAAATCAATATTAAGAAAAGTTGACTTTGCCTTTCATCCTTACGGGGTCGATAAAATAAAGTACCAGTAATGAACTGGGTAATTGCTGGCCTTGTGCCTCAATTAGAAATCAATATTAAGAAAGAAGTATTTTTATGGCTCTTTACTTTCAGAGTTCAAACCACTCAGTGGTCAATTTTGCCTTCCATCTTTCTTCCGAGGTCGGTAAAATATAGGGAACCAGTCAAGTACTGAAGTCGATATAACCGACTTTCTCTTCACCCCAAAATTTCTAGCAGTGCGAAAATTAGAAACTAGTATTAAGAAAGACAGTTTCAATCCCAGTAATAAACACTTCCACCAATCTTTTGTCCCCAGTAATAAACACTTCCACCAATCTTTTGTCCCCAGTAATAAACACTTGCACCAATCTTTTGTCCTACAGTTCTTAACGTGGAAAAGATGTCTGGGGTCTCTAGAAGAAGTAACAGATAAATGTAACTTTTCGGTTTTCACCAATAAAATTAGCAAAATTCGTCTTATCCGGCGAATATAGGCCTAAACCTGAATTATACCTCAGTATTTTAGAGGTCGACCTATGTACCGGATCGACGTGTACGCCAGCATATACGATAGCACCGCGGACTAACTTTATTGACGAGTTAACACCATACTACAACAGCCGCCAGAATTTGGCAATAATCTATATATCTAAAACAGAGAATGTCTGTCTGTTCCCCTAAAACTCGAGAACCACCCAACCGATTTTTTTCAAACTTTACACATGTAATACTTATGGTCGTGTGAGTGTTTTGAGCAAATAATATTTCAAATTTTGAATGCCCTAGGGACCGCATTAGGCGCCGGTTAGCGATCTCTCTCTCTTTCTTAGTCTGTCTTTTTAGATAGATACATAGCTATAACGTCGCGCCCTTATAATATCTGTCTGTATCTCTGGCTGTCTGCATTACGACATTATGAAAACATTGACTTCGCTATCTGTGTGTGTATATATGTATATATAGTGTGTGTGTATATATATAGTGTGTGTAACGTTTTTCGAAATATTTACTTCTGCGTTCACAGATTGATTCTTTGCTTAAACTTTAATCTGTTATTTTAATATATATATATATATATAATTATATATTCGTGTACAGATATTTTTGTATACACAATAACAAAATATAAACAAACGTATTTATTTTTTATAAACACAAAATGTAGACACCATCCCCAGGCCGAGGTATTTCGTACTTCTATGTACGGTTTCAGAAAGGAGGGATAAACATGCCAATCTATGTTTAGAATCCCGAGCAACGCCGGGCCATTCTGCTAGTTTATACTAAGTCATTAACAACACTAGACTTATCTATGAATCAATCATTTCCTATTGAATATATACACACCATAATGCAGATAACTATAATAATGGTTGAATAATCGGGCAAAGTATCTTCAGAGACTGAAAAAATGGACAAAGATGTCTGCTCTGCCCACATTTTTCCATCACCAAGCGACGCATACAACTATTATCTATAGTTATTAACTATCTGAGTAAATGTGTCTCTGTGGGTGCGTGTGTATATATATATATATATATATATATATATATATATATATATATATATATATATATATATATATATATATATATATATATATATATATATTTATATATATATATATATATATATATTTTGTTTATCGTGAACTCGTGCGCCGATTTTTCGATACTCGATTATTCTACTATATATATACATATACATATATATATATATATATATATATATACATATATATATATATATTTATATATATATATATGTATATACATATATATATTTATATACATATATATATATATATATATATGTGTGTGTGTGTGTGTGTGTGTGTGTATATATATATATATATATATATATATATACGTTATTCCGGGTTGAATCGGAGGTAACCACAGTAAGTAAGGTACTCAATACATAGCAGAGTATAAAAGTTTTAATATAGATGAGATTCTACAGGACTAGAACTGTTTCATTCATTAGAAATCATCAGGAATCCCTGAGATTCCTGATGATTTCTAATGAATGAAACAGTTCTAGTCCTGTAGAATCTCATCTATATTAAAACCTATATATATATATATATATATATGTATACACCTATATTTCTGTCTCAGTTCATGAACGTGTGTATGCAAGTAACGTTTCCCTGTCGGTGTATGTGTATGTATAGGTATACTGTCGTATGTATAGGTATACTGTCGTATGTATGTGTATGTATAGGTATACTGTCGGTGTATGTGTATGTATAGGTATACTGTCGGTGTATGTGTATGTATAGGTATACTGTCGGTGTATGTGTATGTATAGGTATGCTGTCGTATGTATGTGTATGTATAGGTATGCTGTCGTATGTATGTGTATGTATAGGTATACTGTCGTATGTATGTGTATGTATAGGTATACTGTCGTATGTATGTGTATGTATAGGTATACTGTCGTATGTATGTGTATGTATAGGTATACTGTCGTATGTATGAAGGCGCATGGCTTAGTGGTTAGAGCATTGGGCTTACAATCGAAAGGTTGTGAGTTCGATTTTCGGACCGACCGAGCTTAGCATTGTGTTCTTGAGCAAGACACTTTATTTCACATTGATCCAGTTTACTCAAATGTAGAAATGAGTTGCGATGTCACTGGTGCCAAGCTGTGTCGGCCATTGCCTTTCCCTTGGACAACATCGGTGGCATGGAGAGGGGAGATTGGTATGCATGGCCGACTGCTGGTCTTCCTCAAACAACCTTGCCTGGACTTGTGCCTCAGAGGGAAACTTCCTGGGTGCAAATTACATGGTCATTCGTATGTATGAGGGTGTTCATGGGTAGTCCCATTTAAATATATTACCAGGCGTATGTGTCTGTGTGAGCGTAGGAACGAGTTTTTATACTCGTATCTATGAGATGGATACCAATACATGCTCTGAATACCCATCCAAGTATCTCATTGTATTATTCAATACACTGGGCGGTGTGAGTCGGCGTGGTATGTGTAAGATCTTCTATATATTCCCATTTTAAATTCTTCTGTCTATGGATAATTGTAGCAATGTGTCTGTCTGGGTGTCTGTGTGAACTGATCCTTACATGCTTGTATGTGAGAATGTATTTACTTGTGTATATCTGACAGAAATGATATATGATGTTATTTCGGGGTTGATAAACTACCTTCCTTCCAAACCTGATCACTAATGAAGACATTACCCAGTCATTGAAAATAGATCTTAATTGTCTCCACGTAGCCCCCCCCCTCCCCATCTCCAAAGACAGGCGCCATCAGCACAGCTTCTTAATGATGCCAGTCAATTTTGACCACACTAAACCTCTATTTTATTTATGACCTCACAAACCGTCGCATTCGACTAGATTTGGGTCAACTGGTACATACACACAACTCCATCAAATTGTGAAT
>OZ024745.1:121384749-121434749 GCA_964016885.1 Eledone cirrhosa
GTTAACGGCACACGTGTCTGTGAAACACACAATCACTTGGACATTAATTTCTCAAGCAGTTTGTTCCATTGTTCTAACATCTGGAATACTTATCGTCGAAACCGACATTGATCCATTCCAATGGTAATGCCCCGTCACTTGACTCAGTTCACGTTATTATAAGCAGGTAAATGGCAGTGGATTGGTAGTATTGGTAGAGGGTCGGACGCCATGATTTGCAGCATAGAGTTACGGTCCTTTACGGCCTAAGTTCAAATCCCGCCGAGGTTAACTTTGCCCTTCATCCTTACGGGGGCGATAAAATAAAGTACCAGTCATCCACTGGGGTAATTGCTGACCTTGTGCCAAAAGTTGAAACAATTATTTAACGGCTAGCAGTATCGTTAGAGCGTCGGACAACCTGTTTCGTGGCATACAGTTAAGACCCTTTACGTTCTGAGTTCAAATCCCGCCGAGGTTAGCTTTGCCTTTCATCCTTACGGGGTCGATAAAATAAAGTCCCAGTAATGTATTGGGTCAATTTAATCGACTTTCCCCCTCCCCCAAAATTGCTGGCTTTGTACCTATAGTAGAAACAATTATTTAGCAGCAGTATTAACACGGCGGGATGTATAACAGAGTCGTGTATGAAAGCATATACGATATAATTATGCAGAATAAATATATCTAAATCTTGCTGTGAGTATGTTAAGCTGTGATCATGTCCCAACTATCTCAGTAAACGTTTGAGAACGCCAAACACTAGTATTTCAGGGTTGTTATCCATCTTCAATGACGTGATTTATACGAATCGCGCTGTATTAGTGCTACTGATAATTATTATCAACCCGCCAAGCTCGCCCCATACGTAAATAAGCATCACCATGAATTATTATATGCAAAAATCTTTATAAACTATCAGCTTATTTTTGCCTCAGTACCGAGTAAGTAAACGTGACGGATAAATACTAGTATTTGACCTTCTCACATTGCTACTAGGGTAATTTAAGAACTTATAATATTTAGAATGGCATTCATGTCACCAAGGGCCTTGTTTCAGGGGGTACCAGGGGACAAGCCCCCACCCCCCACACCACCCATACACACACACATACACACTTTTTCAAACGTCTATATTTTATTTTTTGTTTATTTGATAAAATAAATTCTTTTTAAGCTTATTTTTTTATATCTGAACTTCATTTAAATATATAAAATTTACTTAGCGTAAAATGTTACTTATGTGATAGGGTCCGGGAAAGGCACCATAAGCAATACTAACATGCTCCTTTAAGAATCAACAAATGTTGGTTTGTCCCCCTCACATTTTTAAGGCAAACGAGGCCCACAATGAAAAAAAATATCATGCAGTGAAGAAAAAACTATAGAAATGTATTACTAAAATTATTTAAATGTGGAGAGCCTAGATAGTCATATCGAGTGAATAGAAGTAAACATACACACACATGTACACCAGGTCCGAACACAGAGGAGCCGAACTCCCAATGTCATCGCCTCCCCGTCTCTCCCGCCCTCCCCGTCTCTCATATATACACCAGGTCCGAACACAGAGGAACCAAACTCCCACTGTCATCGCCTCCGTCTCTCCTGCCCTCCCCGTCTCTCATATATACACCAGGTCCGAACACAGAGGAACCAAACTCCCACTGTCATCGCCTCCGTCTCTCCTGCCCTCCCCGTCTCTCATATATACACCAGGTCCGAACACAGAGGAACCAAACTCCCACTGTCATCGCCTCCGTCTCTCCTGCCCTCCCCGTCTCTCATATATACATCAGGTCCGAACACAGAGGAACCAAACTCCCACTGTCATCGCCTCCGTCTCTCCTGCCCTCCCCGTCTCTCATATATACACCAGGTCCGAACACAGAGGAACCAAACTCCCACTGTCATCGCCTCCGTCTCTCCTGCCCTCCCCGTCTCTCATATATACATCAGGTCCGAACACAGAGGAACCAAACTCCCACTGTCATCGCCTCCGTCTCTCCCGCCCTCCCCGTCTCTCATATATACATCAGGTCCAAACACAGAGGAACCAAACTCCCACTGTCATCGCCTCCGTCTCTCCTGCCCTCCCCGTCTCTCATATATACATCAGGTCCGAACACAGAGGAACCAAACTCCCACTGTCATCGCCTCCGTCTCTCCTGCCCTCCCCGTCTCTCATATATACACCAGGTCCGAACACAGAGGAACCAAACTCCCACTGTCATCGCCTCCGTCTCTCCTGCCCTCCCCGTCTCTCATATATACATCAGGTCCGAACACAGAGGAACCAAACTCCCACTGTCATCGCCTCCGTCTCTCCCGCCCTCCCCGTCTCTCATATATACATCAGGTCCAAACACAGAGGAACCAAACTCCCACTGTCATCGCCTCCGTCTCTCCTGCCCTCCCCGTCTCTCATATATACATCAGGTCGAAACACAGAGGAACCAAACTCCCACTGTCATCGCCTCCGTCTCTCCCTCCCTCCCCGTCTCTCATATATACATCAGGTCCGAACACAGAGGAACCAAACTCCCACTGTCATCGCCTCCGTCTCTCCTGCCCTCCCCGTCTCTCATATATACATCAGGTCCAAACACAGAGGAACCAAACTCCCACTGTCATCGCCTCCGTCTCTCCTGCCCTCCCCGTCTCTCATATATACATCAGGTCGAAACACAGAGGAACCAAACTCCCACTGTCATCGCCTCCGTCTCTCCTGCCCTCCCCATCGCTCACTATTATGAGCAAATGGGGACCCACGGCCCTGGCGGACAGAATAGAAAACGCGATACCCCGGAAGATGGTGAGGAAGATGCGCTGGAAGAGCCATTCCAGCTCGCGATAAATAGGTCTGAAAGTCAGTATAAAATGGCCGTAGGATTCGAAGTAGGTGTTTGCTTTCTCGCTGGTTTTCGATGAAATGTGTATATTGCCTGGGCGGCTGATCTCAGAAGTTTACTTCTATAAAGAAATAAGATATACATTTGGGTATATTTGATAATGTGATGTTTATATTTACTGGGCAGCTGATCTCAGAGACATATATTCAGATCTATTTGATAACGTGGTTAACAGTGGAACAAATTGATGTGATTAAGCTCTCGGTCGAGTCGTTGTTTAACTACAATTAAACACTGATCGAAAAGTATTCCAGTCGTGACCATCCGTCTTTTTATAAAATGTTTTTTTCAGATATAGTGGATCTAGAGCAACATTATTCAGTGTCTGTATATTTCTAAGTGGTAACGAGTGATTTGAGGGTAATTTGGCTGCTGCTTCTAATAGTTTGAGCGACCGCATAGAGATTTTCAGTGGTTCGTTATGCTTGAGCTGTTGTTGTTGTTGTTTGCGTTGTTGTTGATTGCAAAGCGAACTTTTTAACCATGGAGCACCCACAATAGAACAGTAGGGACACAACTTCAAGAATACGGTCCGAACGTGGAAGAGCCGAACTCCCATTGTCATCGCTTCCATCTCTCTCGCCCTCCCCATCTCTCTGTATGGATATCGTGGGTAGTTCAACATCAGTTCACTTTCTCACATTTAACTTTTGTTGGATACTCATACGTCGGATATATATATATATATATATATATATATATATATATATATATATATATATATATATATATATATATATATATATATATCGAGGACGGTTAATTTTGGATACCCTACAGGGTGAAAAGTAAACCTTGTCAAAGGGCCGAGAATCAACGGCCGTCACATAGTGTGTGTGTAAATATATATATATATATATATATATATATATATATATATATATATATATATATATATTTACTACTACTACACACACACACACACACACACATATTTGTCTTAAAAGACTTATTTTTCAGTGACTTCTCAATCAGCCGAGACAAATCTACATTTGGCGCAAAATCAATTTTTAACATTCACATGACCTCTACCGACCAATCAAAATTGTTTTGACCACAAGAATTTTTTCATACATCTGGAGCCACTTTTTTTACATAAAACAGGTAGAATTTCCAAAACTAATCAAATTAGAGCAAACATCACGGGCGCTCTATCTCAAAATTATTTTTGAAAAGCATTAGAAATGCGCAACCGGTAAAAACTTAAAACCAAAACTGAATACTAACCAATACTTATTACTAATTTTTACTTATTCCTAATTAAACTATTTTTCACTGGGAACAATTTGTCAGCATTTTCTTTTCCTTTTACCAATCAAGGGCGGTGCCCCAGCATGGCCTCAGCCGGATGGCTGAAACAGGTAAAAGAGAGTAAAAGAGAAAATATCATAACTCGTGTGTTACACCTCTATTCTTTTAAATATATATATATATATATATATATATATATATATACATGGGCTCCAACGTGCTGGCCTCCCCACAGCCCCGGTGGACAGAATGGGGAAGGCGTTTCCCCGGAGGATGGTAAGGGAGATGCCATGGAAGAGCCATTCCATCTTGCATTGGTTCGTTATTGGAGACGTTGAGTGTTTTTGTGAAGAGAAAGAGAGACAGTAAAATACTGTTTTAAATATATTTAAATAGCTGTGTGGTTATGTGTATCAAGGTCTGTACGGCAGTATAGAGCTTTTTATTTATTCCTTCTCTTATTGTCGTCTGCACAATTTTTTCCTCACTTTGTATGGTCTGCCATTGGTTTTAATTCCGGTAGTTGTTTTGTGTTTTCTTTTCTTTTGTCCTTTCCAGATGTGATGGTATTGGGAGCAGATATACGTGATGATGTTAAGATTTGCAAGATTTAAGTTGAGAGTCAGATCAAGTTGGATAAGTTGGAGATGTAAATCTGGTGATGGAACCGTCTAGTTAACAACCAGATTGGAAAATATCTCAAAATTTCTCTGACACAGTCGCATAAATCTGAATATATTTCTACTAGATCCCTACTTCTATTCATGTGGGGAGGGGGGGGGGGACGAAAAAAAAAACACACATATATATATATACTACAGACATAAAAAAATACTGTTGTAGTTATTTGAAAGAATATCGGATGGAGATTTTAGAGTTGGAAAGCGGGGGTGAGGTGGGGAGATGAACCTCTTCCGATCCCATCCTACCTCCAAAAAACCTCGGGATACTAATATATCACTGATGGAAATCATGTCGTCAGTTCAGCTGTGGATTTATGGCTTTTGATTCCAGACGACTAAACATTTTCGTCAATTTCATCAAAATTCTTCCACCAGCTACCATCCATCTCAACCATTTTCTTCTCCTGCTCTCTCTCTCTCTCTGTCTCTCTCTCTCTCTCTATATATATATATATATATTTCTCTCTCTTTCTCTCCCGACCTCTCTCTCTCTCTCTCTCTCTCTCTCTATATATATATATATATATATATATATATATATATATATATATATATCTTTCTCTCTTTCTCTCCCGACCTCTCTCTCTATATATATATATACACATTTTTTTTCTCCCTCCTCTCTCTCTCTCTCCCTCCCCCTTCTCTCTCTCTCTCTCTCTCTCTCCATCTCTCTCTCTCTCTCTCTCCATCTCTCTCTCTCTACATGAAGTTTGGTATGACTCCATTCTGACTATTTATAAAATAATGAAGAAATTTTTCTTTTCTTCGGGGATGATTACAAAAAGCTATCTGTCCTGTCAAGAGAACGTAGTTTACGACCAATTCCATGTTATTGGAGACGGAACATGCCTGTGTATTTGCCATGGTAATCTGATGCTAATAGAGATAGAGACATTCAATGTGTTCCGAACTGTGTCACTTTTACGAGAAGGTTCTATTAACAAACCTAGAGAGAGAATGGTTTCTTATATAGGCACAAATATTACTAATAATAACAATAAGAAAGGCGAGAGAAAGAGAGAGAGAGACGGGGTGGGAGAAAGAGAGGGAGAAGGGGGTGAGAGAAAGGGAGGGAGAAGGGGTGGGAGAAAGAGAGGGAGGCGGGTGAGAGAAAGAGAGGGAGAAGGGGTGGGAGAAAGAGAGGGAGGCGGGTGGGAGAAAGAGAGGGAGAAGGGGTGTGAGAAAGAGAGGGAGAAAGAGAGGGAGGCGGGTGGGAGAAAGAGAGGGAGAAGGGGTGGGAGGCGGGTGAGAGAAAGAGAGGGAGAAAGGTGAGAGAAAGACAGGGAGAAAGGTGGGAGAAAGAGAGAGGGGGAGAAGTGGTGAGAGAAAGAGAGTGGGAAGGAGTGAGAGAAAGAGAGAGGGGGAGATGAGATAGAGATGAAGATAAAGAGAGAGAGAGAGAAGGGGTGAGAGAAAGAGAGGGAGAAGTGGTGAGAGAAAGAGAAGGGGAGAGATGAGATAGAGAGAGGGGGAGATGAGATAGAGATGAAGATAAAGAGAGAGATTTAGATTGGATGTGAAGATAAGAGAAGAAGCGGGGAGCAAAAAGTGAGGAGTGTGGGTCATTCTAAAGAATTGTTTCTATTCTCGTTAATTTTAGTAGCAGTAATAGTAGTTATTGTTGTTGTTGTTGTAGTTATTGTTGTTATTGTTGTTGTTGTTGTTGTTGTTGTTGTTGTTGGAGCTTTTAAATTGACAATAAAATTCGACTACCACGAGGAAAACAAACAGCATGAGCAACAACAACCACCATCAATACCACCACCACCAACACTACCACCTACACCAACCACCAACGCCACCACCACTACGACCTACACCAACCACCACCAACAACAACAATACCACCAACACATACACCAACCACCAACGCCACCACCACCACCACTACCACCTACACCAACCACCAATGCCACCAGCACTACCACCTACACCAACCACCACCACCACCAACAACAATAATACCACCAACACATACACCAACCACCAACGCCACCACCACTACCACCTACACCAACCACCAACGCCACCACCACTACGACCTACACCAACCACCACCACCAACAACAACAACAATACCACCAACACATACACCAACCACCAACGCCACCACCACCACCACTACCACCTACACCAACCACCAACGCCACCAGCACTACCACCTACACCAACCACCACCACCACCAACAACAACAATACCACCAACACATACACCAACCACCAACGCCACCACCACTACCACCTACACCAACCACCAACGCCACCACCACCACCACCAGCACTACCACCTACACCAACCACCACCAACAACAACAACAATAATACCACCAACACATACACCAACCACCAACGCCACCACCACCAACACTACCACCTACACCAACCACCTACACCAACCACCACCAACAACAACAACAATACCACCAACACATACACCAACCACCACCACCACCACCACTACCACATACACCAACACAAATAATCGCTTTTACGTTGGCACAGATATAATATTAATACAACAACAACAACAACAACAACAATAATAATATTAATAAAAATAATAACAATAATAATTTCTTTATAATGATACCAAAATTGATGAGCTGTCTTTTGAGACAGCTGTACTATTTTTTAAATTGCTGACTTTCAAACGAGGAACGTGCACAATGTCTTAAAGATTGTTTTGTCGTTGTGGGGGTGGAATGCTGTGGTCCATTTGTCTTATCAATTATTGTCTAGTTTCAAAACTACTAACACTGATATTACCTACTTATTTCTTTAAAACAAATTCTTGAAAAATATGTACATATACATATATATAAGTGATTCCCAACGTTGGGTGGGAAACAATTTGAATATTTAAGGGGACCAATTTGAAAATGATGTTAATGAGAATAAACCTCAGGTTTTACTTTATTACTTTTACACCAAGGCAACTTTGGTACACATTACTGTCAGAAACTCCTGTCTCACCTCCTCCACACATGTCACTGTGTATCTGGCACCACCTATATGGTACACATCAGTGTCAGAAACTCCTGTCTCACCTCCTCCATCACAAATGTTATTGTGTATCTGGCACCACCTATATGGTACACATCACTGTCAGAAACTCCTGTCTCACCTCCTCCACACATGTCACTGTGTATCTGGCACCACCTATATGGTACACATTACTGTCAGAAGCTCCTGTCTCACCTCCTCTACCACATGTTACTGTGTGTATCTGGCACCACCTATATGGTACACATCAGTGTCAGAAACTCCTGTCTCACCTCCATCACAAATGTTATTGTGTATCTGGCACCACCTATATGGTACACATTACTGTCAGAAACTCCTGTCTCACCTCCTCCATCACACATGTTATTGTGTATCTGGCACCACCTATATGGTACACATCACTGTCAGAAACTCCTGTCTCACCTCCTGCACACATGTTATTGTGTATCTGGCACCACATATACACCAATTTGTTTACACTTTACAGTTGACCATTGCTGTTTTCATATTAAAGCGAGGGGGGATAACAATTTTTTAGGCGTTGAGATGGTGTATGGTGCACAAACGGTTGGGAACCACTGATATACATTTACATATGTACTTGAGAGTGTATGTGTATATATATACTTCCCGTACACCATCCGGATTATCTGTCCTTGGTTCGATTTTTTTTTTTTCTTTTTGTCATTCTTTTTTCGCCACATTAGGTAAAATGGTTCTTTTTCATCGTCACTGCTTGCAATTCCCTGATGATATTTGTCAACTTGTTGTTTTCAAACACAAAATGTACTGGCACCACCATAAAATGTACCCAGCCCATTCCATAAAGTGGTAGTGCTTTTGTCACGATATAAAATGCATCCAGTCCAATTCGTAAAGTGGTAGGGTTGGTGCCATGATGAAATGCACTCAGTCGTCTCTGTAAAGAGGTAGTGTCGGTGGCACGTTAAAATACACATATTACATTCTTTAAAATGTGGTAGTGCTAGTTCCACGATAAAAAGCACCCAGTCCGTCTTGTAAGATGGTAAGGGTTAGTGCTATGATAAAATGCATCCCGCCCACTCTGTAAAGTGGTAATGCTAGTGCCATGATAAAATGCACCAAATCCACCCATGAAGTGTTGGTGCTGATGCCACAATGAAAAGCACCCAAGTACACGCTATAATATCTTTGGTGTGAGGAATGGATGGTATCTAATCGTAGAAATCCTGCCAAAACGAAACGTATGAACAAGACACGGCCATCTGACAAATACCAGCATGAATAACAGTGATGATTGTGATGATGATGATGATGATCATGATGGTGATGGTGAGGGTGATGGTGATGATGGTGATGGTGGTGATAATGATGGTGATAATGATAGTGCTGATAATGATGGTCGTGGTAATGATGATGGTGATGGTGATAACGATGATGAGGGTGGTGATAGTGGTGATAATGATGGTGATGGTAATGATGATGGTGATAATGATAGTGCTGATAATGATCGTCGTGGTAATTATGATGGTGATGATGATGATGATGGTGATAATGATGATGGTGATGATAATGATGGTGATGATAATGATGATGGTGATAATGATGGTGGTGATGATGGTGGTGATGATAATGATGATGGTGATGATAATGATGATGATAGTGGTGATAATGATGGTGATGATGATGATGATGGTGGTGATGGTGGTGGTGTTGATGATGATGATGGTGGTGATGGTAATGATGATGGTGATAGTGATGATGATGATAGTGATGATGATGATAGTGGTAATGATGATGATGGTGATGGTGGTGGTGATGATGATGATGATGGTGATGGTGATGATAATGATGATGGTGATGATGATGATGGTGGTGATGATCATGATGATGGTGATGATGATGGTGGTGATGATCATGATGGTGGTGGTGGTGATGATAATGATGGCGCGAAGTTGATGAGTAGCTTGTTAGTCGAGCAATGGCAAGTAAGTGAAGTGTGTCTCAGTGAGTCAAGAGAAGCTCTGCTCTCCGACAGGTGGCGGTCGTGGCCCTTGGCAGCGGAGACTTGTAGTGAGAAGGCTGTGTTGTTTTAACTCGGGGTCACCATTTGTAGTGGATAAGTGTGATGAAAAGGGTGTGTGTTCGCATCACGTCGGCGGTCACCATGTTTGATGAAAAGAATAATGCCAGGATTGTGATGTTGACAATGTTTATTTTACAATAACAATATGTGACAGAATTTATCACTACATTATTTGCTGGCTAGCTACTTCGAGCTAGCGTGAATGCATGTATCAGTACGACGATACAATATAACAGGGAGACGGAAGAATAGATTAATATGAAACTTACTGTGTGTGTGTGTGTGTGAAGTGATATTACTGAGGGGAAGAGGGTTTCCCCAAATCGCATTGATAAGCATAAACAAATGAACAAGACGCCGCTAATTTTAATGTTTTTATTTATAACATGATTTACTTCGAAATCATGTGCAGCAATAAACAACGGGGGAAAATGCAAGTGTAGTTGTAGTGTGTAATGTGTGCAACTGTAGAATTCCAGAGTAGTAAAGTTTACTAACCTGTGTTGGTAGCAAGTTAATCTAGTGCCGATCCCAGCAGGACTGGCTAGCGACTGTCTGTGTGTCTGTATCGCTACATTGCGAGGCTGACCAAGCTCTCTGTGTGTATGGCTACATTGCCAGGCTGACCAAACAAGCTGTCTGTGTGTTACAGAGTCGAAAAACAGACTCTATTGTTAGACCTCTGTCGTATCAGACGATGAGTGTTCTAGTTGGTTCAATCAATGGATGTGTCTGCTTGTTAAGTTAACGTGTAAGTGGCTGAGCATTCCAATAGACACATACATCCCTAACGGACTTTTTCAGGGAGATTCAGTATAATGCAATGTGTGACAAGGTCGACTCTTTGAATTGCATCCTCAACCCTCCTCCAGTTCCAATATCGTCTGCCAACCATGAAATTTATAAAATAAAAAGAAGATATCATGCAACGTCATCTTATTCAATGTCTCATAAATTCAAAAGACAGGCGGGTACCCACCCCTTTCCAAACAACCCACCACCACCACTACCACAACCATCATCACCACCACTATCAACACCACCACCACCACCATTCCCATCTTTTATTAACACACACCAATACCCTGCCCACCACTACAACTATTGAAAGGTCATATTACGAAATAAGGTAACTTATTTCAATTATTTCTTTGTAAATATAACTTCTTAGTGAATTTCTGTCACAAACCATCACTTTCTCATATTTGTTAACACCACTACTACCTACCATTACCAGGATATCAAACACTGGGTATCATGGCAGCTGCCTCACACATTTCTGTAGTTTTTTAATTTTCTTTAAACCCTGAACGACGACAACAGAAACAAGCAGATGTTATTTTGAATCATGGAAAATAATTTCTTGTTTTCCAAAGATGTTTATATGATCGGCAGCAGCAGATCTAAAGTTATAAATCTCAGCATTATCACAGAACACATCTCCTTTGCTATCGCTGTGGATTGGCAGTATCAGTAGAGCGTTGGACAAGATACTTCGCAGCATAGAGTTACGGCCCTTTAAGTTCTGAGTTCAAATCTCGCCAAGGTTAGCTTTGCCTTTCATCTTTACGAGGTCGATAAAATAAAGCACCAGAAATACACTGGAGTCGATTTAATCGATTTTCCCCTTCCCCAAAATTGCTGGCCCTGTGCCTATTATAGAAATCATTATCAAAGAACCAGCGATAAATCAATCAATCAATCAAAGAGTAAAAGAAAGAGAAAAGGTAACCATAATCGATTAATCAGACAGGGATAGTGTAAGGTGGAGGAATGTGTGGAACTAACAAGTTTATTTCTTCCTTTAGTTTATATCCGGTTTGAGTGTATCCGGCTTTTGTAATGGAAAACTGCAGTCGCTATGATGGCGTTATTTGTTATAGTTAGCAGAATGAGGTAAATATCGATTGGAATGTGTTTTCGGTTCTCTGTGACAAGCGACGTACATGAGCGGTAAGATGTTGGTGAAAGGAGCTCGGGGGTCGGGTTTCGAGTCTCAACATTTTTTTTTTCTTTTCTTTTCTTTTTTTTGTTTGTTTGTTTGTTTTTTGTTGATTCAGAGGACATATACAGAAAATGTAATAGAAACTGTACAATATACACGGTTTGAAGGACCCCGCCACCCGCCTCAAAAAAATGAAGCAACATAATAATGGGAGTGGGGAGAGCGACAGACTCTTCACCCCAGTCTGAGCAGTGTTTCAGCTGCGTCACGCGCATAAAATAACAACGGTATTGCCACGGAGAATAGCCAGCAACACCTGCTGCAACAGCCACACTACAACACGAGGCTCCTCCCTCCGGCAGACTGACGCCTTTTCCGATTTAACGAAGGAAATCAGCAGTGTGGGGACCTGAGGGCACCAGAGGTTTCGACGGCGACCCGTACGAAAAGGAAGAGATCGGTCAAGCTCCGGTATTTAGTTACCTTCTTTGCATTACTGGGGGGTGATGCAGGGATTTGTTTTCCAGGTGGTGCATGGGGTTTGTAGTCGAGGCGGTGCAGGGGTTTGTTTGTATTCGAAGCGACAATGTTGGAGGCGAAGAACGAGTTACAAGACATCGCGTCCCAGATTAGGGATCTACATTCCACAGATGGGAAGGAGGTTTATAGCAATTTAATTCAGGGGACGATGGAATTGGAGGGGGGGGGGGGCATGGGCCGACCCAATAATTATATTTTTCTCCCCAAACTACCAAAACACACAACTATTTGTATATGCTCTACAATTTATGTAGATCGAATTTATTTTTATATCATGATTGATAACAGCTAAACTAATCGCTACAACTAACAACTAAATTGACAACATTTGCCCCCCCCCCCCCCCCCCCTGTTTTCAAGGCCACTGTAATTTCCACTCCTCCTCCACGTGATTTTATGAAAAACAGGATTATATAAAATCACTTATCCTCTTTCTTATAAATGGCTCAACATTTCTTTGCTACTTTTTTTTTACCGCTTACAACATTGGAAATTATTGACTTGTCCATACAATGTTTTGATAAGCCGAAGTCTGCGAAACTTGAAATAAACAGTCACCATATTAATAACATTATATATATATATATATATATAAATATATATATATATATACATGTGTGTATATATACATATATATATATATAGATATATATATATATATACATGTGTGTATATATACATATATATATATATAGATATATATATATATATATGTGTGTATATATACATATATATATATATATGTGTGTGTGTGTGTGTGTATGTGTGTGTATATACATAATTGTTTCTATTTTTGGCACAAAGCCAGCAATTTCCCAGTACATTACTGGTACTTTATTTTATCGACCCCCGTAATGAAAGGCAAAGTTAACCTCGGCGGGATTTGAACTCAGATCATACAGGGACGTAACTCTATGCTTCAAAGCATGGTGTCCGACTCTCTACCGATACTACCAATCCACCGTACATAATGTTATTAATATGGTGACTGTTTATTTCAAGTTATATATACATATATATACAGTTGTATACAATTGTTTCACCTTAGCGGATCCTCAGCTCGTAATTATCAGCTGAGGATCCGCTAAGGTGAAACAGTTGTTCTCGGTATGGTGAACTAACTGTTGTGTGTTCAAATGGGTATGTAAACACACGTTTTGATAATGTTTTAGTATGTAAACATATGTTTACTTGTTTTTCACTAGATTGAACAATATAAACTGCTTGGTTCGATTGACAATGTTTAAACATGGTCACAACGGTTTTGGCCACGTGATATAAACGATGTAGTACTCCTATGTAACTTAGGTATTACCATTTTCCAAAGAGTTGAGAGCTGTTATGCATGGCCGAATGGTTAACAAGTTCGCTTCACAGTCATTAGGTTGCGGGTTAGAGTTCACTGCCTGATATTTTGAACAATTTTCATTTACCAAAGCGTAGGATCGACCTATGCCTTGTCAATAAAATTGGGTAGACAGAAACTGTATGGAAGTCTGTCGGATAGGACTGAACCTGTCATTGAAAGGGCCAGCCTTGTCACACACTGTGTCACGCTGAATCTTCCCGAGATTTACTTTAACGGTACACGTGTCTGTAGAATGGTTAACTACTTAAACGTTAACACGTTAATTTTATGAGCAGGATGTTCCGATGGTCGAATAACTTGAACAACTCATCGTCGATACGGGTGGAGGTCCATTCTATGAGGTATTTCATCTTTCCTTTCCAGAACAGAAGAGTTAAAAATAGGGGGGAAAAAACTAGAAGTATTTGTGACTGCTTGTTTATGCCAAAAGAAAAAAAAAATGTGTGTAAATATATATATATATTACTGCTATATAGGACCCCCACCCACCCCACTCTCTCTCTCTCTCTCTCTCTCTCTCTCTCTCTCTCTCTCTCTCTCTCTCTCTCTCTCTCTCTCTCTCTTCGCTCAAATTTCAGACTTTCTCCTACCTTGAATAATTTATAAAAGAATTAAGTAGAAAATAACGGACGCTAACGAACTGGAACCATATTTCTCCCCCTTCGTTACTTCTGCTGTTTTGCAGGGATATTGAGATATCCTCACAGCAAGTCTGTATGGGTGTCAAAGAAATATTTTGCACTTCGTTGCGCACTGAATACACACACAAACAGACAGACAGACACACACACATACACACAGAGGTATATGTGTATGTACGTGTGTGTGTGTGTATATATATATATACATATATATATCTACACACATATATATATATATATTTATACACATATATATATATATTTATATATATATTGGGTAATTGCTGGCCTTGTGCCAAAAGTAGAAACAATTATTATTATATATATATATATATATATATATATATATATATATATATATTATAATAATTGTTTCTACTTTAGGCACAAGGCCAACAATTACCCAGTACATTACTGGTACTTTATTTTATCGACCCCGTAAGGATGAAAGGCAAAGTTAATAATAGTTGTTTCTACTTTTGTTTCTACTATAAACCATTCAGTCGAGTGTGAAGCCCTCTGGGTGAAACACTTGTCTTCCATAATGGTTTATTAACTGTTGTGGAACTAACGTTTACCAAACTCATCCCTTGGACTGAGTGCTCTACTACTAAGGATATAACCTCCCAGTGTTCTACTACTACTATATATATACATGTATATATATATATATATATATATATATATATATATATATATATATATATATATATATATATATGAGAGTATTGAAGCATTGTGGAATAAGAAGGTAAATTTCTTTAAGTCGTTTGGAATCCTCGACAATGCAAATGGGTAAATCTCCGGGTAACAAGATGCGGTGGTGGAGAGAGAGATGTAAGTGGGTGTACGTTGAGATGCGTGGCGTGTATAAGACGTGTAGAGGAATGAAGGAAAGAGCATAAAGGATAAAATTAAAATAACAACACGAGAGAGAGTTACCTTGGGAGAGATTTAATTGTCCCTATATATTTCGGATTCACATCCATCAACTGGGGGTTTTTTCCGGGGTGAAGGAAAGGTTGTCTGTCGGAAAGGTGCGAAACGCGTCCTCCGCTGTTCGTTGTTTTGAATATCTAAACGTATATATATATATATATATATATATATATATATATATATATATATATATATATATATATATATATATATATATATTTTGCCAATATAAGCTTGTCTTTATTGACTTATATCGAGACAGACAAATTGTATTCACTTTAATTAGTTTATTTCATGCTAGCTAACTTTCTTTGTCTCTTACAATACAAACACGTTTGTGTTTATCATATATATTAATATATAACTTGTATATATATATATATATATATATATATATATATATATATATATATATATATATATATATATATATACGTTTGTAGTTAGAAGGCCGGAACAATGCAGGTATGGATATAGAATATAAATACAAATGCAAAAGAGATCGCTGACAATTAGTCTTTTACCTTAAATTTATATACATATATATACATATATATATATATACATATATACATATACACATACATACATATATATATATATATATATATATATATATATATATATATATATATATGGGTGAAGCGTAGTTGGTTGGTTGTTGTCGAAGAAGGGTGATTTACACCACAAATACAATAATTTGGGTTAGATATATAACTTTACTTCAGTTGAAAGGAAAAATGAATTTGTGTTTATTCTGCTACGTTCGATTACAAAGTGACAAGTTGTTTCAGGATGTAAATACCAGCATAGGTCACAGTAAGCTCGCAGTAGAAGGGAGTTGTGTTTTGGTTGAAGTGCTATGGGGCCCTTGTAGACAGGGCTGAAGTTTTTTTTGCTCAGTGATACATCTCGATACTTGCTAGGACAGGTCGAGGTGATGTTTCTCTCCCGCAACTGCCAGACTTTGAAAACAGGCGAAAATATATAGTTTTTTCGTGTGTGTAAATGAGGTGATTAATCTCATTTGCATATGAACCTGTATAAGTTGGCAGAATAGAATTAGAATTTAACTTCGAACATAGCTGTATACGAATATAGCTGTATACAAATAAAATATGTTTATAAATAAACATTTAGAAAGCCATAACTATGAATAACACCACTGGCAGCTAACGCTATCGGTGCTCGGCAGAAGCAAGGGGTTTCTAAATGTTTATTTATAAACATACCGTATTTCTTTAGAAATATGGTATTCAAATATACATACATATATATATATATATATTAATATTTGATGAACATTTACATGTTATAGTTGCAATTGACTAATAAGATCGCTAGAGTGAAAAATCTTAAACTCTAAGCTATTTATATATATATATATATATATATATATATATATATATATATATATATATATATATATATATATATATATATATATATATAGGAAAAGAGTCAGGACTCCGACGGCTGAGCTAAATCGACAGCTGTCGAAACGGCCGGAGCTCAGCAGTCGGGGTCCTGACACTTTTCCTGTTACCCACTCTACTACCCTAAGTGTCGAGTACTCTGGTGCGTTATGGTCCACCTGGTTTCTTATATATATATATATATATATATATATATATATATATATATTAAATCTCGATTTGTTGGGGATATAAGCTAAACCGACTAAAATAAGTTCCCCAACCATTATTTCTGGAATCGAGAAACAATATTGATTATTTCAAAACATTAGAACATTCCAGAAACAATGATTGGCAAACTATATTGGTGAAATTGACTTATTTTAGTTGTCTAGCTTGTAACCCCCCCCCCCCCCCCTAAATTGAGATTTTGGCATGAGTTAAATACAGAAGTTCTCAAAGTGGGTGCTACCGTCCCCAGGTGAGAAGGTCCAGGGGGCCTAAGGGGCGGTAGAGATAATATAATAATATATTAAATATCAAATGAGACATATTATATATAAATATAGTAAAATAAAAAAATATTTAACACTTATTTATACATAGTACATATTATATTATTTATTATCTCTAAATCAAGGGCGGTGGATTGGCAGTATCGGTAGAGGGCCGGACGCCATGCTTTGCAGCATAGAGTTACGGCCCTTTATGATCTGAGTTCAAGGTTAATTTTACCTTTCATCCTTACGAGGTCGATAAAATTAAGTACCAGTCACGCACTGGGGTCGATTTAATCGACTTTCCCCTCCCCCCCAAATTGCTGGCCTTGTGCCTATATAAGAAACCAATATATATAAATCAATGATTTTATTTATATATTATTTACAATTTGCGTGTAGGCAGGTCTCTCTGGGGACAGGGGTGGGGACCTACGGTATTACGTGGTCATGAAGGGGGAGGTGGCCCCAAAAGTTTGATGTTTAATTACTTCTTTGAGGTTTGATAATTAAGAAATGCGAAACTAGTTGGATTATCCACTTTCAGATCCCGAGGCCCCGAGGCTCCCTTCGCTTCTTCACGACTTATAAACCGCAATATATTTTATTTAACGTATTGCATATGGCCACCACGATATAGATGAACTATAAATAACTGTCAAATAAAATACCCTCTTAAACGTACCAATATGTATGCATACACACACACACACTATATATATGTGTGTGTGTGTGTAGTGTGTATATGTGTATATATGTGTGTGCGTGTGTATGTGTATACGTGTATATACATATATATATTTTTTCAACATACGATTTTACATAAAAAATCATGCAAAACAAATATATGTATACACACACACACATGATCGTCGGCAAATCACTGATGAAGGACTCATTTTATTACATGTTATCCATGTGCTACCTGCAGTATTTTTCTCTATATTTTATTACATATATATATATACTTAGGGTAAATATTGATGCAATTCAATTCAAGCACTCAACGTACTTTTTCCACATAGGAGTGACGGAGTAAATATCGAATAAGTAAAAGCGAAGTAGTTTCAGATGCTCAAGTCGTTTAATAATAATGCTGTGATATATATTTCAATGACGACACTGGCCACACTCTTCTGTGTGCGAGTGTCGTGACATCATCAGACAGCTTGTTACATAATAAGGTTATGTTTTCGAGGCAATCCAAGTTGAATCGACGTGGGAACGGACGAAGTGTGTGCTTTTGGGTTCTTCATCCGTTCCCCTGTGAGTACCTATTCACCCCCACCGGTCTGCGCAGGCGCATGTCCGAAGGAAGTTGACCATATATATATATATATATATATATATATAAGTTGAAAAAAATGAAAACGAAATTTCATTTCTCACTCTTAGTATGGCACTTACTATCTGGCAGATGGGTAAACGGTGCTGATGATAGCTAACAAGCTTGAAACTAGTACATCGTTCCTGTGTCAGTGTTGAACAAAAAGGTGACGTGGTTGCCTTAACATCGTATGGCATAAATTCAGGCTGTTCGATTTGTTGACAAACAAACGAACAAAACAGGCGTTATAATAAACGTCGGCTAAACTGATGCGTGCATATATGTATGTGTACCTGTATGCATATGTGTATATATATGTATATATATATATATATATATATATATATATATATATATATATATATGCATGCTACTGTACGTCTGTATACATATATGTATGTACGTATACATACATGCTTACATATATATATATATATATATATATATATATATATATATATATATATATATATATATATGCAGAGGTTATATTTAATTTGTTGGGATTCAACAAGCTTTAAAATTTTTCTCTGCTGATATAAAGCACTCAACAAATTAGTGGAGTAAATACACAATATATTAATGTATTTTATCTGATGAAAGCGCACTATAATTTGCCTTGGTTGCCCTTGAAATATATATAATAAAATAAATATGGTTTTATAAATATAGTTTCCATTTATTAATATATTGTATATATATATGTATATATATATATATATATATATATATATATATATATATATATATATATATATATAGTAATAATAATATATTTGAAGACTAAAATCCAAAGAGGGCTCGATAAGGATAAATATATATCAGATATATAAAAACCCTAGAGCAAATGCACCGATTGTTTGCTTAAACTTTAATCTGTTATTTTAATAAATATATATATATATATATATATATATATATATATATATATATATATATATATATATAATATAAGATCAAAAGATGGTTAAAAGAGTTCCATGTATTTTATTATGCGCATTTCAAAGACAAATATCATCATGGGATGATATTTGCGTTCTCGTCAGATAAAATAGGGAGACATGATATGAAACTTAAAAACACTTGCGAGCAGTGAAGTGTTAAATCAACATGAACGTAATATGTGTACGTAAATAGTTTGTTTAAAAATGAGCGCAGAAGGCAAAGAAGAAAAGAATGTTTAAGGAATAAAATATCTAACATCAAAAAGTATATATGTTTACGAAATATTTTCTAATGGTAATAATATAATATATTAAAAGAAGTTAGTATATATATATATATATATAGAAGTTATATTTAATTTGTTGGGATACAACAAGCAAATATTTTTATAACTAATATAAAGCACTCAACACATTTTTGGAGTAAAAATACAATATATTAATTGTTTCTACTTTAGGCACAAGGCCAACAATTACCCAGTGCATTACTGGTACTTTATTTTATCGACCCCGTAAGGATGAAAGGCAAAGTCAACCTCGGCGGGATTTGAACTCAGATCGTAAAGGGACGTAACTATGCTGGAAAGCATGGCGTCCGACCCTCTACCGATACTGCCAATCCACCGCAATATATTAATAAATGGAAACTATATTTATTTCATTATACATATTTCAAGGACACCAAAGCAAATTATGGTGCGCTTTCATCAGATAAAATATAATATAGATCAGTTTTATAAACAAATATTGACATGCCCTTAAAAGAATGCGACCATAAGGGTATGTCAATATTTGTTTATAAAACTGATCTATATTATATTTTATCTGATGAAAGCGCACCATAATTTGCTTTGGTGTCCTTGAAATATGTATAATGACTTTTTCCCAATCTCATACATCAATCTTAATTTATTTTTCATATGTTGATTTAAAATTTCACTATTCACAAGTGTTTTTTAAGCTTCATATCATGTCTCCCTATTTTATCTGATGAGAACGCAGATATCATAAATAATAAAATATTTGGCATGTATGTATAAGAATGTATTTGAGGGCGCGTAGCTTAGTGGTTAGAGTATTCGGCTCACGACCGTAAGTTCGTGAGCACCCGCGAAGAGTGAAAAAACGCGAATATTTGACGTGGTCCATAAAAATGCCTATAAACGTCAAAATATAACGTAATAAAAGAAATCGTGGAAGATATTTACGATTCCGCGAATATGCGGTAGTTTCCACGAACAATTATTAGTTAGGTTCTAAGTAAGGTAAATTCCGCGAATAACCGGATCCGCGAATGTCGGGACCGCGAATGCCGGGCGTACACTGTATATGAATATATATGACGATGAGTGTGTGTGTGAAAGAGAGAAAAGAATTTGTGTACATGTATTTAGGAGAAGAATGCACGTCTGACTGCGCGTTTATACGTATGAATGCATGCAATTGGATACGCGTTCAAATCATTATAATAATAAAAGTGAGACGTAATAAGTCGGATAACAAACAGCATCAACGATGACTCAGCATGATCGATAGAAAATTGCATAGTGAGAAGGGTGTGTGTGTGAGAGAGAGAGAAGTGTGTCTGCGTGTGTGTGTGTGTGTGTACGTGTGTGTGTGTGTGTGTACGTATGTGTGTGTGTGTGAAGACTCAGAATTTAATTTCAACTGACGTAAAAAGTTACCTGACTTTAGGGTTTGGTATTTAGTCTTTCCTTCTTTCTTGCTTTCTTTCTTCGTTATTTTCTTTTTTAATAATTAAACTACCATTAAAAAAGCGTGGAATTTTCTGACGCGATTTAACAAAAATAAAATTAAATAGAAAAAAAAATTACGCACGCATGCACACACACCCACGCGCACACACGCACGCACACACACATATACGTACAGACTTGAAGTAATTTATCTTGTACAAGAACAGGGGAAGAAAACTTTAAAGAAAGAACAGTGTTGCAGAGGAGGGAAGGGTGGTGGAGTAAGCGATACAAAAATGGTTACTATTGTAAACAGTAAAAGAAATGGAAGGGTGATTGAGTGGAAATATATGACGATCGATAAAAGCTGTTTAATTTTCATTACAAAATTCAGAAGATGGTGCCATTGAGTGGGGGGTGGGGGTAAAGTCGTCGTTTTAACCCTTTTCATAGCAAACCACCTGAAACCATCTTTGATTCTACGATAGGAAACTGTTTATGACATTCAAGGAAATTTAATCCTTTTAATTTTTTAGTGGAACTACGTCTTATCTCGCAATAGCAACATTTTCATATGCAATAAGGTTAAACTGACCAATGGTAAATCGCGTATGAATACATGGTCACTCTCTCTCACTGATGAAAAACCAGAGTACAAGTAGAGACAAGGAGATGACTACGGAAGTGTGAAGAATTATTACAGAATGACTCCTACTATATTCCTTTAGACAATAAAAATTATATTTATAGAGGATTGAGCGTTAAAGAGATATTTAATTATATCCTGGAAGTCAGAAGCATGTGACTGTCTATATACAACTACCAACTCATCGACTAACGTATTTCTCTTATATCGTTTGTAAAAAAACAAGATCCTTAGAAGATTTTAACTTGCAGTTATAAAAAGATATAGGAAACATTTAACTTCTCATCCTATCTATAAATTCCTAACAGCCTCTGCCATTATGTACCTTACCAATAGGGGAAATGTGAGCTAGAGACAATTGCTTAAACAACCAACTAGGATTAACTCAATCCTATTACTGCACTAGGGCTTGATGAACACAACCACAAGGATATGGTCCGAACGTGGAAGAGCCGAACTCCCACTGTCACTGCATCTGTCTCTCTCGCTCTCCCCATCTCTCCGTATGGTGAGCAAATGGGGTCCCACGTTCTGGCCTCCCCACAGACCCGGTGGAGGTAAAAACTATTTCTTTTAAAATATTCATATATATCTGGAAACTTTCCATCATAATTTTATGTAAGAAAATTTGTTTTAAAATATCAACTTAATAACGAGAAAGTGAGTTATATTACTAAATATTTCCAAATTATTTTCGAAATTATTTGAAAATCATAGGCACTGTCTTTCATTAGAAGTATGGTAATGAAAGGGTTAACTGTGGTACATGGTTGGTTTTATGGCTGTGACGCTGTTGGTATTGGTGGTTTTGTAGATGTTAATAATTGTTTCTACTTTTGGCACAAGGCCAGCAATCATCCCTGTGTATTACTGGTACTTTATTTTATCGACCTCAAAAGGATGAAAGGCAAAGTTAACCTCGGCGGGATTTGAACTCAGATCAAGGGCCGTAACTCTATGCTGCAAAGCATGGTGTCAGACCCTCTACCGATACTGCCAATCCACTAATAGTTGAGCTAAAGTGGAGGTACATTGTTTTAGTGGTTAAGGTGTTCGGCTCACAAAGTGAGTTCGTGAGCAACACACCTTATTTCATGTGTCCCCAGTATATTCACTAGGCAAAAAATAACTAGTAGTTGCAATTGAAAGAACCAACCTTGTCACACATAGTGTTACATGAGTCTCTCTGAATCTCTGTAGAATGCTCAGTCACTTGCACGATAATTTCACGAGCAGGCTGTTCTGTTGATTTAACAATGGAGGCCCAATTCAGGGGAACTAGTAATGGTAGTTTTTGGAGATTATACTAGCTTTTATATAAAACCCGCGACTTCGTTTGCATCCAATGACGTAGACCAGTCCTACTTTTTGGGTAAATGCATTTGATGTTCAGAGAGTGGGATTGGCTCTGTGCTAAACCTTTCCTCACTTAAAAAAGCTTCAAGCACAGGCATTGCTTCATATGTGACATGTTTTGCGATGCATGGTATTGCTGGCCATAGGCAAGTCCCTAACAGAACTAAAAAGCCACGTCAGTGATGCTCAAGCTTAAGTATCAATCGATGGCATTACTTGAAATCGAGTTGCAGCCATCATGGTATGGATGTTATTGTATGTGTGGATGTGGATGTTTTGAGTTGCATGTGTGCATGTGCATATGCTTTGTATCTGCACATGTGTACATGTAGTTATTAGATGCAGAAGTTTTGGAATATTTTACATATTTTTACTGTTTTACATATGTTTACTGTACTTGTAATTTCCTAACTAGTTGTGTTCTTTCTGTTTCTGTGAAGCTATCTAGGTATGTATGGCCAACGGTAACAACATGAACCAGCCAATAAATAGTTGTTAAGTGCTTTGGTTCGCTCGTTCTGCCTCAGGTGTATGTGGCCTCGTGGTCCCAGTGAACAGAAATGAAAAAGCATTACACGATAGTGGACAGTAATGGCAGTCATAACAAAAGTAGAAAAGTGGTGACCCTCGATAGCGACTGCAGTTTTCCAATACAACTACCAGATACGTCACTTGTCACAGAGAACCGAAAACACATTCCAATGCAGCAGGTGTTGCTGGCTATTCTCCGTGGCAATACCGTTGTTATTTTATCCGCGTGACGCAGCTGAAATACCGCTTAGACTGGGGTGAAGAATCTGTCGCTCCCCCAACTCCCATTATTATGTTGCTTCATTTTTGGGGATAGCTAGGGAGGTCCTTCTAGCCGTGTATATTGTACAAAAACAAACATAAAAAAATGTTTAGACTCGAAACCCGACCCCCGAGCTCCTTTCACCAACATCTTACCGCCCATGTACGTCGCTTGTCACAGAGAACCGAAAACACATTCCAATCGATATTTACCTCATTCTGATGGCTATAACAAATAACGCCATCATAGCGACTGCAGTTTTCCATTACAAAAGCCGGATACACTCAAACCGGATATAAACTAAAGGAAGAAATAAACTTGTTAGTTTCACACATTCCTCCACCTTACACTATCCCTGTCTGATTAATCGATTATGGTTACCTTTTCTCTTTCTTTTACTCTTTGATTGATTGATTGATTTATCGTTGGTTCTGTGATAATGATTTCTATAATAGGCACAGGGCCAGCAATTTTTGGGAAGGGGAAAATCGATTAAATCGACTCCAGTGTATTTCTGGTGCTTTATTTTATCGATCTCGTAAGGATGAAAGGCAAAGCTAACCTTGGCGAGATTTGAACTCAGAACTTAAAGGGCCGTAACTCTATGCTGCGAAGTATCTTGTCCAACGCTCTACTGATACTGCCAATCCACAGCGATAGCAAAGGAGATGTGTTCTGTGATAATGCTGAGATTTATAACTTTAGATCTGCTGCTGCCGATCATATAAACATCTTTGGAAAACAAGAAATTATTTTCCATGATTCAAAATAACATCTGCTTGTTTCTGTCGTCGTTCAGGGTTTAAAGGAAATTTAAAAACTACAGAAATGTGTGAGGCAGCTGCCATGATACCCAGTGTTTGATATCCTGGTAATGGTAGGTAGTAGTGGTGTTAACAAATATGAGAAAGTGATGGTTTGTGACAGAAATTCACTAAGAAATTATATTTACAAAGAAATAATTGAAATAAGTTACCTTATTTCGTAATATGACCTTTCAATAGTTGTAGTGGTGGGCAGGGTATTGGTGTGTGTTAATAAAAGATGGGAGTGGTGATGGTGGTGGTGGTGGTGTTGATAGTGGTGGTGATGGTGATTGTGGTAGTGGTGGTGGTGGGTTGTTTGGAAAGGGGTGGGTACCCGCCTGTCTTTTGAATTTATGAGACATTAAATAAGATGACGTTACATAATATCTTCTTTTTATTTTATAAATTTCATGGTTGGCAGACGATATTGGAACTGGAGGAGGGTTGAGGATGAGTGAGCGAGAGAGTAGAAGAAAGGGTAGGGGCGAGGGAGTGGGTGAGTGAGAATGAATGAGAGGGTAGTGAGTCGGGCTGGTAGAGAGAACGGATGAGTACGTGAGAGTGGGGTAAGGGAGGCGGTGGGGGGAGGGAAAGTGAGAGAGAGAGTAAATATCTAGTTTAGAGCCTCGGAAAGTATTTCATTATATATTTAACATAGTTTGGTGCAATTTCTGATTGATATTGATACAGAAATAGCCATACATGGTATGCCGAATCGATATATTGGGTAAGGGGTATCAACTTCTCTCTTTCTCTCCCTCAATCTCCCTTTCCTTCAAATCTATATATATAAAACTGAGGATGTCTGTGTGTGTGTGTGAGTTTGAATCCCTAAAACTAGAGAAGCACCCAACCGACTGTTTTCAAACTTTACACATGTAATACTTGTTTCAATGCCCTAGGGACCGCATTAGGCGATTTAGCGATCTCTCCCTATAATTCTTAGTCTTTCTCTTTTTAGATAGATACATACATATAACGTCGCGCCCTTATAATATCTGTCTGTATGTCTGGCTGTCTGCATTACGTCACTTCCTACAATTCGCTCTGCGTCCAGAACGCACCCTTATAATATCTGTATGTATGTCTGGTTGTCTGCTGCCTCCGGTTATTCTGCCACCCTTGCTCAAGACAAATCTCACACTCATTCCCCAAACAGTTGGTAAGTGCACACAACTTCTTCCTCACGTTTTAAGCCACAGAGTTGCTTACTTACGTACCACCAGACCTTTACTTCTTTGCCAGCCGTGGTTGTGGCAATACTAAGCTTAGCTAAGGCGGTTATATATTTCACAATACCTTATCCCGTGCAACGCCGGGTACCACTGCTAGTATATATATATATATATATATATATATATATATATATATATATATATATATATATATATATATATATATATATATATATATATACCAGGAGAGAGAGAGAAAGTAGTGGTCTGTAGACCTCTGCAGCCTGAAGGTAGCGGTGAATCTTTACATAGCTTGTTGCTAGCGTAATGCTCCAATCTCTCTGTTTGTAAGACGTGGGATGATACAGGCTTTATATAGCTGTCGCTTTCTGTCTTCCAACTCGAGGGGATAGCCCACGCATGAACCTGTTCACACCAAAAGGGTGGTGACCTAGAGTTTGACCTTTAGATGTCACCCAAGGTTCAAGGCGTGGACAGATTTCGCTACATCAGTTCCCTACCCAGATCGATGCAGGAGCAGCGATCGATTATAAAAGGGGTAGCGAAATCTGATTCCAGAAGGATGTCCCAAAACACACAAAATATGGGTACTGCGCCCGCATTTCGAGTGCAGAGAAATTTGGAGAGAAAAAAAAAATCGCATAACTGTGTATGCATGTATGTGTGTAACATTTAGAAGAAACTGTAAATATACAAAGTTGTGATCATGTATTTCGAACTGTTGTGTATGGATGGCTGAACGTTGGGGTTACGGTATCGGATTACGATATGATAACACAGAGGACTATATATCTCGATGTATTATCATACGTGAGACTCTCTTCCAGTGAGTCGAGGTTTACGCTATGACATGAGTGTGTGCAATTTTGAGTTGCGTGCTTGAGTGAGTCCAAGCGAGTAGTAACCGTGGGTTGTTTATCATGTGTTTAATAGCTGTTGTCGAACCTCGACCAGTTGAATCTCGATGTATTATCACACGTAAGATGCTTTTCCAGTGAGTCGAAGTTTATGCTATGACATGAGTGTGTGCAATTTTGAGTTGCGTGCCTGAGTGAGTCCAGGCTAGTAGTACCCGTGGGTTGATTCTCATGTGTTTAATAGCTGTTGCCGAACCTCGACCAGTTGAAAAGTAATCTTGCAGCGACCCAACCGAATCCAGAATATACCATAGACAAGATTGCGTATTCCGCCGAGAAAGGGGAAAAAAAGAATGAAATCACTCCCTATCATCTTAAACATGAAATGACACATTGGTGTATCCTAGATACTCAATGCCTGGTGGGGGTGGATGGAAGGTCACGGCAGGAGCACCTCAGATCCTATGTTTGTTCATCTATAGTTGATTTGGTGCTAAACAACAGCAACCATCACCATGGTAACAATCACAAGGGTATGTGTATTGGACCACTGCTGCTTCCAACGAAGAGTTCTCTAGCTGATTCTTGAAATTAACAAGCAAGTGGCTGAGCATTCCACAGATAGAGTAACACAGTCGTCGATGAGATTGAGTATAAATTCTAACCTTGATGAGGCACAACTCATTTATTCCAGTTGAGTCAAAAATCATGGATGTTATCCAACCACTCCAAGCAATATGGACATGCGGTTAGAATGTCTCAGAAAAGAATTGCTTGACAGATTTTACGAGCAAAACCAACCAGCAGGAGACCCAGGGTAAACCCCAAGCAAGATGGTTAGATAATATCTATGAGCTTCACTGGTCACGCTTGGGGATCCAGCAGGATCAGTTGGAGACCGTTGCTTCTGACAGGACCCGCTGGATGGAGTGTTTGAGGACTCTTCCCCCACGACCCCCTATGGAATAAGTGGGCGAAGAAGAAGAAGAAGAAGAAGAAGAAGAAGAAGAAGAAGAAGAAAAAGAGTCGAAAATCGAACTTATAATCGTGAGCCGAACACCCTAACCACTACGCCACCTTCACCACTAACAGTATGTATAATTAAACACTACTACGCAGAAGATTAATCCACTTAGCAATCATTTTATTTCAATCCTTTTATTTTTTACACTTTCGTGTGAAATGTGAAATGAATGTTGCATGAATTAATTTATTAATCCTCTTTAGTTTTAATTTACATCGACATTTCCAGTTTCTCGCCATCTTCGTGTGTATTGGAATAACACATTGACAGAATTAAAGGCAACCATTGGAAATTCTAAAATCATTGTATCCCTCTTTGATTATTTCTCATTTCAAATTATAATAACAAATAAAAAATCACGAAGACCTTAAGATGTTAGTCACTATGACCTTAGAGAGATTGACTATTTCCTATTCCGTCATAAGAACTATCTCACTATACCAAAATTTAGGGAGATAAACTATTCCATTATTCCAAATGTGAAGGCGTGTGGCTTAGTGATTAGAGTATTGAACTCACAATCGTAAGGTTGTGAGTTCGAATTCCTGACTAAGCAGTACATTGTGTCCTTGAGTATAACACTTTATTTCACGTTGGTCCAGATCACTCAGCTGTAGAAATGAGTTGCGACGTCACTGGTGCCAATTTGTATCAGCCATTGCTTTTCCCTTGGATATCATCGGTGACATGGCGAGGGGAGACGGGCATGCATGGGCGACTGCTGGTCTTCCACAAATACACCTTACTCAGGCTTGTGCCTCGGAGGGAAACTTTTCAGTTACAAAACCATGGTCATTCGTGACCAAAGGGGACCTACGATTCC
The DNA here is from genome assembly GCA_964016885.1 of Eledone cirrhosa. NCBI lineage: Eukaryota > Metazoa > Mollusca > Cephalopoda > Octopoda > Eledonidae > Eledone > Eledone cirrhosa. The sequence continues at coordinate 121,413,464 of OZ024745.1, forward strand.
AAAGGTGAAGGTGTGCGATAGTGATGGGACATGACAAGTCGCCTTACAGTTCTATTTCTCTGCCTTCTGAGATTAAATCTCGCCAGGGTCAATAAAAGCATTCTCTCAACTAATAAAAAGCAGAGTGTATGATACTGATGTGCAAAGTGCGATGTTGCATGGTAATGAAATGTGAGTATTGAAAACAGAGGTGTGTGAAAGCTAAAAAGAAATGAATCGAGAATGTTCAGCTCGATGTTTAGAGGCCCAAATTAAATGTTGAGCAAATTATGTTATGATTAGGACTGAAGGGCGACGTCTGTGATGCTTATCTTTGGGTGTCAAACGATGGCATTGCTCGAAGTCCAGTTACAGCCATCATGTATGTATGTGGTGTCCGAACGAGTATCCTCCACCTCCAAATGCCAAATGTGCCCTACATTTGTAATAAAGTTTTCATTCTTTAAAACCAAAAAATACTTTCAATTTTAATTGATTAAAAATTACTTTCAGTTCACCACAGAATGTATGGTAACCTGTATATAACTAAATTGTAATTCTTGCCTCTAACTACGACTCCTGTAGTTTGTAAGTTTGGAGTCTTCTCTCTAACTACGCCTTCTGTGGTTTCTAAATCTTACGTCTAACTAAAGGTTCTATGTTTTCTAAGTCTTACAGCTTGTCTCTAACTACGACTTCTGTGGTTTCTAAGTTTGGGGTCTTGCTTCTAGCTACGACTTCTGTGGTTTCTTCAACATTTACCATTCATTTCTCTTGTTCTGCTGTTTGGAAATTCTACTCCCACTTTATTTATTTATTAAACAAGAAGAAAGCCCATGTGGCGTCCATTAACACAGCTGTCTATAATCAATGCTAAGCTGCAATTCGTTCCACTAATTATTGCTAATCTTCTGTGTAATCTTGTATCGCAACTTAGAAACTGACTTTTAATAATCTACACTTTATATAATTTGATATTACGTCTGATATCAACATTAACGTGTCGAGTCGAAGAGGTAGCCTCTACGTGGTCGTTCAACCTACCAGAAATAACAGCCAAATCTGCTTTAAATCACACCCTGAAATAATGGTTTCTGATCTAGGCACAAGGCCAACAATTTTAGGGCAGAGAAAAGTCGATCAAATCGACCCCAGTGCATGACTGGTGCTTTGTTTTATCGATCTCGTAAGGATGAAAGGCAAAGCTAACCTCGGCGGGTTTTGAGCTCAGAACGTAAAGGGCCGTAACTCTATGTCGCGAAGCATAATGTCCGACACTCTAACGATACTGCCAAACCACCGCCCTAACTACACCCTACTTTTGGCACAAGGCCAGCAATTACCCCAGTGCATTACTGGTACTTTATTTTATCGACCCCGTAAGGATGAAAGGCAAAGTTAACCTCGGCGGGATTTGAACTCAGAATGGCAAAGGCCGTAACTCTATGCATCAAAGCCTGGTGTCCTACCCTCTACAGATACGGCCAATCCACCGCCTATTGCCCATCCAACAATAATAAAATAAGAAACGGAGACATATGTTCAAGATATATGTTGAGCACATTAGATCACAGAAAGGTGCGCAGACACCGTTAAGACGACATGTACCAAAGGCAATGTGTGGATAACACCAGCATATCAATGATCAAGTACTTAAGTAGTGGTCCTCAAGTGGTTAATTTTCCTTATTACACCTGTGTCGGAGACAGATGCAATAGTTTTTTATTTTTTATTATTCTATCGATAGTTAGTTAATGATTTAATTAGAATTGTAAAGGTGAAATTTATGTTTTTCCTATCATTTTTGGTGTTTTGTACGAATACGATGTTCTAAATCACCGTAAATTACTCGTTTTCTGTGGTTCCCCCACCCGAGAACTCCATAACACCCATTTTGATAAATTCAGAATCATCTACTGGGAAATTCCGTTATAACGAAATTCACGAGGTATTAAAAAAATTCGTTGTAACGAAAAATCATTTACAACGAGATCGACCTAACACATCGAGCGTGTGGCCAGGAATTGAAAAAAATTCGTTATACTGAAAAATTCGCTATAACGGAATTTTACCTGTATATTTAAAATATCAACATTTCAGAGTGTAAATAAACTCACGGAAAGCTGTGATTGAGTTGCTGTTTTGATTCTCGGTTGAGGCATTTCACTTAAATCCCTTCTTAAACCTTCATGTTAGGTGAAATGATTAATATCTCTCACTAGCGTCTGTCTCTCAGTTTTGGAAGGATGTCACAACACTTAGTTTTCTTCAAAGTAACAGTATTTCATTCCATACTAAGAGTACATCTCACACATGGACGTAGTATGGTCTAATGATTAAGAAGTTTGCTTTACTACCATTAGGTCTCAGGTTCCATCCAACTTGGACAAGCGTCATTTATCATAGCCTCGGGTCGATATATACTTTCTGGGTGGAATTGGATAAATGAACACATTTTGAAAGCTCATCGAATGAACTGTATCTGTAATTCAAAGAACCAGCTTTGTCATACACTGTGTCATTCTGGATCTCCCTGAGAATTACGTTAAGGTTATACATATATGTTTAGCCACTTACATGTTAAATTCATGAGAAGGTTGTTCAGTTTATCAAACAACTGGAGCACTCGTCGTCGAAACCAACGGAAGTCCATTCCATTCCATATATCACATTTAGAATTGGATTGTTTATATTATTAATATTTATTTAACCCTTTAACATTTACATTACTCTATATATACTATTGTATTTTCAGGGTAAAGGCTTTACCTCACATAATTATCTTACATAATATCAAATCTATGAGATTTTGATATTATTTATTTTGAGAACAATACCTTAACATAAGTATGAGCAGCCAGTTATGGCTGGTTTGAACAGAAAAAGGTGAGAGAATTCTGGTCAAATATGGCTGCTTTAAATGCTAAAGGTTTAAAGGGTGATGGATTGGCTGAATTGAAAGAGCATCAGATAAAAAAATACCATAGTGTTATGAGTTCAAATCCCACTATGGTTAACTTTGCCTTTCATTCTTTCCAAGGTCGATAAAATAAAGTACCAATTGAGTACTGAGTTGATTTAATCAATTTTGCCATTCCCCAACATTCGCTGGCTTTGTACCTAATTTAGAAATCAATATGTTCTTTAGGTGTCAGCTTCATGCTGTCCTGGTGTTTCTATACAAATACCCGAGTAATTGTGTTCGGGTAAATGGAGCTAAATCAAAACCTTTCAATGTGGGAGTCAGACTCTGCCAAGGGTACATACTGTCACCTCTCCTGTTCATGATTTTCATGAACAGAATTGACATGCACAGCCGAATTGGAAGTGGTATTATGACTGGCAGGTGTAAAATAAGTCAGCTGGAATTTGCAGATGACATGGTGTTACTTAACTTAACAGAAAATTATCTCTGACTTGCACTTGATAGGTTTGATGCAGAGTGCTGCATGGCTAGAATGAAAATCAGTGCTGCAAAGACTGAAACACTCATCCTCTCAAGGAAGCCTGCACAGTGCACTCTACAAGTAAATGGAGCTCCACTGACGCAGGTGGAGAAATTCAAGTATCTTGGTGCTGTGTTCATGAATGGTGAAAGGAAGGAGGCTGAATTAAGTGCAAGAATTGTGGGAGCTGGTGCAGTAATGCGCCAGCTGCAGCATTCAGTAATCAGAAGAAGGCAGGTAGGCGTAAAAGCCAAACTAGCTATCTTCAATTCGCTATTCATACCAACCTTTACCTGTGGTCATGAATCTTGCATAATGACTGAAAGAATATGACCGTGAATACAAGCAGCTGAAAAGGGGTTCCTCTGAAGGGTTTTGGAGTAACATTACTCGATAGAGTGTGTAGCTCAAAGATCAGAGAGTCGCTCCCTGTAGAACCACTACTACTCCGAATTGAAAGATCACAACTCCGATACAATGGACATGTGGCTAGAATGTCTCGGGAAAGAATTGCTGGACAGATTTTACAGACGAAACTAACTGGCGGGAGACCCAGGAGTAGACCCTGAGAAAGATGGTTGGATAACATCCATTAGCTTGGTTGGTCTCATTTGGGGATCTAGCCGGATAAGTTGGAGATGGTTGTTTCTGACAGGGCCCGCTGGAAGGAGTGTTTGAGGACTCTGCCCCCACAAACCTCTCAGGAATAAGTGGGAGGAGAAGAAGCAGAAGAAGAAGAAGAAGAAGAAGAAGAAGAAGAAGAAGAAGAATATATTCTTCTTCATTGGTTTTTATAAAGAAATCATATTATTTTGTTATTTATTTATTTATTAAAGTGGTGGATTGGCAGAATCTGTAAAGTGTTGGGTAACTAGCTTTGTGGCATAGAGTCACAGCCCTTTACATTTTGAGTTCAAATCCTGCTGAGATAAGCTTTACCTTTCATCCTTACAGGGTTGATAAAATAAAGTACCAGTGACCCAATGGGGTGGATTTAATCAACTTTCCATTCCCCACAAATTGTTGGCCATGTGTCCTAAATCAGAAACCATAATTTATTTATTAACATACATTTTCTTTTTTTTTCAGGTTTATTTTTGGTGGCCTTCTATAGTTTAGCAGTGCTAATATGTGTTCCTGTCTGCTATGTCCAGTTAAAACTTGGGTCACTTTTTCGATCTGGAACTGTTGGCATTATCGGATCAGTTATGCCCCTTTTTAAAGGTAAGACTTCCTCGTCACTATTTTCTTTGTTTCTTTCTTTGTTTTTCTTCTTATTATTATTCTACTTAAGGTCGGTGAATTGGCAGTATCAGTAGAGAGTCGGACACCATGCTTTCCAGCATAGAGTTACGCCCTTTTATGGTCTGAGTTCAAATCCTTCCGAGGTTAACTTTGCCTTTCATCCTTACGGGGTCAATAAAATAAAGTACCAGTAATGCACTGGGGTAATTGCTGGCCTTGTGCCAAAAGTAGAAACAATTATTATTCTACTTGTTCTTGAGAGGATCACAGGGGTGCAGTCATCAGACATGCCTACCAAAGGGTCATATCAGAAGCAACCATCTCCAAATGATCCAGTTAGATTCCTAAGCATGACTAACCAAGCTCATGGGTGTTATCCAACCATCTTGCTTGTGAATCAAACTTGCAACCTCACGATTGTGAGTCTAATTCTCTATCTACTTAGCCACGCAGGGTAGAAATGTAGTGCTTACAGTATTTTGAATCACCCAGCACTGGCTGATGAAACTGAGGGATGGGGAGCTGATACCAAACCTGGACATCTGTATATAAATACAGGAGGAACTATTAACAGAGAGGGAACTAAAGATCTGCTCCATGATGCTTGTAACAAAGTGAAGTTCAATAAAACTACACAATAACCAGATGGTGGGGTGGGGACAGAGGTACGGATGTAATTAGGAAGGGTGATAGGTCTGAATGTCAATTAGAGATTCTACAAGATTATTATTTGATAACATTTTAAAAACACGTTTATATTTGTTTAATTAAATGTATGCTGCACATACTTTACACACACACACACACCATCATCATCATCATCATCACCATCATCATCATCATCATCTTTACATCTTTTGTGCTGATTTCAGCAAAGTAGAGCAGTATCTCCATGATCTTCATTTTTCCTTTGTTTAACCCTTTAGCATTTAAACCGACCGTATCTGGCCAGAATTCTCTTACCTCTTTCTGTTCAAACCAGCCCTTCTCCTTTCTTTCCCCAAAAACTTCCTCAAGTTATTGACGCACTGGAATTAGACATATTGTCTTTAATGCATTGAAATGTCCGTGATCTCCAGCAGATCTCCAGTAGAAGGGATTGTCCCCCATTTGTGCTTTCCTTTTATTTTTATATATATATATATAATATATATATATAATATATATATATATATATATATATATATAGAGAGAGAGAGAGAGAGAGAGAGAGAGAGATGCTGGTGCCCTGATAAAATGCATCTAGTACACTCTGTAGAATAAGAGAATGTCTATAGATGAGATATAGGTCAGTGGATCTAAGTACTGGCTTGGTCTGTGACAACCCATTCAACCCTTTGCTAGCAGGGAAGTCAACATTAAATGATGATGATGATATATTTAAAAATCACTAAATATATCATAACAGGATTTAAATCATTGAAATAGAATTTTAGAATTTTATCAAGCTTATTATGCTTTCCTTTTATTTTTACAATCTATCAAAACTAAAAAAAAAAAGACTTTTCTTTCAATTTATCTCTCAGTACCATTTTGGTGAACTGTTCAGCTATTCCATATATATATATATATATATATATATATATATATATATATATATATATATATATATATATATATATATATATATATATAACAAAGAGGGTGTGGTAAGATATCAGATGGACCAATGTCTTTTATATATATATATACATATATTGAAGCAATATTCCTTCTTATTATCATAAACTAATGATTTACATATCAGCTGCTGCTCTTTGATTAGTTCTTCCTTAGCTGGTTATTTGGTTTAACTTTCATTTCTTCAGGATACAAAATAAGTTTTAAAAATAATGACTTTCTTAAAAGATTTTTTCATTTCTTATCTCTCCTTTGATAAGGAAGAACTAAGACATGTTTTAATACTAGTTGCACTAAATAGCTTTATAGACATTGCTAAAGGTCAGAGCAGTACAGTGATTATTTTTATGTGCACTTGACTTCTGTTTCTGTAGTTCTAAACTAATTTCTGTGTAGTTCTAAATCTAATTTCTGTGTAGTTCTAAATCTAATTTCTGTGTAGTTCTAAATCTAATTTCTGTGTAGTTCTAAATCTAATTTTGTGTAGGTCTAAATCTAATTTTGTGTAGGTCTAAATCTAATTTTGTGTAGATCTAAATCTAATTTTTGTTGGTCTAAATCTAATTTCTGTGTAGGTCTAAATCTAATTTTGTATAATTTTAATTCTAATTGTGGATAGTTCTAAATTTAATTTTATGCAGAAGGTTTACATTTTATATTAAATACTTTATGCACCTACATGAAAAATGAGTTAACCCTTTCATTACCATATTTCAAATGAAGGATACAACCTATGATTTTAAAACATTTAAAAAATAATCAGGAATTTGAAGGGATTTAGTAATATAACTGATTTTTTTCATTATTAAGCCAGCTTTTGTAACAATACTTAACAAAATTCTTACATAGAGTTATGAAGAAATGTGGTTGGTGTTAGGAATGGCCCTAGAAAACCTGCCAGATAGTCCTATACCAGCGAGACACGGTCACCTGACCAATCTTGCCTCAAATGGGATAATTCCCATCTAACCTATCCTATGAAGATAGACGTTAAACGATGATGATGATGATGATATACTCTTTAAAATACTCTGAATTGAGAGATCACAGCTCTGTTACTATGGACATGTTGTTAGAATGTCTCAGGTAAGAATCACTGGACAGATTTTATGGGCAAAACCAACTGGCAGGAGATCCAGGGGTAGACCCCGAGCAAGATGGTTGGATAACATCCATAAGCTTGGCTGGTCACGCTTGATAGAGTAATTGAGCATTGAGGACTGAACATTGTCATATTGGAATAATACTACTACCACCACCACTACTACTACCACCACCACTACTACTACCACCACCACTACTACTACTACTACTACTACCACCACCACCACCATCACTACTACTACTACTACTACTACTACTACTACTACTACTACTACCACCACTACTACTACTACTACTACTACTACCACCACCACCACTACTACTACTACTACTACTACTACTACCACCACCATCACTACTACTACTACTACTACTACCACCACCACCACCACTACTACTACTACTACTACTACTACTTCTACTGCCACCACCACTACTACTACTACTACCACCACCACTACCACCACTGCTGCCACCACCACTACTACTACTACCACCACTACTACTACCACCACCACCACTACCACCACCACTACTACTACTACTACCACCACCACTACTACCACTACTACTACCACCACTACTGCTACTACTGCTACCACCATTACTATTACTACTGCTGCTACTACTACTACTACTAACACCACCACCACTACACCTGTTACTACTACTACTACTACTATCACCACCACCACTACTACTACTACTAACACCACCACCACTACACCTGTTACTACTACTACTACTACTATCACGACCACCACTACTACTACTACTACCACCACTACACCTGCCACTGTTACTACTACTCCCACCACTACTATTACTACTGCTGCTACTACTATTAATGCTGCAAGTACTACCACCACCACCTCCACTACTACTACTACTACTACTACTACTACTACTACTACTACTACTACTACTACCAATATGACTACCACCACCACAACCTCCACAATACCAGACCACCACCACCACCACTACTACTACTACTACTACTACCAATATGACTACCACCACCACAACCTCCACAATACCAGACCACCACCACCACCACTACTACTACTACTACTACTACCAATATGACTACCACCACCACAACCTCCACAATACCAGACCACCACCACCACCACTACTACTACTACTACTACTACCAATATGACTACCACCACCACAACCTCCACAACCACCAGACCACCACCACCACCACTACTACTACTACTACTACCACTACCAATATGACTACCACCACCACAACCTCCACAACCACCAGACCACCACCACTACTACTACTACCACCACTACCACTACCACCACAACCACCACCACTACTACTACAATTACTACTACTGCTCATTGTTGTTTTTCAATATATTTCAGGTGCCGGTATAGCCCTCCTCATCATGACCTACATTCGCTGTTTGATGTTTTCAGTAGAAATGTCCTATGGTTTATTCTACACATTTGCTTCTCTTCAGCAACCATTTCCCTGGAGTTTGTCCAAGTATAACAAAACCTTAGGGTATGTTGACCTTCTTGTTATTGTTATTGTTCTACATCCTCTTCCTTTTCTACCTTCTCCTTCAATTTATAATCCTACCCACTTTCTTGGTTCATTCTTTCATTACTTTTTCAGAACTGTCATTACTTTTTCAGAACTGTCATTACTTTTTCAGAACTGTCATTAGTTTTTTCAGAACTGTCATTAGTTTTTTCAGAACTGTCATTACTTTTTCAGAACTTGCATTACTTTTTCAGAACTGTCATTAGTTTTTTCAGAACTGTCATTACTTTTTCAGAACTGTCATTACTTTTTCAGAACTGTCATTAGTTTTTTCAGAACTGTCATTACTTTTTCAGAACTGTCATTACTTTTTCAGAACTGTCATTACTTTTTCAGAACTTGCATTACTTTTTCAGAACTGTCATTAGTTTTTTCAGAACTGTCATTACTTTTTCAGAACTGTCATTACTTTTTCAGAACTGTCATTAGTTTTTTCAGAACTGTCATTACTTTTTCAGAACTGTCATTAGTTTTTTCAGAACTGTCATTACTTTTTCAGAACTTGCATTACTTTTTCAGAACTGTCATTACTTTTTCAGAACTGTCATTACTTTTTCAGAACTGTCATTACTTTTTCAGAAGTCATTACTTTTTCAGAACTGTCATTACTTTTTCAGAATTGTCATTACTTTTTCAGAACTGTCATTACTTTTTCAGAACTTTCATTACTTTTTCAGAACTGTCATTACTTTTTTCAGAACTTTCATTACTTTTTCAGAACTGTCATTACTTTTTCAGAACTGTCATTACTTTTTCAGAAGTCATTACTTTTTCAGAACTGTCATTACTTTTTCAGAATTGTCATTACTTTTTCAGAACTGTCATTACTTTTTTCAGAACTTTCATTACTTTTTCAGAACTGTCATTACTTTTTCAGAATTGTGATTACTTTCATTGAAATAAATATAGTTAGAATGTCTCAGGAAAGAATCACTGGACAGATTTTATGGATAAAACCAACTGGCAGACGACCTAGGGTTAGATCCGCAAGCAAAACAAGATGGTTAGATAACATCCATGAGCTTGGTTGGTCTTACTTGGGGATCCAATCGGATAAATTGGAGATGGTTGCTTCTGAAAGGACCAGTTGGAAGGAGGACTTGAGGACTTTGTGCCTACAATCCTCCCTAGAAGAAGAAGAAGAAGAAGAAGAAGAAGAAGAAGAAGAAGAAGAAGAAGAAGAAGAAGAAGAAGAAGAAGAAGAAGAAGAAGAAGAAGGGGGAGGAGTGAGAGGTAATAGTGTCCTTGTTTTGTTGTTCTGATCAACAGTTGTTATAATGAAAATACCCTAAGTCTCAAAACTGTGCTCAAACATCACTACCCCAATGGTGTGGACCTGGATGGTATGGAGGAAGTTTTCTTTGGCATGTGGAAGCTTATGTAGAGGCTTCCCCATACTCCCAGCAGACAGAGGGGAGAAAACATTATGCCAGAGGATGACGAGGGAATAGTTACTCCAGCATGTGGGGTTCGCTCCTGCAGGTGGCCAACTCTACTCCTGATAGTAGTAAGTCCAGAGACCAAGAACACCAGAAGTTTTCACTGCTACAGGTTATTAACTATTTTACAAGCATGGGTATGATTTTGGTTTTAACATTTTTACATTGTTAACCTCTTCAATTCTGTAGACGAGATAACTCATCCTAACATGTATGCATTCCAGTGCCACAGATGAGATAACTTGTCCTAGCATGTTTAAACTCTTTTCCAGCAGTTCATAACTTCAAAGTTATGAACTAGTTTCCAAAAGTTCATAACTTCAAAGCTAGATGGGGTTACTAGTTTATTGATGTGACGTTTGTCAATCAAAATAGTCATTTTACTTTAAAAAAACCTGGCATAGCAACTGAAGCTGTGTAAAATATATGTGGCAGTGAACAAGTTAAAGCAATTATTTTTTGCATGTGTATTGTTCAAAGGTATTGTTACAGTCTGGGCTGCAATAAACAAAATGAAAAGGATAAGGAAGTCAGATCTACCCAGAAAAATCAAAATATCATTCTTCAGAACATTTGTTGAGTCAGTGTTGTTGTATAGATCAGGTACATAGACCCTGACACAAGCACTTGAGTCAGTGTTGTTGTATTGATCAGGTACATGAATCCTGACACAAACACTTGAGCCAGTGTTGTTGTATAGATCAGGTACATAGACCCTAACACAAGCACTTGAGTCAGTGTTGTTGTATGGATCAGGTACATGGACCCTGACACAAACACTTGAGCCAGTGTTGTTGTATAGATCAGGTACATAGACCCTAACACAAGCACTTGAGTCAGTGTTGTTGTATTGATCAGGTACATGAATCCTGACACAAACACTTGAGTCAGTGTTGTTGTATAGATCAGGTACATAGACCCTAACACAAGCACTTGAGTCAGTGTTGTTGTATGGATCAGGTACATGGACCCTGACACAAGCACTTGAGCCAGTGTTGTTGTATGGATCAGGTACATGGTCATTGACACAAGCACTTGAGCCAGTGTTGTTGTATGGATCAGGTACATGGACATTGACACAAGCACTTGAGCCAGTGTTGTTGTATGGATCAGGTACATGGACATTGACACAAGCACTTGAGCCAGTGTTGTTGTATGGATCAGGTACACGGACATTGACACAAGCACTTGAGCCAGTGTTGATGTATAGATCAGGTACATGGACATTGACACAAGCACTTGAGCCAGTGTTGTTGTATGGATCAGGTACATGGACATTGACACAAGCACTTGAGCCAGTGTTGTTGTATGGATCAGGTACATGGACATTGACACAAGCACTTGAGCCAGTGCTGTTGTATGGATCAGGTACATGGACATTGACACAAGCACTTGAGCCAGTGTTGTTGTATGGATCAGGTACATGGACATTGACACAAGTACTTGAGCCAGTGTTGTTGTATGGATCAGGTACATGGACATTGACACAAGCACTTGAGCCAGTGTTGTTGTATGGATCAGGTACATGGACATTGACACAAGCACTTGAGCCAGTGTTGTTGTATGGATCAGGTACATGGACATTGACACAAGCACTTGAGCCAGTGTTGTTGTATGGATCAGGTAAATAGACCCTGACACAAACACTTGAGTCAGTGTTGTTGTATGGATCAGGTACATGGACATTGACACAAGCACTTGAGCCAGTGTTGTTGTATGGATCAGGTACATGAACCCTGACACAAACACTTGAGCCAGTGTTGTTGTATGGATCAGGTACATGGACATTGACACAAGCACTTGAGCCAGTGTTGTTGTATGGATCAGGTACATGAACCCTGACACAAACACTTGAGCCAGTGTTGTTGTATGGATAAGGTAGATAGACCCTGACACAAACACTTGAGTCAGTGTTGTTGTATGGATCAGGTACATGGACCCTGACACAAGCACTTGAGCCAGTGTTGTTGTATGGATCAGGTACATGGACATTGACACAAGCACTTGAGCCAGTGTTGTTGTATGGATCAGGTACATGGACCCTGACACAAGAACTTGAGATGAAACTAGATGGTGCATACACTAAAATGTTTAGTGTTGTATAAAACATAAACTGGCATCAACATATTTCAAATGAAAGTTTATATGGAAACTTGCCCAAGATAACAACTACAGTTGCTCAAAGATGGCTACGATGTGCAGCACATTGCTGGAAAAGTAAGCAGGAAGTTATACACAAGCTACTATTGTGAGACACCAACTCATGGGAGATGCAGTAAGGGAAGACTTGCTTAAACCTTCATTAATCAACTCTCAGACAATACAAACCTCAGTAAGGAGCAGTTACCTGAAGCAATGGAAAATTGTGAATTGTGGAGGGACTTTGTCAGGAATGTTCAACTGCGGTATTGATGATGATGATTACATCATTGATAAGACAAACATCCAGTAGTACTTTATTAACGTGATTAGCGACAACTGTAGGGTTGTAGTAGTAAGGTTCAACTATAACCCTTGTCTATAGTTTTAAACACAGCCAAATCTTGACAATTTGCCTCTAAGTAATAAGGATTTCTACTTTTAGGCACAAGGCCAACAATTTTTTTTTTTTGTTCGAATCCTAGTGTAAGACTGGTACTTTATTTTATCGACCCTAACCTTAGCGGGATTTGAACACAGATCCCACCGAGGTTAGCTTTGCCTTTCATCCTTATGGGATCGATAAAATAAAGTACCAGTAACGTACTAGGGTCGATTTGATCGACTTTCCCCTACATAATAATGTATTTTTTATCCACACTGCATATGCAGTCATCTCTCTTGCACTCATTGACCAGTCAGATCTAATAAAAGATTATCTCTTTGAATTAATGACTCAAGCCATAAAGTTGTTTATTTCTAGATCAACATCAGCCATAAATAAGATGTTATACATATTACCCCAAACCCTGTTAGTCTTCCTCTATAGTTAACTATCATGTTTCAATCAGAGAATTGTTATTTTAGAAGAAACATAAATAATCAAAACAAAATCATCACAAATTAAGATTTCCTGGCTTAAAATATATAATATATTACAGTTCTGAATTTGATCCCACTTCAAACATGATACAATCATATTCATCACTTTAATTTCATTTTCTTTTTTAAATGTTTTCTCATAGGAATCAAGGGAGTAGTTTAAAATCAGGAAAATGTTTTTTAAAAAAGTTTTATTTTTAATAGAGTACATACATACAAATAAACACAATTTATATTTTTTTTTAAATGAAGATAAAAGTGGGAGAAGACATCACACACAATAACAAATTCTAATAATTGTTGTGGCAGGCTAACACACTCTTGCAGCATTGCCACAAATGATAGTGAGGTTAAGATGCTGGAATAACCAAGCAACATCATGGTAAGGTGAGCTGCCAACAATGACAAGAACCTTGTTGTCAGCAGCCCAACTTCTCCAAATGTCTCAAGTGTCATAGGCTAGAAAATAGAGGAAAAAAATTTGTTTATGTATTTTTTCATAAATAACCTAAACTGATAAGCAGAATTATCATCTGTCCCCTCTGTAGACTAGGCTGTCAAAACTATGTCCCCTCTGTGGACTAGGCTGTCAAAATTATGTCCCCTCTGTAGACTAGGCTGTCAAAACTATGTCTCCTTTGTAGACTAGGCTGTCAAAACTATATCCCCTCTGTAGACTGGGCTGTCAAAACTATGTCCCATCTGTAGACTGGACTGTTAAAACTATATCCCCTCTGTAGACTGGGCTGTCAAAACTATGTCCCCTCTGTAGACTGGGCTGTCAAAACTATCTTCTATTCACACCCTGTCTTTTTCTTCTTCTTTCCTAGAAATAATTAAGTGACTTCCTGTCTTTATTTTAGCAATCTTCGCTTCTTAGATATCATACCTCTTGCATTTCCCTATCAACATAGTTCTGATTCCCATTGGAATCAGATCACTTACATCACTAAAAATACATGTGAGAAAAGAAGAATCTAAATGATATACGTCTTCATATTCCTTTCTATATAAATATGAAACTTCATGCTTTTGTAAGAAACTGACTAAATATCAAGAGTGATAGAGTTGATTAATATGACAGGGAGCCTAACTGAAATGTTTTATGGTGGCTCAATTAGTTCCCTCTGGTTTTGAATTCAAATTGTATTGGGGATTCAACTTCCCCTATCAATTCCTCCAATGGTAGTAACTTAAGAACATATACCATACCTTTCTCCCTGACAAAGAAAAATGGCCTTTTGCCAACTTAAAAATAAATTATCAGTTTACCTTTTATCTCACTGAGGGTTGAAAAAACATATGCTTTTAGGTAATTATTTTACTGGTTTTAAAAATGTACCAGATAACTGTTAGTAGAGCCTTAAATATGAAGCACCATTTTGTTAAGTTAAAATAGACTCCTTACAAACTGAGTCAGAATCCTGTTATCTATAAATTTCTGTGATTTTGTCACAACACGTAAAGAGAGAGGAGTAGTTTAACTACCTCATACTGCTCCTCTCTCTTTATGTTGGCTGCCTGTGTGAATGTATGGGTGTGTAAAGGGAAGGAGGGGGTGGTGAAAAAACTATGTAGTGTGTGAGTGTATGTGTATGTTTGTGTGAATATATGTGTTTGTGTGAATGTAAGTGTGTGTTTGTGTGAATGTAAGTGTGTGTTTGTGTGAATGTATGTGTGTGTGAATGTATGAATGTATGTGTGTTTGTGTGAATGTATGAATGTATGTGTGCGTTTGTGCGAATGTATGAATGTATGTGTGCGTTTGTGTGAATGTATGTGTGTGTTTGTGTGAATGTATGAATGAATGTGTGTGTTTGTGCGAATGTATGTGTGTGTTTGTGCGAATGTATGAATGTATGTGTGTGTTTGTGTGAATGTATGAATGTATGTATGTGTTTGTGTGAATGTATGAATGTATGTATGTTTGTGCGAATGTATGAATGTATGTGTGTGTTTGTGTGAATGTATGAATGTATGTGTGTGTTTGTGTGAATGTATGACTGTATGTGTGTGTTTGTGCGAATGTATGAATGTATGTGTGTGCTTGTGCGAATGTATGAATGTATGTGTGTGTTTGTGTGAATGTATGAATGTGTTTGTGTGGCTGTATGTCTGTGAGTGCGTATTTTTGTGTCTGTGTTTTTCACATTTATATTTATATACTCATACATATAAATGTATGAATATGCACATACACACATGCACACACATATACACACATGCACACCCATATATACACATAAGCACACATACACGTCAGTGTGTGGAAAGAAATGCTAGTCTCTAAAAATATTGTAAAGTAGCAGTAAAAGGGAAAAACTGTTGGCAATAATTGAAATGTGATTGTAAAACTTCTTTCACCAATAGTTCCATGCTCTGCCTTGTTGGTGTTCATTCCTCAAGTTCTTACATGTACACTAACACACACATCTTATATATATATCTGCGTCTGTGTGTGTGTAGTTGTGTGTGTGTACATATATATTTGTATATCTTTGTGTATATATACATAACACACACATATACACACACACACACACATATACATATACACACACACACACATATACTCCTCCTCATCATCATTTAATAGCCATTTTTTTTCATGATAGCATGGGTTCAACAAGTTGTCTCATTGTGAGACAAGTCGGATCAGGTAACGCTGTCCTGCTTATACAGAACTGATTCTGGCCTGGTTGTTATGGCTGGATACCGTTCCTAATGCCAACCACTTTACAGCGTTTACTGGGGGCTGGGGGAGGTACATGGGCATTAGAGAGGCAGATCTAGGGTGGTGCACTTATCTGGTGAAGGGGGGATGTAAGGACATGGGAGGTGTATGCTTCAACCCATACACATGGAAAGGCAGGTGTTCAGTATTACTGCATATCACCAAAGATCCCAGTCCTGTGTTATCGTCTTTGAGAGGTGTAATTGTGCAAGGATAGCTTTTGTCATCTCATCTCAAGTCTTCCTACTCCATAGCTTCCATCAACTGTGAGTGCCCTACATCTTTTTATACAGTCCACAAGGTAAAGTGGTCATGTAGGAATCACCACAAAAAGCACCCAATACACACTGTAAATGAGGTTAGTGTTAGGAAGGGCATCCAGCTGTAGAAACCGAGCCAAAATCAGTTCTGTGTGAGTGAATATATATATATATATATATATATATACATAGGAAAAGAGTCAGGACCCCGACGGCTGAGCTCCAGCCATTTCGACAGTAACTGTTGAAACGGCCGGAGCTCAGCTGTCAGGATCCTGGCTCTTTTCCTATTACCCACTCTACTACCCTAAGTATTGAGTACTCTGGTACGTTATGATCCATCTGGTTTCTTACCACACTTTCTTTGTTTATATATATATATATATAAACATATATGTAGATGTGCGTATGTATGTGCATACTGACATTAATATATTTTCACTATATATATATATCATCATTTAATGCCCATTTTCCACACTAGCATGGGTTAAACAGGTTGTCCCATTTGAAGCAAGTCAGGTCAGGTGACTGCATCTTGCTCATATAGAACTGTTTCTGGCTTGGTTTCTACAGTTGGATGCCCTTCCTAATGCCAACCACATTTGCAGTGAGTGCTTTTTGTCATGACTCCTACACATCCACTTTACAGTATGGGCTGGGTGTTTTTTGTCATCACACCTACAGGACCACTTTACAGTGTGGGCTGAATAATTTTTGTTGTGATACCAACACGACAACTTTATAGTGTAAGGGTGGTGTGAACATAAGTAGGAGGGTGGGTGTTGAGGCGTGGGAGGTGCATGGAAGGGGGATATAGTGGTTAAGAGTTGCCTACTATGTTTCAGTCCATATGCATGGGAAGGTGGGTCTTCTGTATTACTGCATAACGCCAAAGATTTCAGTCCTGTGTCATTGTCTTTGAAAGGTGCAATTGTGCAAGGTCAGCTTTTCTCACATCATCCCAGTCCAACCCATTCTTACTCTGGCAACTGTGCTTTCTGCACAACCATCTCCACAGCTGATTTGTTCACCCAGATAGCAGAAGCTATCAACTATTTCTATGGGGTCTTCTGTGCAATTGAAGGAGCATGCTACCTCAGGGTCTTCACTTACTACCTCTGTGCAATGTTCACATATGAAGTCCATGTTTTTTGCTAGTCTGCCTGTTTTCCCACTACATCTCTTGTGTACCCACTGTTTGTATTTGGGACACTGGATAGAATTTCTACTACTCCTTTCCTGCATACTGAGCAGGGCCATTTCCCAGAGAGTATCAAAGCTCTGCTTCCTTTTCTGTTCACAAGGATTTTGGTCTTAGTAGGGTGGACTTTGAGGCCTTTTAATTCCAAGTTGTGCCTCCATGTCTGAAATTTCTTCTCTAATTCTGTCATAAACTTGGCTAAGAGAATCAGTATAGTATATATCTTTTCTACCTCACCTCCATTAGTCCAGTTGCCTTTTAATCCGAGTGGATAGCAGTAGGAACATTTTTACTGCAAGATGCAGCCTCATCTCGAATTTTGAAATCTTTCTGATGAAAAGCAGTATTTAACATATTGCTACTAAATGGGCATAATAATATTAATATACAACCAGCACTTGTAGACTTATATTGTATTGAAACATGTGTTAAAGAATGAACATTTGATAAAATCCTTCACTTCTTTTCTATATTTCATGCCTACTGCTTGTTTTTCTTATACATTTAAAAATATATATATATAATATACACGTGGAGAAATATATAAAGGAGAACAAACCGTTAAAACATGTTTATTTAAAATAGCACCTACGTACGTTTCGCCCGAAAGGGCTTCTCAAGGGCATAAAAAACTAAAAAGCGTTCCTTACATGAGCCGGAATGGGTTTTTAGAAACAAGTTCACGTCACAGTTCATTCTTCATAAAAAAAACATGTATTGATTTTGCAGTAGGTCAAGGGAGATAACTCTAACCAGTGTTAGAGCAGTATTCTCCAGGCGACTTTTTATCCGTTATTACTTTGTAGTTACAGCTTTACCATTGTCGATACGCACAGGGTGAGGTAAGCAACGTTATCTTCCAGATGTTTGTTTGCTGCGCCTGCCCGCCTGGGTCGATTCACCCACTAGATATTAACACTTCTAATATTTAACACTGCAGCCACAAGCATTGAGCACCCTTTCAATATGCTATTGGCAAATAACTACATGTATCGCCTCTCTCTTCTCTCTCGATACTTAATTACTCTATATATAATATATATGTACATGTGTGTATGTAAGCTCAAATTACTATATTCCCATTATACCATTATATATATATATGTAATTTCTCTTGTACTTTGTTACAGGTCACCTTTTACCGGGATATATTCTACAGGTGCTGACCGATACTTAAAGTAAGTGGACTTTCTATAATCTTAATATAGCATGTGTCTGGTAATGTGTACATATGTCTGTATGTGTACATATATGTGCTCTTTGGATGTATATATACTTGAAGGCCAGCTGGTTGGTTGACTGGATAATGGACTGACCAGCTTGCTGGCTGGCTGGCTGGATGATGGACTGACCAGCTTGCTAGCTGGCTGGCTGGATGATGGACTGACCAGCTTGCTGGCTGGCTGGCTGGATGATGGACTGACCAGCTTGCTGGCTGGATGGATGATGGACTGACCAGCTTGCTGGTTGGCTGACTGGATGATGGACTGACCAGCTTGCTGGCTGGCTGGCTGGATGATGGACTGACCAGCTTGCTGGCTGGCTGGATGATGGACTGACCAGCTTGCTGGCTGGCTGGCTGGATGATGGACTGACCAGCTTGCTGGCTGGCTGGATGATGGACTGACCAGCTTGCTGGCTGGCTGGCTGGATGATGGACTGACCAGCTTGCTGGCTGGCTGGATGATGGACTGACCAGCTTGCTGGCTGGCTGGATGATGGACTGACCAGCTTGCTGGCTGGCTGGCTGGATGATGGACTGACCAGCTTGCTGGCTGGCTGGATGATGGACTGACCAGCTTGCTGGCTGGCTGGATGATGGACTGACCAACTTGCTGGCTGGCTGGCTGGATGATGGACTGACCAGCTTGCTGGCTGGCTGGCTGGATGATGGACTGACCAGCTTGCTGGCTGGCTGGATGATGGACTGACCACCTTGCTGGCTGGCTGACTGGATGATGGGCTGACCAGCTTGCTGGCTGGCTGGCTGGCTGGATGATGGGCTGACCAGCTTGCTGGCTGGCTGGCTGGATGGATGATGGGCTGACCAGCTTGCTGGCTGGCTGGTTGGCTGGATGATGGGCTGACCAGCTTGCTGGCTGGATGATGGGCTGACCAGCTTGCTGGATGGCTGACTGGATGATGGGCTGACCAGCTTGCTGGCTGGCTGACTGGATGACGGGCTGACCAGCTTGTTGGCTGGCTGACTGGATGACGGGCTGACCAGCTTGCTGGCTGGCTGACTGGATGATGGGCTGACCAGCTTGCCAGCTGGCTAAATCAATGAAGAGCTGGATATTGATGATTGTAGATTAAGAGATAAACAGAGACAGACAATATACAGGCTAATGTGCAGTTCAACCCCTGCTTATATAGTTCTAAATTCAATTTTATGCAGTGTGTCAAAAAGCACCCAAACAATACTGTTAACTTTTCGTGTAGGTGTCACAACAAAAAGGACCCAGCACACACTGTAAATATGGTTGGCATTAGGAAGGGCTTCCAGTCGTAGAAATCAAGCCAGAAACTGTTCTGTTTGAGCAAGACACAATCACCTGACTTGACTTGCCTCAAATAGGACAACCCATCTAACCCATGCTAGCATGGAGAATAGACATTAAACGATGATGATGATGAATCCCAAGTATTGAGTATTCTGTTGAGTAATTCTAACTAGTTTAAAACTGGTTCTATCCTGATATATATATATATAAAAAAAAACAAGAAACAAACAAACAAACATAAAAACAAGAAAGAAACAAACAAACATAAAGTTGTATTACCTTAACCCTTTAGTATTTACATTACTCTATATTTACTATTGTATTTTCACAGTAAAGGCTTTAACTCACATATCTCACAAAGCAATGACATTACTCTATAGTCACAATTATATTTTCACAGTAAAGGCTTTATTTCACATAATTATCTCACATAATATCAAAACTATGAGATTACTGTATTTCCCGGTGTCAAAGACTAAAATAAGTCTCAAAAATCTACCATGGAGGCCAAAGGTTGTTTACCATTTTTTTTTCAAATTTTTGGTTGTCAAAATTAGGGTGTGTCCTCAAAATATTTATTTTGAGAACAATACCTTATCGTCAGTAGGAGCAGCCGGTTACAGCCAGTTTGAACAGAAAGAGGTGAGAGAATTCTGGCCAGATATGGCTGGTTTAAATGCTAAAGGGTTAATGCTTAACAGAAAGAGAATAAATGACACAGTCGACATATCGGACGTTTGTCCTTCATCAAGAAAAAAGCGTTGAGATTGTAGAAAAAGACAGAATACAAAATGAAAAGCACAAAGAAAATTTTTAAAAATTAAATAAAATTAGAAAGAAAATATAAAGGAGAGGAAGGAGGAGTGATGGGTGGGGAAGGGGTTCAATGTATGGGGGTGGGGGTGTAGACATGTAGTTGGTTCTTGTGTGTAGGTGGGGTGCATATTATGCTGCATGTGTGGGTGTTAGATGTGTTGTTGCTGGAATTGTGTGTGTGTGTGAGCATTTGTATGTATGTGTGTATATTTGGCAGGGATGTGTGGTTATTGGTGTGTATTGTGTGATTGCATGTATTAGTGTATACGCATGTGTGTGTTTCTACCAACAATATATATATATATACATATATATATATATATATGTGGTCTCACCCATGCTACCAT
>OZ024745.1:121439749-121469749 GCA_964016885.1 Eledone cirrhosa
TGGACCGAGATCTTTGGCGCTGCACAGTAATACAGAAGACCCGCCTTGCCTATGTACAAAGCGAAACCTACAGTCAGTAGGCACCACTCTAACCAAAAATACACCCCATGCCACTACCCCTATCCCCACCCCCATCTACACCACCCCCTTTCTCTGTAAAGTTATGTTGGTACCACAACATCCAGTCCTAAATAAATGAGGTCGTGCAGGCATCACGACAAAAAAAACACACAGTCCACGCTGTAGTGTGGCCGAGTAGGTAACATGGTAAAAACCTCCCAGTCCACACTGTAAACGTGGTTGGTGTTAGGAAAGGCATCCAGCCGTAGAAAACCTGCCAGACAGTCCTATACAAGCGAGACAACCAATCTTGCCTCATGTGGGACAATTCCCATCTAAACCCATGCTAGCGTGGAAGATAGACGTTAAACGATGATGATGATGATGATGATATATATATATAGCAGGTTTTGTTCCATATTATCCAATGTGTTAATGCCGGGAAACATTGAGACATTCTACTATAGTAGTAAATTAGCCTGTGTCATCATGTGACTTTTCTCAAAAGAGGAAGGTCAAGATGGCCGAACTGTTGGTGGGTAAATTTCGGGTGCGAACAAAGATATTTTCACAGCCTCAAATAAAAGCTCTCAACTAACATTTATAAACAAAACTAATCGACTACATGAATCTAGGAGAATAATGATAATATGTATATATCAAAGCTGTAACCGCAATATAGCTGATACCAATCGGATTGTTTGAGGCAGTCACAAAGCACTCAATGGAGTGAAAATTTAATTTATTTTCATCCAGAGTCAATACAAAGTGGGTTGCTTTTCTTGGTGTCACACTCTGCTAAGAGTATTGCAATCGCTTGTCAGATTATAGAGTTTGGTGCACTTTTAGGCTACGGCCAGCCACACGAACCTGTAACAGATCCTGAACAAGCAATGTCTGTGCTTTGAAGGTTTTTTAATTGGGGAAAGGCCTTGCACTCGACTAATCCCACTCTCTGAACATCGAAAACACTACCCGAAAAGGAGAACTGGTCAACATCATCGGATGCTTCCAAAGCCGCAGGGTTTTTTTCAGAGTTTCCCTCCCCTAGAAAAGTCTGTGACAACAACTGGGAGATTTTCACTCCCAAGTAAAAAAAAAGAAAAGAAAAAAAGTACTATTTGGATGGCCGTTGACTCTGCTGAGTTCCTCCACCCTTTCCCGGGTCTTGTATTTCATCCCGCAGGGTGTCCAAATATCAACCTCCTCACCAAGCAAGCTTGGTGGGGTTGCCGGTTTAGTCGCCGACGACCCGACCATGAGACAGGTTGTACTGGGTTACATGTTACCAGTAGCACTCGAGAGTGACCTGACATACATACATACATACATACATACATACATACATACATACATACATACATACATACATACATACATACATACATACATACATACATACATACATACACACACTGACTTTTAAATCTTTAAGATTCTAAATGATTACACATGCATTGATATGTAATATAAAAAGAAAAACTCAGGTTATAGTAATTTAGAAATGAGATTTTATGATGTCCATACCTTTAATCAAGAGCATTATTTATTCAATTACTGAGTAAAAGAGTCATTTTAGCCATTTAAAAATACAAAACTGTTAATTTGTCTTTATATATATATCATTTATTTCTTGGTATAAAATTTTCATCACACTCTCTGTGACCTGGTTACTGACACAGTTCCACTGCAACTATCAGTAATCAGGAAATAAATTTAACAGATTTTGTGTTTCTAAATGACTAAAATGATTATTTCATGCAGCAATTGTTTTAGTTTACTGCCTCATAAGTCACCAAACAAATACTTTACTGAAATAAAGCAAAACAGTTTCAACTACAAATACTTGGCATGGCAATAAAGTCTTTAGAATAGTAGGCTGTGTGCTATATGTAGCAGTAAATGTAGTTAATATTAGTTGGAACTTGAACTTTGTTGTACATGTGTGATATTGTGTATGAATGTTGTATTTTGTCACAGGCCTTTACATAATTATTTTGTTGTCATTCTTGTCATTGAATGGATTTAAGTCAAGAAAAATTTAGAGCATATGTTTTCATTAAATGGAAACAAGGCAAATCAGCAACAAATATTATTGAAGGAGAGTGGAACTAACAACGTTCCAGCAAATTCAACCATTTATCATTGAATGAAACAATTCAAAGATGGCAGTAGATCATCACTTATTGATGCTCCTTGTTCTAGCCGTCCTTGCACAACAACTATTTATGCCAACGTTCAACTCCTTCGAAGTATCATTGATGCAGAACCTGAACAATCATTGCATTGCATTCTACCTGTTACTGAAATAAACAAAGAAACGGAAAAAACTAAGAAAATATGTTTTCACTTCATTAGAAGAGGTGGTGGATGAATCGTTACATTGGTTTCGATAATTGCTGAAAGAACGGTTCCAGAAAGAGTTAAATGCTTTGCATAAACACTGTAAAGATGTTATTGCATTCAATGGAGATTATATTTTGCAGAATAAATAAATTTTAGTTTCAATATATTGTGCATTTTCATTTAAAGGGTCATTCCAAGGACTTTATTGCTACACCAAGTATACTTACTTTTGCTTTCATTTTATAGTTTGGCCATAAATATTAATTCTTTTCTTTCTTCAGTCTTGATGT
Organism: Eledone cirrhosa; assembly: GCA_964016885.1. Classification (NCBI taxonomy): domain Eukaryota; kingdom Metazoa; phylum Mollusca; class Cephalopoda; order Octopoda; family Eledonidae; genus Eledone; species Eledone cirrhosa. The sequence continues at coordinate 121,442,446 of OZ024745.1, forward strand.
CTTGCAGAAGACTGAACATATTGGAGAGAGTGGTACATTAGTATGGCACCTCAGTCTTGTCCTACTTGCCACCTGGATTATTATTTATTTCTGTGTCTTTCGAGGAGCTGCATGGATTGGAAAGGTTTGTTATATTTGTCACCCACTTCTATATCTTTACCTTATTATCTGAATGTCTTCATTTTTATACTTTTATTTCCATGTCTCTCTCTCTTGTAAGTCTATCTCTCTCTCCCCTGTTATATGTCTCTCTCTCTATCTGTCTCTCTCTCTCTCTCTCTATATATATATATATATATATATATATATATATATGTGTCTTTCTCTCTCTCTATATATATATATGTGTCTTTCTCTCTCTCTCTCTCTTCCTTATTATATGTCTCTCTCTATCTGTCTATCTCTCTCTCTCTCTCTCTCTCTTCCTTATTATATGTCTCTCTCTATCTGTCTATCTCTCTCTCTATATATATATATATATATATATATCTGTCTCCCTCTATCTGTCTCTCTCTATCTGTCTCCCTCTATCTCTCTCTCTCCCCTTGTTATATGTCCCTCTAGATACATGATCATTTCTTTGTTGTTGTTGTTTTAGGTGTTTATGGTTTTGTGTCCAGTGACAATGGGAATCCTTGGTATTATTCTCATCTATGGCCATGCTGTAGTCCCGACAGCAGAAAAAACATTCAGCTATATGTTCCTCGGAAACTTTGACATCTCGCAAACTAAAGATGAAGTTAAGAACGAAGTTGGCCAGGCTATTAAAAACCACCTTGGAGATCCTAAGGTATGTGATTATTTTTTAAATATTTTTTCTTATTATAAAATTATATTTTCCTTATCAAAATGTAATAAATGTAATCAATATTTTCCAACCACAACCTGGTGCAGTCTGCGATTAACCCCAGGTTCTGCTACATATCAGGCTGAGGAGGCCAAACTCCTCAAATACCAGTCGCTCTCTGACAGGTTTGCGGTTGTACCCTTGGCAGTGGAGACTTCTAGTGCCCTGAGGCTACCTTCCTACTCACCACCATAGTTGCTGAGCTGGCCAGCCGCAGATGTGAGTGTTGTGAGTTGGAATGGCTTTTCCAGCGTGTCTCCCTTGCCGTCCTCCGGGGAAACGCCTTCTCCATTCTGTCTGCCGGGGCTGTGGGGAGGCCACCAATATGATTGATTGACTTGTCATTTTATCAGTCAGATGTTTTTAGATATTTTTGAATATCTTTTTATGCTTTAACAACTTAAAAATTCACAACTGTCTCAATAGATAAAATATTAGTCTCTTGGCAAAAAGATAAGATTTTTAATGTCCTGGATACTATGGTCATATGTAGTATATGAATTATAGAGCTATGTTATTTCTCCAAGAATCCAAGTTTAGTTATACTTTGATCCAGATAGGTTCAGACATATTTTGTTGCTCCAATAACAAAGGGGTTAACTCTTTTAATATCAAACCACCTCAAAGTGTCCATGGTTGTCTGCCAGGGCCATGGGGAGGCCAGCGCGTGGGACCCCATTTGCTCATAATAGTGAGAGATGGGGAGGGCGAGAGAGACAGAGGCGATGACAGTGGGAGTTTGGTTCCTCTGTGTTCGGACCTGGTGTACATGTAATTTTACACTATCAACCCTTTCATTTCCTCTTTCCTTGTACCCATGCACTGGTATCCATTATCCATTATTGTTGTTTTATTTACCAATGGTTGTATATGTATATGTAAGTACTTTCCCTTCTATACACAGTAATTCTTTATAGCATAGAATTACACCCCTTTTTGGTTTGAGTTCAAATCACACCTAGGTTAACTTTGCCTTTCATCCTTACGGGATCGATAAAATAAAGTACCAGTAATGCACTGGGATAATTGCTGGCCTTGTGCCAAAAGTAGAAACAATTAATTATTCATTGTTTCATCCTCATGGGACTCATCGGAATCCATCAATTTATAAATAAATACCTCAACAAGTTCATCTTTTCAAACACACAAAAAGTCCATACAGCTTTGTTTACATTTTATAAACTGCATAGTCATCACAGGAGATATCAAATTGTTTGTATTAATGTGTTTATATTAGGGTGGTGAATTGGCAGTATCGGTAGAGGGTCGGACATGCTTTCCAGCATAGTTACGTCCCTTTACGATCTGAGTTCAAATCCGGCCGAGGTTAACTTTGCCTTTCATCCTTACGGGGTCGATAAAATAAAGTACCAGTAATGTACGTACTTGGTAATTGCTGGCCTTGTGCCTAAAATAGAAAAAAAATTAATGTGTTTATATTACCTAAAAAATGTCCATCCAAAGTGTATGTAGCAACCTTTTGTTATGTTCCAAATGCCAACATGTTTTTATTTTTTGGGTGGCCCCCAACAATACTATCAGGCTGGTTGTATTTTAAGTTGGTTATTGTGTTTATTCTTAGGTTTCACCTACATTTATTTAACCCTTTGCATTTACATTACTCTATATTTACTATTATATTTTCTTGGTATAGTCTTTATTTCACATAATATCAAATCTATGAGATTTTGATATTATTTATTTTGAGAACAATACCTTAACGCTATGAGTGCCCAGTTACAGCCAGTTTGAATAGAAAGAGGTGAGAGAATTCTAACCAGATACAGCCGGTTTAAATACTAAAGGGTTAATATATTGATCTCCATGTGGACTTCTTTATTTTTATTTGATCCACTAGTTTTTATGTGATCATCCTTATATTATTTGATCCACCAATCTCCATATTAAACTCTTTATTTATTATTTAATCCACTGATTTCCATGTGATCATGTTTATTTATTGTTATTTGATCCACTGATTTCCATGTGATCATATTTATTTATTGTAATTTGATCCACTGATTTCCATGTGATCATATTTATTTATTGTTATTTGATCCACTGATTTCCATGTGATCATATTTATTTACTGTTATTTGAGTCACTGATCACCTTTATTTGTTAGTTATTCTTTCTCAATGTGATCACTTTTATTTGTTGTTATAAGAAGATAATATTTAGAAGATATTATTTCACAGTTGGTTCAAGTCTTCAGTTTTAAATTTTCACAACCACCTGTTGTTGACAGTTGATGCTTTCTATATTTTCTGTGGAAGGTATTTGGTTTAGCTTTCTGGATCCTAGGTTGCATGGAGGTAACTTTTAATGTGGGATGTTATAAACATTTTGATACTTTAGTGTGGTTTATTCTCTCTATAGTTATATATAATCTTCTCAGTTTTGATTTTTTTGTAATATTAAGTATGATTTACCAATGTCTTTGGGTTTGTATTTCATATCTTTTCCAAAGTTCATTAGCAATTCTAATATCTTTATTTTCATAATTGTAAACTTGAGTGGGATAATTGTGAATAATTTTCTTTGCTTGAAATGTTGCTTTAGTTTTACAATTTTGGCCTCCTTTGATGTTAATACAAATCCATGACTGCTTACCTTTTCATTTGAAATATTATCTGTTCACATCCCCACTGATGGTGGACTTTTCAGAAACACTTAACAGTTTTGAATTCTTAAAAACCCCTTCAGTCATGAATAACCATGGAATTTGCACCTGGAAAGTTCCCCTCCGTGGCACAAATCTGAGCAAGGTTTATTGTGAAATACCAGCAGTTGCCCATGCATACCAGTCTCCCCTCTCCATGCCACCGATGTTGTCCAAGGGAAAGACAATGACTGATACAGCTTGACACCTGTGACATTGCAACTCATTTCTACAGCTGAGTAAACTGGAGCAACATGAAATAAAGTATCTTGCTCAAGGATACAGCATGTCACCCAGTCAAGGAATTTAACTCACAACTTCATGATTGCAAGCACAATGCTCTAACCACTAAGCCATATCCCTACTATTAAGTTCTTCTAATCACCTATTCAGAATTATAATTTAGGTACCTAGGTACCTAAGTGATCAGATTAACATGGGGGGGGGGGGTTCCGAGGCCATGGTATCTATGATAAGGACGGGTTGGAAGAAGTTTAGGGAGCTGCTTCCTCTGTTTACAAAGAAAAGTTTCTCCTTGCGTACGAAAGGATGGTTATATGAAGCCTGTCTGAGATGCGTGATGCTGCATGGTAGTGAGACAGGGGCAGCAACTGCAGAAGATATGCGACGGCTGGAGAGAAATGAAGCAAGTATGCTCTGTTGGATGTGCAATGCCAATGTGTGTGAACGACCAATCATAGATGAGTTGAGAAAGAAACTGGGTATAAGAGGGATAAGTTGTGGTGTGCAGGAGAGAAGGCTGAGATGGTATGGCCATGTGATGTGCATGGAGGATGACCGCTGGGTCAAGAAGTGCCAAGAAATCCCAGTAGAAGGAAGACGCAGTAGAGGTAGACCATGAAAAACATGAGCGGAGGTGGTGATAGCAGATCTCAGATCACTGAAACTCACCGAGGAGATGATGAAGGACCATGACAAGTGGAGAGATGCTGTGCTGAATGGGACCCATCCAACCCTTGCAAGCAGGGAAAAGTAGACGTAAAATGATGATGATGATGATGAATAGGTACCACAAAGCTGTCAGGAACCATATGGATGTTATCAGCTGAGAGTTCTGATAACCATATTTTCTTTACTCACCTGGCTTCCCCTTACTAATTAGTCCATTATACCTGAGTTTCTCATCCTGTCCAGGATATTTGTTGTTCTCACTTGAATGTAAGGGCTTTATTACCAAATCGTTCATGTTTAGTTTTGAGGAATAGGCTACAAATTTTCCTCATTTTTATCATTAAAAAAGCCATTTGTTGGTTAAATGCAGGTAGATTTACTACATATGCATTCAGAATGTAAATGGTTAGAAAAAATATCACAAAGCATTTTGTCAAGTGCTTTAACCTTTTAGTGTTTACATTACTCTATATATACTATTGTATTTTTGTGGTAAAGGCTTTATTTTACATAACGATGTCACATAATATCGAATCTGCAAGATTTTGATGTTATTTATTTTGAGAACAATACCTTAACGTCAGTATGAGTGGCTGGTTATGACCGGTTTGAACAGAAAGAGGTGAGAGAATTCTGGCCAGATACAGCCAGTTTAAATGCTAAAGGGTTAACAATTCAGCCAATAAACTGATCGGAACTGGTATTTTATTTTATCAATTTTATTTTTTCAATGAAAAATGAAAAGCAAAGTTTACTTTGAACCTAAAACATAAAGAACCAGAAAATGTACTGCAAATCATTATGTCTAATGTTCTAATAACATAGTGTCACTAAGACCCAATCACTAACAATATCCCTTATCATAATATGATCATAATTCTGTTTTCTCCATCACCATATTCAATCCAGGACCTTTTCACTCCTATCTGAAAAACCCCTCTCTCAGGAACCCCTCCCTCATTGACCTCCACTGTTTTCACCGTATTAGTTATATCTATTTCTCAATAACCTTTCTGCTTTCTTTCTCAGACATGGATGGATGCTCTAATAATGCATATCTATAGTATGGGTTTGTGGTCTGGTGTTGTCCCAATGCTGGGAAGTCATTTGCCAAACAAGAAAGTTTTGCTTAATACGTAAGTATTCAACATCTAATTGATATTCTTCATTTTCAGAGAGAAAGGTGCAATAATATAAAGGTGTTTATTTATTGATTACATGGTCATAAGTTCACTTAGTTTTCAATCGTTGTATGTAAGGTTCCATAACACCTGATGGGGCCATAGGGGGACCTTAGTGACATATGGCATTTCTTGGGCATTTTAAGCCTGGCAGAGCCGATCCCTCTCCAGGTCTTAACACAGCAGATCTCTTCCAGAGAAGGATAGAATGTGAGAGACAGGAAATGGTACTTTTTTTTTCAACCTAGAAAGGATGAAAGGCAAAGTTGACCTCGACAAAGACACGGAAAGAGTACTGCAAAGCACTGACGTTCTGATGACTCTGCCAATTTACCACTTAGTTTTCAATGTATACCTAACAGTAAATGGGTAGTTGTAGTTGTTGTTACTGTTTAGCCCTAGGTCAGCCCTGATGAGCAGAGTTATGTTTAAAAATATTCCTACTGCAACCACTTAGTCTTATTAGCGCTATCTAGGATTACATTATCTAGTGTGTCACCTACCTTAAGATGGTAGAGTGTGATTTAAGGGAAACCTGGCAGTTGTTTATAGTAGCCCAAGCAACTACCAAAAAAACTCCCTTGCTGGTTCATAAATAAACAGTTACAGTACACCAATGTAAATAAGAGAGAGCACAGTAAGTGGTTTTACAGCTTGAATTTAGTTTAAACCTTTCACATTTACATTACTCTATATTTACCATTAACCCATGCTAGCGTGGAAAGTGGACGTTAAACGAGGATGATGATGATGATTTTCATGTTAAGGCTTTATCTCACATAATATCAAATTTATGAGATTTTGATATTATTTATTTTGAGAACAATACCTTAACATCAGTATGAGCAGCTGGTTACAGTTGGTTTGAACAGAAAGAGGTGAGAGAATTCTGGCCGGATATGGCTGGTTTAAATGCTAAAGGGTTAAGTCCATATTTGAACCTAGATTACATGATAGTGAACCACTCAGATTCCCAAAATTGCCAGCATTAGTTGGAATTCAACTTCCTTAAGCCATATTTGATATTATAAACAAAGAAGAAAACCATAACATCTTTACTCAAGTTTTTCATGTTATAATATATGTGATAATATCCAGGAATAGCTGGAACTATTCATCAGGTTCTAAAGATTTTGCAATAAATGCATGATCAAGATTATATCCTCATCATCATCATCATCATGGTCAAACATTCCTGACAAAATCTCTCTACAATTCACCATTTTCCGTTTCTCCTGGCAACTGCTCCCTGCTGAGGTTTGTTTTGTCTGAGAGTTGATCAATGAAAGTTCAAGCAAGTCTTCCTCTACTGCATCTCCCATGAGTTTGTTCCCACAATAGTAGCTTATGTATAATTTCTTGCTTATTTCTCCAGCAATGTCCTACAAATTGTAACCATCTTTGACTAATTGTAGTTGTTTTCTTGAGCAAGTTTCTGTAAAAACTTTCATTTGTAATATGTTGACACCAGTTTATCCCTATAGCATTTACATTACTCTATATACACTATTGTATTTTTGTGGTAAAGGCTTCATCTTACATAATTACCTCACATATTATTGAATCTATGAGATTTTGATGTTATTTATTTTGAGAACAATACCTTAATGTTAGTGTGAGTGGCCAGTTACAACCGGTTTGAACAGAAAGAGGTGAGAGAATTCTAATCGGATATGGCCAGAAGGGTTAAATAACAAACCATAAAGCATATGAATTGATTATTTCTATATAAAACCATATTTTTTATGCAATGTCTTATGGCTGGATACGTTTGCTGGTGCTACAACATGCAGGCTGTGTACCTTTTCTAAACTAGATGTACATGGAATAAAGCTAGTGATGAAAGTTGTGAAGAAAAATGGACTGAGATGGTTGGGTCATGTGTTGAGAAAGAATGAAAGTGAGTGGAGGAGAGGAATAACGGAAATAAATATAGAAGGAATCAGAGGAAGGGGAACACCAAGAAAGACATGGATGAAGATGATGGAGGGGGAATGCTGACAATAAAGCCCTTTAGCAGTGAAAATGGTTTAAAAACTCTTATTGTTGTTATAATTTATGACTATATATTTAACCCTTTCACATTTAAACCGGCCATATCTAGCCAGAATTCTCTTACCTCTTTCTGATCAAACCAGCTGTAACCAGATGCTCATACTGATGTTAAGGTATTGTTCTCAAAATGAATAATATAAAAATCTCATAGATTCAGTATTATGTGAGATAAAGCCTTTACCATGAAAATACAATAGTAAATATAGAGTAATGTAAAGCAGGCATGGGCAACCTTTTTGGAGAAGCAGGCCGCATGAGATATGGCTCATCATCAGGCGAGCCGCACGCGCTAATTTACATTCATGCATACATTAAAAAACAGGGGCGGGTAACTCAGGTTGTTTTGATTTGTTTCTTCAGAATTCATACACGTTGTTTTCCTTGATTGTAAAAATGATAGAAAGATAAATTATGACTGAAAAGTTGGGGTAAAAAATCAGAAAGATTTCACTTAGGTGACTTAGGTGAGCTACGGCCCATGGGTCAGAGGTTGCCCATGACTATGCTAAAGGGTTAAAACCTTTGTTGTTATAATTTAGGACCATATATGTAACTTTGTGAACAAAGACAAAATTTCTATGGATGATTTATGAATTTTTATATAAATTTATATTTGAATTCTTACACAGTTCTTTATATTGTATATTCCTTGCAGTGCCTGGATGTTGTTATTGTTGACATATGGACTTTTACCTCATTGGCTTCTTGTGGCTATTGTACCATACATTAACCATCGAGATATTGGGGGTGTGTTGTCTTCCACTTCAGGAATGAAACAAGGTAAATCATCACCATCATCATCATTATCATCATCATCATCACCAACACCACCACCACCATCACCACCACCACCATCACCACCAACACCACCACCACCACCACTACCACCAACACCACCATCACCACCACCACCACCACCACTACCATCACCACCACCACCATCACCACCAACACCACCACCAACACCATCACCATCACCACCATCACCATCACCATCACCACCACCACCACCACCATCACCACCACCACCATCACCACCACTACCAACACCACTACCAACACCACTACCATCACCACCACCAACACCACCACCATCACCACCACCACCACTATCACCACCACTATCACCATCACCATCACCACCACCACCATCACCATCACCACCACTATTACCACCATCACCACCACCACCACCACCACCACCACCACCATCACCACCATCACCACCACCACCATCACCACCATCACCACCACCACCATCACCACCACCATCACCACCACCATCACCACCATCACCACCACCACCACCATCTATGGTTGGATACTCTTCCTAATGCCAACCACCTTACAGGGTTTACTGAGTGCATTTCTCGTAGCGCTAGCATAACCATTTTACAGGGTGAACTGGGTGCATTTTATGATGGCAGATAAATATTTTGTGATTACATAATGGTTTCTGGATCATCTGATGGCCAACAATTTTGGGGAGGGGAAAGTTGATTCAATCAAACCCCATAATGATAAAAGGCAAAGCTAACTTCAACAGAATTTGAACTCGGAATGTAAAGGGACATAACTAAGTGCCACAAAGCATGGTGTCTGACACTCTACCGACACTGCCAACACACTGCCCACATTACATAATAAAAAAATTGCTATATCTTAAAAGTGTCACAATGGTTATTTTGCTATATCACAATATTTCTATGACAAAGGATTCTGTCTGAAATATTAGACATCTCTTCTTTATCACACCATGTAATAATCTATTCCACTGTTTAAATGATTTCCATTACTTTCTGCCACCACCATCCCCTTCCATACTCTCCCCCACACCCCTACACCACCCTCCCAATTCTGCCCACACTACCCTTACTCTGTAAAGTTATGTTGGTATCACAAAAGCACCCAGCACACACTGTAAAGTGGTCATATAGGTGTCACAACAAAAAGCACCCAGCACACACTGTAAAGTGGTTGTGTAGGTGTCACAACAAAAAGCACCCAGCACACACTGTAAAGTAGTTGTGTAGGTGTTACGACAAAAAGCACCCAGCACACACTGTAAATGTGGTTGTGTAGGTGTTACGACAAAAAGCACCCAGCACACACTGTAAATGTGGTTGTGTAGGTGTTACGACAAAAAGCACCCAGCACACACTGTAAAGTGGTTGTGTAGGTGTCACAACAAAAAGCACCCAGCACACACTGTAAAGTGGTTGTGTAGGTGTCACAACAAAAAGCACCCAGCACACACTGTAAAGTTGTTGTGTAGGTGTCACAACAAAAAGCACCCAGCACACACTGTAAATGTGGTTGGCTTTAGGAAGGGCATCCAGCCATAGAAATCTAGCCAGAAACAGTCCTATATGAGCACGACATGATCACCCAACCCAACTTGCCTCAGATGGGACAAACCCGTCTAACCCATGTTAGAGTGCAAAATAGACATTAAACGATGATGATGATGAGACCATCACTAGTTTCTTTAAATTCCCCTTCTTTTACTATATTGTGTATGTGTGTATATCATGTAAATATACATTCATTAACATACATGCATTCATTAACACATATTTATACATATATATAAACATACATCAATTCATAAATATATACACCCACATCATCATCACTGTGTAATTTCCATATTTGCATGAGTTCACATCCTGCCGAGGTCAACTTTGCCTTTCATCCTTTCGAGGTCAATAAAAAAAAAAGTACCAGTCTAGTACTGGGGTCAATTCTTCCTCTCTATCTTTCTCTGGAAGAAATCTGCTGTACTCAGGCCTGGAGAAGGATAGGCTCCGCCAGGCTTAAAATGTTCAAGAAACGCTGTGTGTCAATGCAGCGCCCCTACGACTCTATCAGGAGTTACGGGGCCATACATTGAGACAGTAGGTTATTGGAGAACGACATCAATGCTTCTAGTTTTGATTCTCACTTATAAACATTTCAATTATACTTCTCAGGCATTTTTCCCCAACAACATTCCTGATCTAAAGCCTTTCGTTTTATCTATGTAAAACATCATTATGAGATTATATACTATTTGAGAAGATATTTAGGTAAATATATCATATAAGAAAAACAACATCGGAGTTTCCCTTTTCAGCATCAGTAAATATTGTTTTGAGATTGAGTTTGACATGTTCTTGTTGATGGTGTAAGGGGCAGGTACTGTGATAACCTGAAATGAAGATAGTTCTGTTAGACAGTTTATACTGATGTAGATTATCTGCTAGATTGAGCATAAAACACTGAGGTTGGCAACAATGTTTTAGTTAATGAACTTAGTGGGATATAATAGCTCCTACAGGCATACATACTATAAAGTGTGTTGTTTTTATTTCTATGTTATAAGTAATATATTCATACAGAAATGGTGGCTTCACTGATAAGGTTTTAGATGTTTATAATTTATGTATCTATGCTTAAGTTCGGTTTTTAAATATATATATATATATATATATATCAAATATATATATCATATATAGCTATAGATATCACCATCATTATAACTCTATGTAAATATACAGAGATTGTATCATCATCATAATATATATATGTATGTATATATAATATATCATCATCATCATCATCATCACCGTTTAACATCATTTTTTTATGCTAGTATGGGTAGACAAGTTGTCCCATTGTGAGACGAGTCAGATCAGATGACTGTGTCTTGCTCATACAGAACTGATTCTGGCTTGGTTTCTATGAATGGATGCCCTTCCTAACACCAACTACACTTAAAGTGTGGACTGGGCGTTTTTGTCATGACACCAACATGACCACTTTACAGTGTGGACTGGATGCTGGGGGTGGGGAATTGCATGTATGTAAGGTGAGAATTGGAGAGGTAGGTCTAGGGTGGGACAGTTAGCTGGTGAAGGGTGGAGTGTTAGGGTATGAATGAAGGGTAGAGTGTTAGGACGTGTGGGGTGTATGGAAGTGTTGCATACTAGAGACCACAAGATGTATGCTTCAACCCATGTATCTGAGAAGATGGGTCTTCTGCAATACTGCATAATGTCAGAGGTCTTGATCCTGTGTCATCGCCTTTGAGAGGTGCAATTGTGCAAAGTCAGCTTTCATCACCTCATCCCAAGCCTTCCTAGGGTCTTCTTCTTCCATAGTTCCCATAAACTTTGAGCACCCTGTACCTATTTATACAGTTGACATCCTTCATACACATCACATGTCCATACCAATACAATCCTCTCTCCTGCACACTACATTTCATCCCTTTTATGATCAGTTTCTCTCTCAATTCATTTATGCTTTGCTGTTCTTGTATATTACTATTACACATCCATCAGAGCATCCAATCTTCATAAGTCCTCTGCATACATTATATAATCTGCCCCTCATTTTGAGGGGAAAACCCTTTGTAGCTAGAAGTGGTAGTAGCTCCCTGAACTTTTTCCATCCCGTTCTCACTTTGGCTAGTGTACTTTTGGAACACCCACCTCCACAGCTAATTTGGTCACCTAGGTAACAGAAGTTGTCAACTGCTTCTATGGAACCTTCTAATAACTTGATAGAGCTTGTTTCCTGTGAGTATTTGCTGCTTACTATTCCTGTGCAACAACTACAAATAAAACCTACATTCTTAGCTGGCCTACCTGCGATCCCGCTACATCCAGGCATTAATGAAAGAACTATGTAACATCAGTGGAATAATAGTTAAGGCAGACAAAACGGTGAATGTTTACTCTATGGATATCGCCATTTATAATAACTTCATTTGCAAGGAATTACATAAGAAATACAAGAAAACAATCAAAGCAACTCTAATGGATATTAATAACGGGGGATTAAGTATAATGAAAGAATTGGACCTAGCCAACAGAACTGAACCCTTCACCTCCAGTAGACCTACATTTAACTTAAAAGACCACAAAGACAATTTCGAATGAAACTCCTCCATTAAACTAATATATCCATCAAAATCAGACGTAGGGAAAATAAGCAAACACATTCTAGATATTGTAATAGCACAAATTAAAGATAGACTAACAATCAAACTGTGGTGATGGATAAATCAAATAGCCAATGCTATTAGCATACACCGTGGGAGAGTTGAGTATATTTTGCATAATGAACTTGGCATGACAAAGATTTCTGCTCATGGTTGGTGTTAGGAGGAAGGACATCCAGCCATAGATATCTTGCTAAACAAAGGGTTGGAAGGACCCTTAGTTGTGTCAAAGACCTGACAACTTCTCCTGTGCATTCAGTGGAATGTAAGACCGTACATAAGCAAGACAGATTCCTGGCCCATCAGGGAGATCAGTGGCTCTGCTTCAGTACTGTCTTGGTCTATGTAGACCAGTCTAACCCATCCTAGCAGGGAAAGCAGAATTTAAAACAATAATGGTGATAATAATCATCATCATCATCATCATTTTACGTCCGCTTTTCCCTGCTTGCAAGAGTTGGACAGGTCCCATTCAGCACAGCATCTTTCCACTTGTCACAGTCCTTCGTCATCTCCTTGGTGAGTTACAGCAATCTGAGGTCTGCTCACACCACCTCCGCCTATGTTTTTCGTGGTCTACCTCTACTGCGTCTTCCTTCTACTGGGATTTCTTGGCACTTCTTTACCCAGCGGTCATCCTCCATGCGCATCACATGTCCATACCATCTCAGCCTTCTCTCCTGTACACCACAACTTATCCCTCTTATACCCAGTTTCTTTCTCAACTCGTCTATGCTTGGTCGTTCATGCACATAGACATTGCACATCCAACGGAGCATACTTGCTTCATTTCGCTGCAGCCGTTGCATATCTTCTGCAGTTGCTGCCCATGTCTCACTACCATGCAGCATCGCACATCTCACACAGGCTTCATATAACCGTCCTTTCATATGCAGGGAGAAACCCTTCTTCGTCAGCAGGGGAAGCAGCTCCCTAAACTTCCAACCCGTCCTTATTCTAGATACTATGGCCTCGGAACAACCCCCTCCCATGCTAATCTGATCACCTAGGTACCGGAAGCTATCCACTACTTCTATAGAACCCACCTGCATTTGAAAAATGTGTCTATCAATGCGACTTCTACTGTCTAATTTCCCTGTACATCTACTGCATACGTATTTCTCCCTACCTGTTAGTTTGCTTGCTATCCCATTACATCTCTTGTGTACCCAAGATCTGCATTGTGTGCATTTTATAGAATTTATGCCAGTTCCTTTTCTGCATATCAAACATGGCCATTTCCCTGAGAGAATCAGAGTTTTGTCCTCTTTTCTACTCATCAACACTTTTGTTTTAGTTATGTTCACTCTCAGGCCTCTTGATTCCAACTACTGTTTCCATAGCCAGAATTTATTCTCTAGCTCCTCTACTGATTCTGCTATAAGAACCAGATCGTCAGCATAGAGAAGTTCCCATGGACAGCCAGTCTTAAACTCCTTTGGAGGACTATAATGAACAAGACCGGGCTGAGGACCGAACCCTGGTGTACACCTACTTGTATCTGGAATTCCTCACTAAACTCCATTCCTACCCTCACTTTACTGACAGCACCTCTGTACAAAGTTTGTACTGTCCTCACAAGCCATTCTGCAACACCTAGTTTCCTTAGGGACCACCAGATGACAGATCGGGGTACCCTATCAAAGGCCTTCTCTAGGTCAACAAAAGCTAAGTATAGTGGCTTATTCTTCTCTAAGAACCTCTCTTGTAATTGTCTCACCAAGAAGAGGGCATCTGTTGTACTTTTCCCAGGCACAAAACCAAACTGCATCTCATCTAGTTTGACCCTTTCTCTAATTAGTTGTGCTAATATCCTTTCTGCCACTTTCATAACCTGATCCATCAGTTTTATACCCCTATAATTGCTCCTCTCCAGAACATCCCCTTTACCTGTGTAGCAATTTATGAGAATACTGCTGCACCAGTCTTTGGATATGACACCGCCATATATAGCCTGATTGATGATGCATGCAACCAGTTTAGTGCCTACGTCCCCTGATGCCTTCAGCATCTCAGCAACTATCCCCGACGGTCCAGCGGCCTTACTATTTTTCATTTCCTTAATCGGCTCTTGGACTGAGGGTAATTTCTCTCTCTCCCATTCGTTCTCCACATTCATCAGTCTCTCATAATGACATTTCCAGGCCTCCTTTTTCTGATCATTTGTGACACTAAGTACACCTGCATCATTCCGGACACATTTATCACCAACAACATCCTGATTTGCATTGACACACTGCCTTGCAATGTGGAAAACCGCACGCCTCTGATCTTCCTGTCACAGAACATTGGCAAACCTCCTACTCTCAGCCTCCCTGTGTGCTAAGTACACCTGATGTCTAGCTTCTCTCATTGCAGCATAGAGTTATGGCCTTTTATAGTCTAAGTTCAAATCCTGCCGAGGTTAACTTTGCCTTTCATCCTTACGCGGTCGATAAAAAAGTACCAGTAACGTACTGGGATAATTGCTGGCCTTGTGCCAAAAGTAGAAACAATTATTACTACTACTACTTCTACTGTTGCTGCTACTACTATTACTATTACTACTAGTACTACTACTACTACTACTAATACTACTACTACTACTAGTACTACCACTACTACTAATACTACTGCTACTACTGCTGCTGCTGCTGCTATTACTACTACTACCACCACCAACACCACCACTACTTCTACTACTACTACTACTATTACTACTACTACTACTACTACTACTACTATTACTACTACTTCTACTACTACTACTTCTACTACTACTACTACTACTACTACTACTACTACTACTACTACTACTACTTCTACTACTACTACTACTACTTCTACTACTACTACTACTTCTACTACTACTAAATGAATTAACATCTGATAAAACTTCCATTCTGTTTACAGGTCTTCCTATGTTGCTGGTATCAGTGGCAAATACATTCTCGGAATACAGTTTATCACCAATTATTGCTTCACTGGTCTATCTCTCTTTCTTCTTACTGGCATTGCTCCATCAGGTAGGTGTATTTCAACAATCACATCAAAGGAGAAAACACATTTAGATAAAAGTGTATTCAATTACTTAGTATTTTAATTAGGCCCAGTGATGTATGAGAAAAACATATTGCTTTATATATCATCATCATCATTTAACGTCCGATTTCTTTGCTTGTAAAGGTTAGATGGGTTTGATCATCTCAGGCAGAGTCAGTACTTTGGCAGAACTACTCATATCTCTCTCTCCCTCTCTCTCTCTCTCCCTCTCCCTCTCTCTCTCTCTCTCTATATATATATATATATATATCTTCATATCTCCAAAATTATGTCAAATAGTATATGTAACAGCTTGAACGAAAGTGAAAGCTCTCACTTTTCGTAAAGATGGCTGTATTTGTTTATTTATATATGTGTGTGTATGTGACTTAGAAACTGTGTTAAAATTCTATGTATCAGCCATTACGGTTCCCACTTCCCACCCCACCACATTCGGTATACATGCCCGACGCTGTATGCTAACCACTCCCTCGTGAATATATCATAGAACAGACAAGGGGCGGACGGAGGCTCTGTAAACCGCAATGTAGGGCAACTCGTCTAGGAGAGCTACCACTCCGAATAAATTGGTGCGGGGTAGAGAGGTCTCCTAAGTCCAATAAGACAAATTCCCTAGTGCTGGTGGCATGAATAAAAACACCCAGTCTATGCTGTAAAATGGAGGGGTGGATAGGGCCCCTGAATCCAGTAAGACGACCTCTCTAGTGCTGGTGGCACGAATAAAAGCACCCAGTCCATGCTGTAAAATGGAGGGGTGGATAGGGCCCCTGAGTCTAGTAAGACAACGTCTCTAGTGCTGGTGGCACAAATAAAAGCACCCAGTCCATGCTGTAAAGTGGTGCTGGTGTTAGGAAGGGCATCCAACCAGTATAATAAATGCCAAAATTATGAACACAACAAATAAGAATTGCAACAACTGCATCAACAGCAATAACACTAATCATGTTAGGGCTGCACACGGTAGTGGGGTGGCTGGTGAGGCCATGTGCGAGAACCCCCCGACCGTCATCAAGGAATTGCACAAAAACAACTGCGTAAATAGCAATAACACTAACCATGTTAGGGCTGCGCACGATAGTAGGGTGGCTAGTGAGGCAATGTGTGAGAACCCCAAGATCGTCATCAGGCAATCACATAACAGGAAAAAGAACAAGACATTGTATCTCAGAGTTGCCACACTTAATGTTGGCACTCTAACAGGTAGATCTGGTGAGATAGCAGAGATGCTGGAGAGAAAGCATGTGGATGTGTGCTGTGTGCAAGAGGTGAGATGGAGAGGTGCCTCTGCAAGACTAATTGCAGGCAAACATCGTAGTTATAAGCTTTTCTGGGTGGGTAAGGATGATGGTTTAGGTGGGGTGGGCATATTACTGGCTGAAAGATGGATCAATAAGACAATTCCAGATACAAGTAGGTGTACATCAGGGTTCGGTCTTCAGCCCAGTCTTGTTCATTATAGTCCTCCAAGCCATAACAGAGGAGTTTAAGACTGGCTGCCCATGGGAACTTCTCTATGCTGATGATCTCGTTCTTATAGCAGAATCAGTAGAGGAGCTAGAGAATAAATTCTGGCTATGGAAACAGTAGTTGGAATCAAGAGGCCTGAGAGTGAACATAACTAAAACAAAAGTGTTTTACAACAGAAGTTCCTACCCCAAAATAAGCCATTTTATTTAGCCTGTGTTGGTCTAGAAAAGGCCTTTGACAGAGTACCTCAATCTATCATCTGGCAGTCCTTAAGGAAATTAGGTGTAGAAGAATGGCTTGTGGGAGCAGTGCAAGCAATGTAGAGAGGAGCTGTCAGTAAAGTGAGAGTATGAAGTGTTTTGTGAGGAATTTAGGGTACAGGTAGGACTTCATCAAGGTTTGGTTCTTAGCCCACTGTTCATCATAGTGCTCCTGGCCATAACAGAGGAGTTTAAAACTGGTTGTCCATGAGAACTTCTTTATGCAAATGATCTGGTCCTTATAACTGAAACCATAAAAGAACAAGTTCCGACTATGGAAACAGAATTTGAAATCAAACAGTCTGAGAGTAAACTAGAGTGCTAGTAAGTAGAAAGGATAGGACCCTGATTCCTTCAAGGAAGTGGCCCTGCTCAATATGTAAAAAAGGAGTAGGCATGGACTCCATACTATGTACATAATGTAAATTTTGGGTAGACAAGAGATGTAGTGGTAGACTAACAGGAAAAGCTGACAGGAAAGGAAACTGGGTTTAAGAGCAATCTGTGGTGGTGTGCAAGAGAGAAGACTGCATTGGTACAGACATGTGATGCACATGGATGATGAACGCTGGGTCAGGAAATCCCAGTGGAAGGAAGCCATGGTAGGGGTAGACGAAGGAAGACCTGGGCAGATGTGAAGAGAACTGATCTCAAGATGCTGAGACTCACAGAGATGAGGGAGGAACACATAGCATGTGGAGAGATGGTGTGCTGAAAAGACATTAAAAATTATGATGATAATGATGATGATTAGTAAAGGCATGCTGCTGGGCCAAGGTGTTGATTCTATAAGTTTCTGGAAGGTACTGTATTTCCTGGCGCCTAAGACGCTTCGTCCTCGAGGATGCACCCAAAATTTGACAACCAAAAATTTGAGAAAAAAATAATAAACAACCTTCGTCCTCCAGGAAAAAAGTAGCGCCTTTGGCGCCGGGAAATACAGTAAATAAAAAGTCAGTCCAACCACATTTGTGGATTTCCTATTGATCACCAAACCAAGGGACGTAACTCTAGCGATACTACTAAACCACCCCAGTTTTTACTATTGAAATAATGCAACATCGTATCTGATTGATAACAAAACTCTAGTCATGTTATGTTATGTTTTTGTCCCATTATATTTTTAGATTATCCATTTAGAAGTGGTACTGGACAGCTTTCTACTCTCATTACCCACATCTCTCCACCGTTTCCTTAACAGACGAGAGTACACAATTGCCATTGTATGCTTTTTCTCACTGTTGGTCAGTTTAGCATGTGTGTGTCAAGTAAGTATTTCTCTATTATGTCTCTTGCTGTCATTGTTAAACACCCAATCAATTTTTAAGATTACCGTGGTCTACTGGATTGGCAGTATTGGTAGAGCGTCAGACACCATGCTTTGCAGCATAGAGTTATGTCGCTTTACGGTTTGAGTTCAAATCCCGCTGGAGTTAATTTTGCCTTTCATCCTTACGTGGTTGATAAATTTGAGTACCAGTAATGCACTGGATAATTGCTGGCCTTGTGCCAAAAGTAGAAGCAATTATCATTCTAGCCCTTTCATTACCATATTTCTATGGAAATACACTGCCTATGATTTTCATTATTATGTAGGTATTTGTAACATAACAACGGTTCCTACATAAAATTATGAGGTGGCCTCTGTGTGGTCATTTAACCTGCTAAAAATAATAGCCAAACCTTACTCAAATAACACAACCCATTAACATCTTCAAAAAGGGCTGGATACTGCTATATATTATAACTTTATTGTATATATTTTTTCAAATGTGTCACATCCAAATTAAACACCTTAGCGTCTGTCTTGGTTGGACAATCGTTATGCATTATTACTCTAGGGTTAATCATTATTACTCTAGGGTCAATCATTATTACTCTAGGGTCTATCATTATTACTGTAGGGTCTATCTGGACATCAAATCAGAAGACTACAACTGATTAAAAAAACTATCATTATTATTATTGTGGATTGGCAGTATCAGTAGAGGGTCGGACGCCATGCTTTGACGCATAGAGTTACGGCCCTTCCCATTCTGAGTTCAAAGCCCGCCAAGGTTAACTTTGCCTTTCATCCTTATGGGGTCGATAAAATAAAGTACCAGCAATACACTGGGTAATTGCTGGCCTTGTGCCAAAAGTAGAAACAATTATTATTATTATGAAATAGGGCGGTGGATTAGCAGTATCAGTAGAGGGTCGGACGTCATGCTTTGCAGCATAGAGTTACGGCCCTTTGCGGTCTGAGTTCAAATTCCGCCAAGGTTAACTTTGCCTTTCATCCTTACGAGGTCGATAAAATAAAGTACCAGCAATGCACTGGGATAATTGCTGGCCTTGTGCCAAAAGTAGAAACAATTATTATTATTATGAAATCATCCTGCATGCAATCATCTAGTGTCCGAGCATTGCTGACTTTGTTGGTTTATGACAAATACCTGATGTTACATGTAGGACAAATCCAGTTATCAACCGAGTCCATCATGAAGATTGTCCTGCCACCTTCTTTTAGTCAAGAAGGGCAGGCTGTTTTTATGTCTTGTGGCCATAGCAAAAGAGGTTGTATGGTGGACATGCTTGAAAAGCTTGAAGACGAACACTTCCCTCTTTGGCGAAGCTCTGATTAACTTCTTCAGGTTTCCCTTGAAAGTGGAAAGACAAGAGCTGCCTTCAAAGTAATTTGTTGAAAGGTGAGTAAGAGAAGCAAGCATGGCCCGAGTGAATGGGCTCACTCTGAGTATGAGCCTGTACATTGGAGGAATACAACTGGGACAGGGCACTTAGAAATCAGGGCATCCATGGTTTTATGGGGATTTTTCCACGAGTGACCCTCAAACATCTCCCTATTGAGGAACCTTCTTTGTTTTAATTCTATTATCTTCCTTTTTTTTAACATTGTTAAAATTTGTTTACATGCAAAACCCACACCCCAACACACACACATACACACACTATGTTTTCATCCTGTACTGTTTTAATGTTTTTCTTGGTGTAAACCCTTTGTGATTAATCAAGAAATCATTATTATTATTGTTGTTATTATCTACTTCCAGGGAGGATTCCATCTGTACACTCTTGTCAATAACTACCTCGATAGATACTTATGTGTCCTCATTCTGATTACAACAGTTCCATTTATCATTGCCTATAGTAAGTATCATACAGTCTCTTACATTTATACTCAACTTTCTAGAGCAGAGTTTCTCAAAGTGGGCACACCCCCTTGGGGAGGGAGGCATTGAGAAGGTCTAGGAGAGTGGTGGGGCCTATGGGGGTGGTAGGGGGTTGGGCGGTAGAAAGGATAATAGTTATTAAATATCAAATTATATATAAATATAGTAAAATAAATAATGTAAAACAAATGCTCTGAGATGAGGGACGGTGAGGCAAGGCAAAGGTGGTTATCACTATGTTGAGTCATGGTTAGTGTGCGGCCCTCGGCCGGATGTTTGTGCAGAGAAGGTGTTCAACCTGGTGTGTCTACAATTTATAATTATGTCTGATCTAGAGTTTATGGCAGATTTTAATTTTATATATATATATATATATTTTAATTTAATATATATATATATATATTTTAATTTAATATATATATATATATATTTTAATTTTATATATATATATATATATTTTAATTTAATATATATATATATATATTTTAATTTAATATATATATATATAGATATATATATATATATATATATATTTTAATTTAATATATATATATATATATATATATATATATATATATAGGGAGTGTGACGTGCTGTTACTGTAGATTCACGTAGATTCACGTCTGTAAAGAGGTGTAGAACTAAAGAGAGTGTAAATATAATACTAAAAGGATGAATTGTTTTGCCTTCCTTACGTTTATTGAGTAGTGACGCACGTTTTTGCTATTGACTAGCTCAAAGTTTCGCTATTGATCAGTTCAAAGTTTGATCTGTATCGATCTGGCCCGACTCAGGAATCAAAAATTTATCGGACCACGGCAGAGGTGTGACGAGCTTTTGATTCCTGATCGATACAGATCAAACCATGAACTGATCAATAGCGAAACACGCGTCACTACTCAATAAACATAATGAAGACATAACAATTCATCCTTTTACTATTATATATATATATATTTATAGTAAGGGGTTAACTTTACTATATATATATCATCATCATCATTTTACGTCCGCTTTTCCCTGCTTGCAAGGGTTGGACGGGTCCTATTCAGCACAGCATCTCTCCACTTGTCACGGTCCTTCATCATCTCCTCGGTGAGCTTCAGCGATCTGAGGTCTGCTCTCACCACCTCCGCCCATGTTTTACGTGGTATACCTCTACTGCGTCTTCCTTCTACTGGGATTTCTTGGCACTTCTTTACCCAGCGGTTATCCTCCATGAGCATCACATGTCCATACTATCTCAGCCTTCTCTCCTGCACACCACAACTTATCCCTCTTATACCAAGTTTCTTTCTCAACTCGTCCATGCTTGGTCATTCACACACATTTACATTGCACATCCAACGGAGCATACTTGTTTCATTTCTCTCCAGCCGTCGCATATCTTCTGCAGTTGCTGCCCATGTCTCACTACCATGCAAGCATCATATAACTGTCCTTTCGTACGCAGGGAGAAACCCTTCTTTGTCAACAAAGGAAGCAGCTCCCTAAACTTCTTCCAACCCATCCCTATTCTAGATACTATGGCCTCGGAACACGCCCCCTCCCATGCTAATCTGATCACCTAGGAACCGGAAGCTATCAACCACTTCTATAGAACCTACCTGCATTGGAAAAATGAGTATCACTGCGATTACTACTGCCAACTTTCCCTGTACATCTACTGCGTACGTAGTTTTCCCTACCTGTTAGTTTGCCTGCTATCCCACTATATCTCTTGTGTACCCAAGATCTGCATTGCATCCATTTTTGGAATTTATGCCAGTTCCTTTCCTACATATTGAACAAGGCCATTTCCCCGATGGAATCAGAGTATTGTCTTCTCTTCTACTCATCAACACTTTTGTCTTAGCTATGTTCACTCTCAGTCCTCTTGATTCCAACTGCTGTTTCCATAGCCAGAATTTATTCTCTAGCTCCTCTACTGATTCTGCTATAGTAAGGGGTTAACCTTACTATATATATAGTAAGGGGTTAACCGAACAAGGATGTGCGGACCACATAACGGTCTGTCGGAAGTGAAGTAGATAAAAGAATGCATTCAACGACCTGTATAAAGGTGCAAGCCGGAGCATTATATATCAATAAAAATTCGAGGCAATATTCATTTGGTTTTGGTTTATTAAAATCCATAATGTACTTCCACCAGTCTCCTTAGAGTCACACAAGGGGCCGACCATTGTGGAAATAACATCACACGCCTGGTCGGCCCCTGTATCAAGACAAGACAAAAGTAAACCAATTCTGAATATAAAAGTTTTTTTATAATATTTCATTGTATTTTAGGTTTACCATTTGAGAAGCTCCGGATGCCATAACTGACAAGACTCAGGGAAATATACATTACAGATTTTAATAAACCAAAACCAAATGAATATGGCCTCGAATTTTTATTGATATATATATATATATATATATATATATATAAATATATATATATATATATATATTTAATTAGAAAGTGAACAACACAGTATATAACTACTCCATTACCAAAGGTTTCAGGACACTAGACAATATTAACATATGTCTAGTTCGCTCATCAGATAGAGGGGTTATGAATAGCTCTGTTTTATATATAGAGCACTCTTTTTACCTTTGCTTTTTCTTCGGAAATACTTAACATATATATATATATCATCATCATCATCATCATCATTTTACATCCGCTTTTCCCTGCTTGCAAGGGTTGGATGGGTCCTATTCAGCACAGCATCTCTCCACTTGTCACGGTCCTCCGTCATCTCCTCGGTGAGTCTCAGCGATCTGAGGTCTGCTCTCACCACCTCCGCCCATGTCTTTCGTGGTCTACCTCTACTGCGTCTTCCTTCTACTGGGATTTCTTGGCACTTCTTTACCCAGCGGTCATCCTCCATGCGCATCACATGTCCATACCATCTCAGCCTTCTCTCCTGCACACCACAACTTATATATATACAGCATTTAAAATGTCATATTGATCTTTAATACTCTGTGTTTGTTTCTAATTAAACTGAAAAATGTCTACAAGATCAGCTAATTATTAATATTATTATTATTATTGTTATTGTTATTAGTATTATAAGGCCGGTGGTTTGGCAGTAACGGTAGAGCATCAGACCCCATGCTTTGCAGCATAGGAGTTATGGCCCTTTACGTTCTGAGTCCCGCCAGGTTAACTTTGCCTTTCATCCTTACGGGGTCGATAAAATAAAGTACCAGTGATGCACTGGGGTAATTGCTGGTGTTGTACCAAAAATAGAAACATTATTATTATTATTATTATTATTATAGGAATATTTATGCACTGATGGTATATTACTAACATTATTATATTTTAACTTATCTTTTCACAGTTAAACAAGAATCTCTCCATTTCCCAATTGAAAGGGCCTGCATGACTATGTGGTTTGGAATAGCACCTCTCAGTGCTGCCGTAAGTTCTCTTTCATCATTGCCATTTAATTATCTTCATCCTCATCACCACCTTTCCCGTTTAACATCTATTTTCCATCCTTCCATAGGTTAGATGGGCTATCACATCATGAGGTTAGGCAGGTCGGATGACCACGTCTTGCTCAAACACTACATTTTTGGCTTGGTTTTCCATGGCTAGATGCCCATCCTAATGCC
Source organism: Eledone cirrhosa (assembly GCA_964016885.1). NCBI lineage: Eukaryota > Metazoa > Mollusca > Cephalopoda > Octopoda > Eledonidae > Eledone > Eledone cirrhosa. The sequence goes on from OZ024745.1 coordinate 121,466,647, forward strand.
AACCCCCTTACAAAATGGACTGGGTGTTTTTGTCGTAGAACTAGTGTGACCACTTTACAGAATGAATTAGGTGCTTTTTTCATAGCACCAGAACTACCACTTTACAGGATGGACTGGGTGCTTTTACTTTTTTTGTGACACCAGCACTACCACTTTACAAGGTAGAGTGGATGCTTTTATTTATAACACCAATACAACAACCTTACAGGGTTTATACAAGTTTATACAATATATATCCTGCTTCAGTTAGCTATGTTGAAGCAAATATAACTCTTAGCAGAAATATGTATCTACATAAGAATTCATTATATTTTCTAAGATACAATAACATATATTAGATAAGAAAAGGCAAGCTCCCAGAAAACTGACTTTATAAACCAGCTTCAATTACAAGTTGGAGTTAATTTAACTCCCTTTATACTCTTAATGTCTATAAGAATGGCATTAACATCACATACTCCCATTTAGCACAACCATATATATGTAGATTTGTAGTTAAATAAGGTGAAGGTGCATGGCTTAGTGGTTAGGATGTTCGGCTTATGATTGTAAAGTTGTGAGTTTGATTCTTGCTGATGCATTGTGTGCTTGAGCAAGACACTTTATTTCACTTTGCTCTAGTCCACTCAGCTGACAATAGAGAGTTGTACCTGTAATTCAAAGGACCAACCTTGTCACACATTTTGTCATGCTGAATCTCCCTGAGAACTACGTTAAGGGTACATATACCTGTGAAATGTTCAGCCACATGCATGTTAATTTCATGAACAGTCTGCTTCATTGTTCAAACAACTGCAACATTTATCGTTGAAACCAATGGAAGTCCTACATGGCTGAGAGTCAGTACAAGTTAGGAAATTGATAATATGATGGTGCTGGCCTCAGATCTGTGAGCAAGACGGTGACCCAAGCTAGAACTGACTTAGGTATACAGGTTATTAGGGCATCTATTCCAAACCATAGGAATTAACCCTCATCTGCCCTTAAGGGGTATGTCCAACACATCATCATTTCATTTTACGTCCGCTTTTTCCCTGCTTGCAAGGGTGGGACGGGAACTGATTCTGGCTTGATTTCTACAGCTGGATGCCCTTCCTAACACCAACCTCATTTACAGTGAGTGCTGGGTGCTTTTTTGCCGTGGCGCCTCCACGTGGAATGACAGGGACCCCAGTCCCTATCATCTCATTTCTACAGCTGAGTAAACTGGAGCAATGTGAAATAAAGTGTCTTACTCAAGGAAACAACACATCACCCGGTCTGAGAATTGAACTCACAACCTTTCGATTGCAAGGCCAATGCTCTAACCACTAAGCCATGTGCCTCCAACACAATTTCATAAAAGACCATTTACCTTTCCATGAAGCATACCAAACTCTTCTACTGAAGGTGCTATGGTGCCTCCATGTTTCCCTCCAACAGGTAAGATGTGTGGTTACACTGGGGATAAAGTAGGTACATGTAACCTCTTGGTGGTATTGGAGTGTCAATGAGTGACCTTCATCTGCCGGGTTAATTATTTACCAATATCTGGGACCGTAACAGATGCTACCATCCTTGGTTAGGGTGGACCTGGGAACAACAGCTAAATTAGATGTGAATATTTTGTAAGAGAGATTTATATTTTGTTTCATTCCAGTGTCTGCTGACTTACTTCATGATAAGGTATGTGTATGTCACACATGTGGTCAGCTATGATGAACGCTGGGCTAATGGTGTGGGCTGGGCTATTGCTGCTGGACCAATTGTACTTGGTATAGGACTTGGCACATTTTTTGTTCTCCACAAGCAGAAAGGAACATTAAAAGAAGTAAGTAATTCAGAGTTTATCTTACAATATTACTCATGACTGAATTAAATTGTTTATTCATTCTTTTTCTCCTGCTGCAGAACCTGTATATACCATAAAGATAAAATAGGTTACACAAAACAAATTATACATGTATGCTGTATACCATGCTTATATACATGTTGAAAAACCCACCTTTTGTACACATATTAATTTTTTTGTTTGCTGAAAAATATGCAAATGTATGCACATGACAGAGCTCAGTGTGAATAATAGTTGATGGAAACAATGCTGATGTATTTTGAACAGGCTGTATCTGTAATTTGAAGACTTAGTTATATCACCCACAATATAATGCTGAGTTTGTTTGAAGATTATGTTAACCTCTTGATATGCTGCGTATATTTTACACAGCTACAGTTACTGAGCTGGATTTTTTTTTTCAGTAAAATTACTATTTTGATTGACAAACATCATATCAATAAACTAGTAACCCCTTCTAGCTTTGAAGTTATGAACGAGTTCATAATTTTGAAGTTATGAACTGTTGGAAAGGAGTTCAAACATGTTAGGATGAGTTATCTCATCTACGACACTGAAGAAGTTAAGGATACAAGTGTCTGTGGAATGGTCAGATAACTACACTATAATTCAATGAGTTGGTAGTTCTGTTGATCAAACAGCTGGAACTCTAATTGTCAAACCTGGCATCAGCTGTTTATAACTATGGTCTGTTTCATGGGTATTCTTCTGAAAGCAATGAATCTTGTTTTAGTTTTGAACTCATGAAGATGGGAAAAAAGACAAAATAACAATGCCATGAATTATCATCATCATTGTCGTCATCATCATCATCGTTTAACGTCTATCTTCCATGCTATTGAACAGAATGCTTTGAGACAATGTTTAACAGCAGGAGCCTCTCCCTTTTAGTTGCCTCTAACAACACACAAGGATGTGTTGTACTTATTCTAAAAAACAGTATACACATGGGAGATACACCCAACACAGGTTCACAATCTCTTATCTGAAAACCTTGGGATCAAACACTTTGGATATCGGAATGGAAAATTTTTAACGTAGATTTTAAAGTTTTTTAGATAAAACATTACAGGGGACAGAGTGGCTCAGTGGTAGAGCGCTCAGCTTGTGGCCGCAAGGTCACAAGTTTGCGCCTCAAACCCGGCAGTTACTCGGTGAGGGAGGTAGCGCTCTCTTGTCAACAAAAAATAAACAAAATATCTGTGAACAGCAGAGGCGACGTGTGTCTGACTGGTAGGAGCACTGAGACACAACTGTGTGACCTGGGTTGAC
>OZ024745.1:121474749-121482249 GCA_964016885.1 Eledone cirrhosa
AAGCTAATTACAGTTAATTAGAGTGTGAAGCAACAAGCTTTTATAAATACTCCAATAATTAAAACTGCTAGTGAAGAGACCTGCTCCTATTTTCTATTTTATCTGAGATGATATAATCAGAAATATCTGAAATCACCAAAGACATGTTCTTCTTGAAAAGCCTCCCTCCAATTTTCATATATAATATAAACATTCATACTTACACCACATCTGTTTTCTAAAGATTTTTTCACTTAAAACGACTGAAAAATATTTATTTATTTAAAACAGTGTTGTCTCGAAAATCAAGTTGAGTGTATTAGAGTTTATAGAATAATTTGAAACTCAAAGCAAAGAAAACTGCCAAAACAGCAAAATATCGTCAATGACGATGTTGGATAAAGACTTACCTCAAGGACAGGAATAAATGGCAGGAAGTGTGTTGGTCCAGAGAAGTGGTAGAGAGGAGCAGAGGGAGCAGATGGAAGAATGAAAATGAATGAGACAAAAGGACCATACATCATATTGCATCATCAGCCCCAGCACCAGCATGTAGTTTCATGTGAATTTAAGCTTAAATTTGAGTAAAACTACTTGCCGGTGCCGGGCTGATGACGCAATATGATGTTGTGTGTTTCTTTTGTCTCATTCATTTCCATTCTTCCATCTTCTCCCTCTTCTCCATATCAATTCTCTGGGCCCAAACACTTCCAGTCGTTTATTCCTGTCTTTGAGGTAAGTCTTTACCCAACATCGTCATTGACTGTATTTTATTGTTTTGGCAGTTTTCCTTTGCATTGAGTTTCAAATTTTTCTATAAATTTATTTATTTATTTATTAATACATGTATTTGTTATCTGGCATTGATATGCCATGGATGTCTCCTCACCTTTTCAATATGTAATTAAATATGAAATATGAAATGTCGGTGTCCCAACACAAATAACCATAATAGTAGTTGATCACTATGAATAATTGTTGAGAAAAAGTAGATGGAGGTGCCTGCAATATTTATATATGTGTATAATTGTAACTATCTTCTCCATCTATCTTTCTATCAATCTATCTATCTGTCTATCTATCGATCTATCTACTTATCTACCTACTTATCTATATGTGCACGAATACATACACACACACACACACATCTATATATGTATAAGTATATACATATATATATATATATATACATATATATATATATATATATATATATATATATATATATATATATATATATATATGTAAGTGTGTGTATATATATATATATATCATTTATCTGTTTGTCTCTCTCTCTAACTCCCCCCCCCCCCCCACACACACACACACACACATGCACATGCACATGCACACTAGCTGTTTGTATTTATTTCATGATCAGGCATAATTTGTAGTCACAACAAAAAATACAACATTTACAATATACGTTAGTCTATTATTATATTACACGTTCCAGCTGAAAGGCTGAGGACATGCTGGGACACTGCATTGTTATAATGAAAACAGAAACAATACCTATAATAATAGGTGCTCTGGGAATAATAAAAAAAACACAGACAAATACATAACGATAGACTTACAAATATATACAGCATACAAAAGATAACACTACTAGGCACTGCACATATATTACTAAAAGTACTAGCAATACAATAGAAACAACATTAACAAAAACTACACTTCTCATACCCAAGGTGCACAGAGCTGTGCTCAGTAAAGCAGTAATGATGCACAATAAAAATAATAATGAAAATAATAATAATAATAACTAAATAATTTACTACATTCTGAGAAGTGGTATGAGCATAAGCCAGAGTAGGTGATAGAAAACGACCAGGTGAAGGTGCTGTGGGATATCAGGATACAGACAGACAAGAAATTAGAACCCAATAGGTCTGACCTGGTGGTTTTGGTCAAGGAAAAAAATTGTGCCTGATTGTAGATGTAGCCTGCTCCTTTGACACGAGAGTGCAAGAAAAGGAGAGGGAGAAAATTAACTGATACCAGGACTTAAAATTGGGAGTTAAAAGGATTTGGGACTGTGATGAGATCAATGTTGTCCCAATTGCCATAAGAGCACTAGGTACTATCTCAAAGAGTTTTCAAGGATGGTAAAAGAACATTAGTCCAGCCCCCATTTTTGGAACACCTCAAAAGCCATGCTTGTTGGGAACAGCAAGAACCCTCCGATACGTCCTGAATATCTGAGGCTGCAGGTAGCGGCTTGATATTCATTTCAACAAACTTTCCAGTTAACTAACATCAATGACTGAGACTCCCAAGAATGATAATAATAATAATAATAATAATAATAATAATAATAATAATAATGCTTTCTTTATTAACCACAAGGGTTTACATAAAGTAGACATTAAGGACAATACAGGACGGTACAAATGGGCATTTCTGCGTGTAAAAAAACAGAGGATAATAATAATAATAACAAATATGAGGACAGTGTTAACAACAACTATAATAATCCAGATAAGATTAACAGAGGACAAATGCTCAAAAAGACATATCAAAAGATAGTATAATATATATATGTGGTGTGGTGTGTGGTGTGTGGTGTGGTGTGGTGTGGTGTGGTGTGGTGTGCATCTGTGTGTGTGTGCGAAAGAGAGAGAGAGACTCTCTTTCCTTGATTCTAACATTTCTATAGCCATTCTTCAAATTCCTTCTTGATCATTGCAACTACTCTCTCTCTCTCTCACCCCCTCTCTCTCTTTCTCTCATCCTCTCTTTCTTTCTCTCTAACTCTCTCTCTCCCTCCTCTCTCTCTCTCTCTCTCTCATCCTCTCACTCTTCCCCTTCTCCCCACGTCTCTCTCCCTCCCTCTCCCCACATCTCTCTCACCCCTCTCCCTCCCTCTCCCGCCCTCTCTCTCCTCTGCCAGTTCCCATAGACTTATCTATATGTCCAACTATCTCACTTATCTTTGCTCTCAGTCTCTCCTTTCTTGCTATATATCTCTTCTTATCTTTTAACAAAACTATAACTTCAATCAGTCCTCATTTTATATTTTTTTTCTTCCACATCTATATGTGTATTTTCACACTAATACCAGCAGTTATCATACTTTTATACCTATCAATGTAAACCTTCTTTGATGTCTACTCCATTGCTAACATATTTTCTAATTCCCACTGATTACATTTTGTCAAGGTATTCAGTTTTGTGAAACAGCCAGCTGTGTATTCCAGTTGATTTTGTTAACCCTTAATTTGTTCGTTTTTAAAATATTTGTAACCTTAATTATTTAATATGAAGAACTATTCAGTAATTATCCACTGAATTAATTGTTTAACTGAGCAACATGTAACTCCATGTCATAATGAATTGGTCATAGGGATGATTCATTTGCACACATGAACATAAGAGCACATACATTGAATGTACATAACTGTATACATACATATATACATACTTATATATGAACACACATAAAAACATACATACACACACACACACTCATACACACATACATATAAATAGGTACAGAAGTGAAATCACAAACACACAAATGCATATAAATGTGTGTGTGTGTGTATGTGTGTACGTATGTATGTATGTAGAAATCAAGCCAGAATCAGTTCCAGTATGAGCAAGACAAGGCCAGCCGACTGGACACCACCTACAACAGGACAACCCGTCTAACCCATGCTAGCATAGAACAACAGACATAAAATGGTGAAAATGATGATGATATATATATATATATGTATGTACGTCGGGTCACTCTTGAATGCTACTGGTAACATGTAACCCAGTACAACCTGTCGCATGGTCGGGTCGTCGGCGACTAAACCGGCAACCCCACCAAGTTTACTTGGTGAGGAGGGTGATTTTGGACACCCTGCAGGACAAAAAACAAAACCTGACAAAGGGCGGAAGAACTCATAAGAGTCAACGGCCATCCAAAAGTGTGTAAATATGTATATACACATGTACCGCGCGGTTAAGCCGCTGGGAGTGAAGAACCCCTAGCCTTTGTCAGGGCATTCTTATAGAAGAAGGCATCTCAGGAAACTGGGATAACTCCGACATAAAACCTGCGGCTCAGTAGTTACCGATGATGTTGATCTTTTCTTCCTTTCGGGTTATAGCTACTGTCACTCAGAGAGTGGGATTGGCTCAGTGCACAGTCTTTCCTCACTTTAAAGAATATCTTCATGCACAGGCATTGCACGATAGAATTAATTAATAATTATTAATAAGGGTATATCGTGCAATGGCCATACTCGATAACGAGGGGGCAGCCATCATGTATGTATACGTATGTATGTATGTATGTATATATATATGTATGTATCTATATCTATATATGTATGTATATATATATATATGCATATATATGTATGTATATATGTGTATATATATATATATATATATATATATATATATATATATATATATATTTCCTTACCATGTGTGTATTCATACATTAATATAGACATATAAATGGGTTTGGACATGGCTATAAGGTTAAGAAATCTGCTTCACAATTATGCGTTTTCAAGTTTGACTCCACTGCTTTGTTCTTTAGACAAGTGTCTTCTACCCTAGCTACAGGGTATTGAATTCACCAAAGCCTTGTATGTGAACTTTGGTAGACAGAAACTGTGTGGAAGCCTATTAGGGGTAAACATTCCTATTCTTTGGTGGTTGGCCTAGTCTGTCATCTAGTTTAATACCTCCATCTGGTCCTTGGGTGCTTTTAGCAGATTTGACTCTGTTGCAAGCATTGGGGTTGGGTCCCTGGTGTGAGCATAACTTCCTCCTTCCCACCAGTTACAGAAACCCTGAAAAGGGGTCAAATTGTCATGAGCTCAGCCCTTCCTCATAGTCATACATACATGAGTGCACACACATGTATATATATATATATATGTGTGTGTGTGTATATATATATATATATGTGTATATATATATATATATATGTGTATATATATATATATATATATATATATATATATATATATATATATGTGTATATATATATATGTATATATATATATATATGTGTGTGTGTGTGTGTATGTATACATATATGTATATATATATATGTATAAATATATACATATGTACACACACATACACTTACACAGAAATTACTCAGAATGAGATACATCCTCACACATTTACATATGAAGACAATCTGGTTTTGTGGGGGGGAAAGGTGTTAGAAAAACTATTTCACTTGTTCATTTGTATTTTTTTATTTATTTCCTGCCTCCACCACCAAACAAATCATTATTCACCCATTTTTGCCAATATTTGATACACAAACATACGTGCATGTTCCTGTCATTTTACTGAAAATTCTGTATCTTATATTTACCATTTCATCAAAGACTGAGATAATTTGTTTTGTTTCTTTTGAGAGGAAAACTTGCAGAATAGGTACATTTTCAATTGTTAATGTGTTGATATTCACCCAAACTAGGGGCAATAGATTGGCAGAATTGTTAGGGCATCCAATAAAATGTGGGTAGTATCTAGTTAACTCCCTTTAAATTCTGAATCCAAATTTTGCTGAAATTAACTTTACTGTTCAGTTTTCTAGAAGATCAATGAAATAAGAACCAATAATGTATTGAGCTTGAGTAAGGCAACTATAGCCTTCTTTTGTCCAGAAAATATGATCTTGTATCAATGTTATAAATGAATAAAAAGACACTGCCTATCATTTTAAATCATTTAAAAAATTATCAAGAATGCGGAATTTCTCATTATTTATCTGCTGTTTGAAGCATAACTTAGTTTCTTAGATAAAATTACAATGGAAGGTTTTTAAATAAATATAAACACTTTGTATCATAGAACTAGAGGAAGTTTCAGGCAATTTTGTATCATAGAACTAGGGGATGTTTCGGGTTATTTGGTATAACAGAACTAGGGGAAGTTTCAGGCAATTTGGTATCATAGAACTAGGGGGAGTTTCAGTCAATTTGGTATGAAAATGGTTAAAGTGAAAGTTATTTAATGAAATTTTATGATAAGCAAGGAAGATGTCCCTGAGTATCTGCAATATTGGTTTCTAATTTAAGCACAAGGCTAGCAAATTTGAAAGAGACCAATGTCAATTGAATTAACATCAGTACTTGACTAGAATTTTATTTTCTTGACCCTGGAAGGATGAACGGTAAAGTTGACCTTAACCCTTTCATGACCATATTTCTAATGAAATACACTCTGTTTCAATTAGTGATTGAAGAATTTTGAGGGATTTACTAAAATTATCAATTATTTCATTACTAAGATTGTAACTTAATGTAAGATTCTTATATAAAACTATGTTGGAAGATATAAATTTAAATTGGAAACCTCTAAAATGGGTGATTTTATTTCATAGTATCAGAACCAGTTTTGGCCGGGTTGGTGAGATAGTAACTTAATGTAAGGTTCTTACATAAAATTATTTTGGAAGATATAAATTTAAATTGGAAACCTTTAAAATGGGTGATTTTATTTCATAGAATCAGAGCCAGTTTTAGCTGGGTTTGTAACAAAAGGGTTAATGAGATTTGAATGAGCCTCTATAATATTGAAAATGTACCTATTCTACATTGTACCAAATACTCCCCTTGGGGTATTTTCCCCTCACTCATATTGTTGATATTCCACAGGATGATATTTTTTGTCAAAGAGAATTTGTTGAACTATTTACTTTTCTCTATGCTGTCGTATAAATAAAAAATATGGTCTTCTTGCCTATATACATATATATTTTGCTGTTTCACATTTTCTTTCTAATTCTTTTCCCTTTCTACATGCTTTATTGTATTTAACTCTTTCATCACCATATTTCTAATAAAAGACACTGTCTATGATTTTTCAAATAATTTTGAAAATAACCAGAAATTTAACCCTTTAACATTTACATTACTCTATATATACTATTGTATTTTCATGGTAAACACTTTACCTTACATAATTATCTCACATAATATCAAATCTATGAGACTTTGATTAACTTTGCCTTTCATCCTTACGGGGTCAATAAAATAAAGTTCCAGTAATACTCTGGGGTAATTGCTGACCTTGTGCCAAAAGTAGAAACAATTATTTATTTTAAGAACAATACCTTAAAGTCAATTTGAGGGGCAAGTTACAGCTGATTTGAACAGAAAAAGGTGAGATAATTCTGGCCGGATATGGCCGGTTTAATTGACAAAGAATGAATTCCAGCTTGGTTCCTTCATTAATACGGTGTATACATTTAGTGCTGACATCAGAATGGAGTTTGTATTAAAAAAGTGTGGTGTGTTAATCTTGAACAGAGGCAAAATTAAAAACACTGAGGGGTTGGTGCTGCCATCAGGAAAGGTTTTGAAGGAAATAGAAGAGGAAGGTTATAAGTAGTTAGGGATATTGGAAGTTGATCAGATAATTTAGGAGGAGATATATGAGTGGTATCACTCCTTAGATATTGGGTGGGGGTGATCACATGGACAGTGGAAGAGCTAAACAGCTTAGACTGAAAAACAAGAAAGATGTTGACTAGATATGGGAGTATTT
>OZ024745.1:121487249-121792249 GCA_964016885.1 Eledone cirrhosa
TATCATTGCTCAATAAATGAATATCATGTCATGCTATTTTCCTCTGTTGAAAATATATACCCTGTTAACCGATTAGTTTTAATGGATGGAATTACTTAGAAAACCCACTGTGAACTAACAGTTGTCAATGTAAAGTATCTTTAATTTCCTTTCATTCAGGATTGTACCCTACTTTAAATTTAGTGAAATTCTTTATTGACCATAACAAATTGAGTGTTTGTTATTACCTTGGGGCTGAAAAAAATTTCATTATACTGAAAAATTTGTTATAATGGTATTCGTTATAACAGAATTTTACCTGTATAATCAAAAATTTCTAAGTTTTCTTTTCTATAATCTTAAAGTATCATGTTGATTATGCAGGTGTTTTAGAATCAGCGATGAAAAAGGAGGGGTGAGGTGGGGTCACTATAAACCCCTTCCTTCCCCTTGAAAGTGAAAAATAGAGGAACACTCTTTTCTCCCAATCCCCACCCTACCCTCCATTATTGTCAAGTTTTGATACTTAATCCTTTAGCATTTAAACCAGCTATATCCAGCCAGAATTCTCTCACCTCTTTATCTTCAAACTGGCCACTCATACTAATGTTAAGGTATTGTTCTCAAAATAAATAATATCAAAATCTCATAGATTCGATAATATGTGAGATAATTATGTGAGATAAAGCCCTTACCATGAAAATATAATAGTAAATATAGAGTAGTGTAAATGCTAGAGGGTTAATCTAATGCTGAAAATACTTGTCTGTCTCTATAAAACTGAGACTTTGTTTAAGAGTCAAAAGTAATGAATAGATTATTTCCCTTTAGAGGGTTGTGATAGTGTTGTAATACAGTAGATCTATGTTAGATCAATGTGATACACAATATTGATAAATAGATCAATGTGGTAGACAATACAGTAAATCAATACAATAGATCAATAGATAAATCAATGTGGTAGAAAATACAGTAAATCAATACAGTCGATCAATAAGTAGATCAATTTGATAAACAATACAACATATCAATAATAGATCAATAGATAAATCAATATGATAGACATTACAACAGATCAATAATAGATCAATAGATAAATCAATATTATTGACAATACAACAGATCAATAGTAGATCAAAATATGGATCAATATGATCGACAATACAACAGATCAATAATAGATCAAAAGATAAATCAATATGATAGACAATACAACAGATCAATAATATATCCAAAGATAAATCAATATGATAGACAATACAACAGATCAATAATAGATCAAAAGATAAATCAATATGATAGACAATACAACAGATCAATAATAGATCAAAAGATAAATCAATATGATAGACAATACAACAGATCAATAGTAGATCAAAAGATGGATCAATATGATAGACAATACAACAGATCAATAATAGATCAAAAGATGGGTCAATATAAGACTCAATGAATAGATCAATGTAAGACAACATAGTAAACCAATGTATAATTGACAATACAGCAGATCAAAGAGGTATTTATACATATTAACAAGGTAAAAATATGGCAGTGACTATTTTAACTTTCAGTTGACAGCTACTTCTTGTAAATCTATTGGGTCATCAAGTAGGAAATTTCTAGAAATTTCTAGAAAAAAAACAAATTTCTACAAATTTCATACTTGACGACCCAATAATTTAGTAATATATACAGTTTATTATTTATGGAATATATCATATAAATAGTTTAATAGAATTAATAGAAAAAAGAGAATTTAGATTAAGAATGGAATGTAAAATAGGAAAATATAGAGAAAAAGAAAAAAAAATGGAAAAGGAAGGGAATGACAAGGACTCTAGTGTCACAGAAAAATGGGGAGGATGATTTGACTCTGGGCCTAGGACATGGCGGTAGAGGGGCTGCGCCCTGCAAACAAGACCGCAAAAGCATTCCTGCAGACAATGGCCAGCGACACCTGCTGCAACAGACACCCAACCTCAGACGGGCCGCCGACATACTTCTTGTATGGTCCAAGTATGCCACTGTATTTACATGATATATTCCATAAATAATAAATTGTATATACTACACAGTCATTTAGTAGTAAGAGTCTCAGTAAAATAAACTTGCTCTAACCCTGGTGAGCTCCATAGAAGTGGTTGATAGCTTTTCTTACTTAACTGACCTAATTAAAAGTAAAGGTGGCTGCTCTGAAAACATAGTAACTAGAATAAAAACAGGCTAGAATAAGTAGAAGTTTCTCTTGACAACAAAGAGATTTCTCCCTACTAGAACTTGCAATGTATATGTAACAGCTATTTATAGCTATGGCCTGTCTCGTGGGTATTATTTGAAAGCTATCAAACTTGTTTTAGTTTTAGCAAGAAAACTGTTGAACACACGTAGATGAAAAAAAATAATAAAATAGCTATGCCATAAATCATCATCATCATCATTTACAACCTGTTTCCCCTGCTAGCAAGGGTTGGATGGATCATGAAAAACTAAATCAGTGCTTAACCTGTTGACGGCCGTGTATATTTTACACAGCTACAGTTGCTGTGCTAGCTGCTGCATATGTTTTACACAGCTACAGTTGCTGTGCCGGCTTTATTCAGAAAAATGACTATTTTTTTAAACAAACATTTATTTACAACTCATATCTGAATGATTGATAAAAGTCACATCAATAAACTAGTAACCCCATCTAGCTTTGAAGTTATGAACTGTTGGAAACAATTTTAAACATGTTAGGATGAGTTATCTGGTCTACAGCACTGAAGAGGTACAGGCAGTGAGGCCACATCTCACTTACATACATCTCTGCACTCTACAAGATGCACATGGTGCATTTCATTGTGGCACCCGTACAAGAGAGCTTGTCATGTCTTTGACACAACTGAAGATACCTCTTAACTTTTTGTTTGAGGAGTTTTCTATGGCTGGATTCCCTATGTATATATAGGAATGTATGCATGTATGTATGTATTATGTATGTATGCATGCATGTATGTATGTATGTGTATATGTATGTATGTATGTATGTATATATGTATGCAAGTATGTATGTATGTGTGTATGTATGTATTTCTGGTTTCATTATTTTAAATGATTGGCAGTATCGGTAGAGGGTCGGATGCCATGCTTTCCAGCATAGTTACATCCCTTAACAATCTGAGTGCAAATCCCGCTGAGGTTGACTTTGCCTTTCATCCTTACAGGGTCGATAAAATAAAGTACCAGTAATGCACTGGGTAATTGCTGGCCTTGTGCCAAAAAGTAGAAACAATTATTTTATAAATTTTTACCAATAGAGAGAGTCAGTTTCTAACATAGACACAGGACTCTCTCATTGGAATATAAACAACAACTAAATAAATATGTCTGCATGAATGCATGTGTGTGCAGGTATGGATGTTATTGTATGTGTGGAGTGTATGTTTTGAGTTGTATGTGTGCATGTGTATATGTTTTGTATCTGTACAAGTGTACATGTAGTTCTTACATGCAGAATTTTTGGAATGTTTTACATATTTTTACTGTTCCATTAATGGATTGTACTTGTAATTTCCTAACTAGTCATGTTCTTTCTGGTTCTGTGAAGCCCAGCTTCTCAAGATTTGTACTGAGGCAGTTACTAACATACCCCAGTGCCCCAATGATCACAGGTATAAATCTGAAGGTATAGTCAGGGTGGAGTATCAGCAGATTCCTCATTAGTTCTGCATAGATGTTCTCCAGTTCACTGATCTTTGATATTATATTGGCATCTGCTGGTCAGCTAACTTCCACTACTGTGCATGCCTTCTTTTCCCTGTCCCATATCATTATATCTGGTCTGTTATGCTTGCATTTTACTGGGGTTTTGACTAGAACATTTCACCAGTACCCTTTCATATTATGCGTGTATATATCCTCCACAATGCTGTAACTTATAATATATTTATTGTCAAAGCTATCTTTTCTGTGGATTGTATTGTACAGTCTTTTGGCCACTACCTCATGCCTCATAGGTTCAAGTCTCTAGCAGGCTTGAAAAGCCATATCCGAGCATTGCACATGTGAATTTAACAAGCAATTGCAATACTCTTAGCATGAGTTTGCAACCATCATGTATGTATGCAGGTATGCATGTATGTATATAAACATATATATATATATATAAGCATACACACACACACACACACACACACACACACACACACACACACGTGCGCGCACACACACACACCCACACACACACACACATACACACGCATACACACACACACACACACACACACACACATATAATCTACACATGTTTGTGTGTGTATTTTGCTTGGCAATAGAGGGAAACCTCATCTTGATTAATTATTCTATATTTTGAGTACTTTCTTCTTCTCATTTATAAATTATGAATTCAAATTTACATAATTATTTCACAGGAAATATTTCCAGAAAAAGCATGTAATTCCCAAAAATACTGTATTGCTGTATCAAATGGGACGTGGCCCTTATGCACCAAGTGTATCACCATTTCCATTGAAATTAGAGACATATTTACGGATGGCTAACATACCATATATGGTCTGTATGTTTTATTTTAACTAATTTCTTTTTTCGGGGGGGGGGGGGGGGGGGGGGCTCTGGTAGCCATTACATGATCTCTCATCAACAGTATCTTGTTACAGTGTGTTTTTAACACTGTTTCCTGGTATCTAATGAAATATTTATGTGTCTCCATTGAACCCATAACTCCCGATGAAGTCGTAGAGGTTTTGTAGTAACTTACGCCGTACCTTAGGCATTCTTTGAAACCTAACAGAGGAGCCCATCCCCTCTCCAGGTCCGAACACAACTGGTTTCTTCGAGAGAGAGAGAGAGAGAGAGAGAGAGAGAGTGATAGAGAGGAAATGGGAAAGAGATATTGAGGAAAAATCATCCCAGTACTGAACTGGTATTTTTTTATCAACCTCAAAAGGATGAAAGGCAAAGTTGACCTTAGTGGGATTTGAACTCAGAGAGCAGAGAGCCAGAATAAATACCACAAAGAATTCTATCTGACACTCTAATGACTGCCAATTCACCACCTCTAATCAAATATACCCACTCCCTAAATATACCCACTTCCTCAGTATCATATCTCACTATGTCCTTCCTCTGTATCATATCTCACTATATCCTTCCTCTGTATCATATCTCACTATATCCTTCCTCAGTATCATATCTCACTATATCCTTCCTCAGTATCATATCTCACTATATCCTTCCTCTGTATCATATCTCACTATATCCTTCCTCAGTATCATATCTCACTATATCCTTCCTCTGTATCATATCTCACTATGTCCTTCCTCTATATCATATCTTACTATATCCTTCCTCAGTATCATATCTCACTGTATCCTTCCTCAGTATCATATCTCACTATATCCTTCCTCTGTATCATATCTTACTATATCCTTCCTCAGTATCATATCTCACTGTATCCTTCCTCAGTATCATATCTCACTATATCCTTCCTCTGTATCATATCTCACTATATCCTTCCTCAGTATCATATCTCACTATATCCTTCCTCAGTATCATATCTCACTATATCCTTCCTCTGTATCATATCTCACTATATCCTTTCTCAGTATCATATCTCACTATATCCTTCCTCTGTATCATATCTCACTATATCCTTCCTCAGTATCATATCTCACTGTATCCTTCCTCAGTATCATATCTCACTATATCCTTCCTCTGTATCATATCTCACTATATCCTTCCTCAGTATCATATCTCACTATATCCTTCCTCAGTATCATATCTCACTATATCCTTCCTCAGTATCATATCTCACTGTATCCTTCCTCAGTATCATATCTCACTATATCCTTCCTCTGTATCATATCTCACTATATCCTTTCTCAGTATCATATCTCACTATATCCTTCCTCTGTATCATATCTCACTATATCCTTCCTCAGTATCATATCTCACTATATCCTTCCTCAGTATCATATCTCACTATATCCTTCCTCTGTATCATATCTCACTATATCCTTCCTCAGTATCATATCTCACTATATCCTTCCTCAGTATCATATCTCACTATATCCTTCCTCTGTATCATATCTCACTATATCCTTCCTCAGTATCATATCTCACTATGTCCTTCCTCTGTATCATATCTCACTATGTCCTTCCTCTATATCATATCTCACTATGTCCTTCCTCTGTATCATATCTCACTATGTCCTTCCTCTGTATCATATCTTACTATATCCTTCCTGAGTATCATATCTCACTATATCCTTCCTCAGTATCATATCTCACTATATCCTTCCTCTGTATCATATCTTATTATATCCTTCCTCAGTATCATATCTCACTATATCCTTCCTCAGTATCATATCTCACTATATCCTTCCTCTGTATCATATCTCACTATATCCTTCCTCAGTATCATATCTCACTATATCCTTCCTCTGTATCATATCTCACTATATCCTTCCTCTGTATCATATCTCACTATATCCTTCCTCAGTATCATATCTCACTATATCCTTCCTCAGTATCATATCTCACTATATCCTTCCTCTGTATCATATCTCACTATATCCTTCCTCTGTATCATATCTCACTATGTCCTTCCTCAGTATCAAATCTCACTATATCATTTCCTTCTTTCTATATCCTTCTATCATATCTCACTATATCATTTCCTTCTTTCGACATCCTTGTATCATATCTCACTTTATCACTTATTCCTCTCAGATCAACAAAATACATAGCAATTAATAAACTGTCATTTATATATTTCTTCACAGAATGACCAGAGTGCCACATTTTCATACAAAGGCAAAATTCCCTGGATGGTTTACAATGGTAAGCCAGTGGCAGATTCCCAGTTCTGTATAGAATACCTGAACAAGAAGTTGGGTATCAACTTGAATAAACAGTATAATGATCTTGATGTATCGGTGGGCAGAGCATTCCAGAAAATGGCTGAAGAAGAATTATATTGGTTTGTATGAAAAGCAAATCATCATTGTCATCGTCGTTGTCGTCACCGTCGTCGTCGTTGTCATCGTCGTTGTCATCGTCGTTGTCATCGTCGTTGTCGTCATCGTCGTCGTCGTTGTCGTCATTGTCGTCGTCGTCGTTGTCGTTATCGTCGTCGTCGTTGTCGTCATCGTTATCGTTGTCGTTGTCGTCATCGTTATCGTTGTCGTTGTCGTCGTCGTTGTCGTTGTCATCGTTATCGTTGTCGTCATCATCATCGTCATCGTCGTTGTCGTCGTTGTCGTCGTCGTCATCATCATTACCATCGTCATCATCATCATCGACCTCCTCATCATCATCATTATCGTCTTCATCGTCGCCGTCGTTGTCGTCATCGACCTCCTCATCATCATCATCATCAACATCGTCGTCATCATCATCAACATCGTCGTCGTCGTTGTCGTCTTCTTCGTCATCATCATCATCATTATCATCATCATCACCAGCAACAAAATGGCGACTGTACAGAAAGAAAAACAACACAGAGTGGTCTTTACATTGAGTAAAGGAAAGGGAGACATTATCAACGGGAGTACCTTTTTCCTATGGTTTTCTTTCTACTCACCATCTTAAATCATGCTACATTAACTTCTCATGGTGAAGACACATAGCCTAATGATTAGGATACTTGCCGTACAATCGTAATATCATCAGTTCAATTCCTAGACAGGCTGCTGTGTTGTGTTTTGAGCAAAACACTTTATTTCACATTGCTCCAGTATATTCAGCTCTAGAGTGAGTACGAGAAATAGCTAGGAAGTTAATCCAGCGATAGACTGGCATCCTATTCAGGGAGAGTCTTGTCCTCTCAGTTGCTTTACGCCAAGGAAACCAGGGATAAGCACCGACCTGATGAGCCTTTGGCTTAGAACAGACTTTAACTATTTTTTAACTAACTTCTCACGTTTATAAATATATTGGAATCTGCCATATTGCAGAAAATATTTTTATTATAATTGTTTCTACTTTTGGTACAAAGCCAGCAATTACCCAGTGCATTACTGGTACTTTATTTTATCGACTCCGTAAGGATGAAAGGCAAAGTTAACCTCGGCGGGATTTGAACTCAGAATGGAAAGGGTTATAATGAAGATTATTTTGTTCAATACACATTCCAAGCCTCTACGTAACCACCTGACCTGCTAGAAATACCAGTTGATAGTTGATGTCTTGAATAAAGAAAAAATACATACAATAACGTAGTCCTAAGCATGTGCCTAGACAAATGGGGTGGACGCAACTGGAAAATCTTTGATCCCAAACTATCTAGGTCAGGTTGACCCGGGCTAAATTATGTTTTTTCTTGGAATTTGTATCAAGAATTCTGATTTTAGACAAAAAAAAATAATGATATGAAAAGCCTCTTTGAAATCGGATAGGGTGTATTAAACATTTTCTTTCTCCATATAAGTTTTTGGGGTATTTTTTTAAGGTAAGTTTTCCATACAAAGTTGTTCCCCTTTAATCAACTATCTCAATAGTATTTTGAATGAGTAAATAAGATGTTGCTATTTTGGTTTCCGGGAATAGGGAATTCTGGACAGCGGTAGTACCTTTGATGCCTGGCGCATTGCACCTTCGGGTGGATGGGAAGCACTGGACCTCATCTGTCCCCTAAATCTCTCATATGTTGGTCCAAGCGACATTCCCAGTAAACCTCATCAGCTGGCGGATTAAACCATATGTGGGGGTGCTATTAACACGGCACCACTGGGAGAAGGACCTCCTGACACAGGTCACCAGCCAGGACTGATGAATTCACAAACGAACTACAACGGCCACGTGTTCGCGACCAGGGCATGTCACTAGTTGGAGGAAATTGACCGGGGAGGGATGGGTGCCGCCAGGCTCACACTGCCCAAGACAGGAGTTACTTCCCTTAAACAGTTTGCAACTACGCTGTTTTGCCATTGCAGAAGCCACAGTTGAATGCTGCGGATGTATAATAACAATCAACTGTTTCTTTTAAACGATGACTAGATAAGAAAAGCGTGAACGCTAAAACTTCCAATATTTTTTTTAACAATCTACACTTAACATTTTAGCCTACTCAACCGGAAACACTATTTTCCCTTTAAATTTGTTAGGAATGTATAGAATTCATCCCCTCTGTCTACGACACCCTCCTCCTCCTCCTCTTCAACATTAACATAACTAAACCCATTTTTTATTTTGCGAAATTTAGGTACATAGCATAGAACAATATCAATTCTAGCCAGTTAAAGTGGTTGGAAGATCAATGAAGGAACTTCTGTTTGATCACTTGACCTGCTTGAAATAAGAAACCTAAATTAAACCCATGTGTCTTAAAAAAACATTGAACGATGCAGACATTGTATAATGTAGATGATGTAGACTTAGCTATGCTTTCTAACAAAGAGATGTGAGGGTTATAGCTGCAGCATATTTAATTATCAGTCGGTTGTTTGGAGGATCACTTGTGGGATAAACAAACAACCATGTAGCTTTAAATAAGATGGTAATGTGTAATTTAACCCTTTAGCATTTAAAGTAGCTGTATCCAGCCAGAATTCTCTCACCTCTTTCTGTTCAAACCAGTTGTAACCAGCCACTCATACCAACATTAAAGTATTGTTCTCAAAATAAATAACATCAAAATCGATTCGATATTATGTGAGATAAAGCCTTTACCGTAAAAATACAATAGTAAATATAGAGTAATGTAAATGTTAAAGGGTTAAGAGAAGTTTTGTTAATTTGAACAGGTCAAATGACAATATAGAGATCCTCTTGTTAACTCATGCAAGTATGTGTATATTAAACTAAATCATTATTTCATGTTCGCAATAAAAAATACATGATCTATAAAGTATGTAGCAGAATTATATTGGTAGTGAGCATTGATTCAGATCACCCTGAATCAATGTTCATTACAAATTGATCTTGTGATAATCTGTAAAGTGATTGACAATCAAAGAAAGACAATATAAGGTTTAATTAGTCATATCAAGGACTTTATAACCCCTCTAGTTTAGGTGTCTCGATAAAATACACTCAGAACATTTTATGATGACGATGATGATAACATAAATGAATGTGTAAAATATATATAACTATTAAATTAAATTTAAACCTTTAAACTGTTAACCATTGATCTAACTCTTTTTTTATACTATCAGGACGATGTGTGCGGTGACATTTGGTGATGATTTAACTGAAGTTAAGAAGGTTTTACCCTACAAAGGTATTGAGCTTTGGATCAAACTAACAGCTATAAAGCATGTGGTTCAAAAGGAGATGTGGGGTCATGGAATTGGTAGACATAATTCAAAAGAAATTTGGTCCATTGGAGAAAAAGATTTACATGCTATTTCTACATTCTTAGGTAAGTAATTTTATGTCTTTTCCTAATAACATAATTTGAAGTAAGATAGTAATTGTAAGGACTTTCGTCATAAAAGGGAAGGGCAAGATACATTTCACTTGTCATCTTTTTGTAGAAGGTTGGAGGTCTCTTCAGCACTATCAAAGACATGATAACCTCCCTAGTGCTGATGTGAACTTACCATATTTCCCGGCGTCAAAGACACTACTTTTTTCCTAAAATAAGTCTCAAAAATCTACCATGCGTCCTAGAGGCCAAAGGTTGTATATTATTTATTTCCAAATTTTTGGTTGTCAAAATTAGGGTGCATCCTTGAGGATGAAGCGTCTTCAGCGCCAGGAAATATGGTAGTAGATTAGGGAATTGTATGTAAACAAAATGCAGACTCAGAGTCATCAATCTGTCTGAGCTCTTGGTCGGCTGCAGGAACGTAAGCAAGATGCAAGTCAAGAAAATAAAGTACCAGTCAAATACTGGGGTCAATGAAACCAACTTTCCCTTCCCTCCAAGATGCTGAAATTAGAAACTACTATCATTGATTAGCAGAATCATCAGCGCATTGGACAAAATGCTTTGCAGCATTTAGTCACAGCCCTTTATGTTCTGAGTTCAAATCTCACAGAGGTCAACTTTGCTTTTCATCATTCTGGGGTCGATGTAATCAACTTCCCCTCCCCTCAAATTGCTGGCCTTGTGCCAAAAAGTAGAAAGAATTATTATTATTATTATGATCATCATCATCATCACCCTTGTTGTTGTTGTTGTTGTTGTTTTTATTATTATTATTGGAGCATAAGCCACACAGCATCGGCTCCAGTTTCTTTCAAAGTATTTTAACCTTTTTTACCTTCTCTAGACTTTCATTTAACCTTTAGCACACTAGTAATTTTTATGAGTTGTTTCCCTTAATACATAATGCAGTTGTTGACACTGCATTATGTATTAAGAGGAGATTACTCTATGGTGCATTATGTCGCCAACAGTGTGTTAAAGGTTAAGTTTTAAACTTAATAAAAGTTTAGATAAGTCTGCCTGCTTTCTGCAGTAGAATATTTTGTGTTGAAGGGGACCCTCTGCAGGGGCTGTCAAATTTGATTCTCTCCTCTAGATATTTTATTTGATTGTATAAAACAATCATGACGGTGTCACAACATGTCTCTGAAACTGAGAGAGAGAGGCAGAGAGCAATATGCAGGCAGCCAACATGGAAAATAAACAAGAGGTTTTAAAATGCCCTACAAAAGGTTGTGTATCAATATGGTGCGTGCCCTTGTGACTCCCAAGTAGTTACCATTGTATAATATACTTGTCCCTATCATTGACCCTTTTCTGGGTATTGTTTCTACATACAGACAGAATACTGTCTATCCAAGAAATGACCCCAGTGAATATATTCTCTATCCAAGAACTGACCCCAATGTATATATTGTCTACCCAAGAACTGACTCCAGTGAATATATTCTCTATCCAAGAACTGACCCCAATGTATATATTGTCTACCCAAGAACTAACCCCAGTGAATATATTGTACTGTTGTAGGTAAAAAGAAATATTTCCTTGGTGATGAACCTAGTGAGGTGGACTGTGCTATGTTTTCTATACTTACTATGATAAAATGGAACATGACTAAGACACCACATGAAAATCTCATGAAAAGTAAGTGATATTACAATCCCTATTGCTGTTGTTGTTGATGCTGTTCTTTATATTGATGATGATGTTGTTGTGTTATTATCATTCTCAATAATTTTCCTGCTCAAAGAATCAGTGTAATCCCATCTTTTTCAAAGCATCTGGATAGGAGCAAGTGACAAAGAAGAAATTTTATTTTGTAATAAATCTAAGCATGTGAAACTCTACAGTGTTCTTAATGAGTTATATGGCAGAATTATAAGTGCAAAGCTGTCAACATTGATATCCACTTGTTGAAAGAAACTGCTACCTTTGGCTTTACAGCCTGTAACCTTGATATGGATGTGTATACTTTTCGTTTGTTCACACATTACACTATAGTTAGTTAGAGAGAGGGGGAGGTGAAGTGAGTGTGAGGTGGAGTAGTATTCCCCCCACCCCTCTGTATAAAGAGCATGATGGATGTATGGACAGACAGACAATGCTCTTATTATAGTACAGATTAGGGCAATGGATTGGCAGTATTGGTAGAGTGCTGGACATGCTTTGCAATACATAGTTATGTTCTGAGTTCAAATCCTACCAAGGTCAGCTTTGCCTTTCATCCTTGCATGGTCAATAAAATAAAGTACCAGTAATTTAATCGACTTTCCCCTCACCCAAAATTATTGGCCTTGAGCCTAAATCAGAAACAATTATCTATATATAATTCATGGGAAATGGATTGGCAGAATTCCTAGAATGTTAGCGTTTGTTCCTGCTTTTTTAAGTTGTGAGTTCAAACCCTGCCAAGGTCAGCTTTGAGGTTTTATTCGGGCTATATGTAAACTGTTACAAAGGCAATCAATTTGGCAGAGTCATTAGAGTGATATTTTTCCTAGGTCTCTGACTTCTGATTATCAAATCCTACCGAGGTCAACTTTGCTTTTTATCCTTTACAGATTGATAAATAAAGTACCAGTCCGGTGTTGGGGTAACCCTCTCTCCTTCCCGCTGTCATATTTTGGATGTTCTGCTGGATTTAAGGGCTGAGAGCTACCTCATGACTGTTTGGGCCCCTAAAATTCTTAGCAAAAGTATGGTGTATATTACTTTAGTAGAAATTTTGGTGGTGATGCTGGTTGCCCTTATAGTGGTTGGTTGATGTGTTTGTTGTTGAATTATCAATTATTAACCCTTTAGCATTTAAACCAGCTGTATCCTGCCAGAATTCTCTCACCTCTTTCTGCTCAAACCAGCGATAACTGGCTGCTCATACTTATGTTAAGGTATTGTTCTCAAAATAAATAATATCAAAGCTTGTAGATTTGATATTATTAGTAATAATTATGAGATAAAGTGTTTACCGTGAAAATACAATAGTAAATATAGAATAATGTAAATGCTAAAGGGTTAAAGTTGGTTGTTGAGTTGTAGTATGTTGTAGTTAGTTGTATGAGTTGATAGGTGTTGTTGAAATAAACTGAGATAGATAAACGAGGAAAACAAAACTGCTAATTTTGATATTTTTATTTGTGGCATGGTGTATGACAATACCATGTAGCTAAAATACAACACAACCAGGATATGTAAAAGGTTTGATATAACAGAGAGTGTTTTGTCAACAGGCTATTAGATGTAGTGTTCACAGATAAAAGAATTTTGTTGTTATATGTGAGTGGATGTGGAAATGTTGGTTGAGATGAGATATTGCCATATGCGTGACAGATGTACTGGCTCAACTGCTTTAAAGATCTGTGACTGCTGCAGCTTGGCATTGACTGTGTACCAGAGATCTGGAGAGTAAGAAGAGAGTGAAGCCAGCTTAATTTGACATAACCCTTTAGATTACTCTATATTTACTTTATATTTATTTAAAAGCTTTATCTCACATACTTATCTCACATAATGTCGAAGCTATGAGATTTTTATGTTATTTATTTTGAAAACAATATTTTTATGTCAGTATGAGTGACCGGTTACAACCAGTTTGAACAGAAAGAGGTGAGAGAATTCTGGCCATATATGGCCAGTTTAAATACTAAAGGGCTAAAGACCTGTGACTGCTACAGCTTGGCATTGACTGTGTACCAGAGACCTGGAGAGTGAGAAGATAGTGGAGTCAGCTTAATTTGACTTAAATACCACTGAGCTTTCACAACAGCTATTTTTGGTTGTGATATTATAGCTATTTTGCTTGCCTGTATTTCATATCCACATATTTACCCATGATAATTTCACTATACTACCAAGTCATACTTGATTGCAAGTGGTGGCTGTTGTTCATAGGTTGGTCTGAAAAGTTCATAGGCTGACTATGAAAAGGAGTGATGCTAGAGATGTGAAATCGTGCATGCATTAATTTCAACTCTTCTTATTAATGTTTCTTTCCAGGTAAACTGACATCTGACTATTCAAAAGTAACTAGTAGCAACTTCTCTTGAAAATGGACAAAATTTGGCATTGTGGTGTTATGAAATACCTGCAAAGAAATGGTTTAGCTTTCAAGGTTATTCATGCTGACATGGTTGCTACATTAGTGGATGACATTCCAGCTTTATCAACAGTGCAAATGGGGTCAGCTGAATTTAGGAGGGGAAAGGAGAGTCTTGAAGATGACTCAATGTCTAGATGTCCTGTAACTGCCACCACTGAGGAAAACATTGATAGTGTTCACCATATGGTGAGGGAAGACAAGCAATTGACTATAAATCAAATAACCAATGCTATTAGCATATCCCATGAGAGAGTTGAGAATATTCTGCACAATGAACTTGGCATGACGAAGATTTCTGCTCGGTGGGTGCCATATCTTGACATTGTTTGAGGCAGATCCAGCTGGTTTCCTTGAATGTTTCCTAACCCAGGATAAGTGTTGGGTTCATCACTTTGAGCCAGAGACAAAAAGAGAATCGACACAGTGGAAACACCCCTCCTCCCCTACTCCAAAGAAGGTCAAGGTCGTTTCATATGCAGGGAAGGTGATAGCCTCAGTTTTGGGGGATGCAAAAAGCATTGTTTTCAAAAAGGCCACACCAACAATGGAGAGTACTATGCCAGCTTGCTGAGACAGTTAAGAAAGGCTATCAAGACCAAACACCCAGGAAAACTGACAAAAGGGGTATTGTTTCACCAGAATAATGCTCCAGCACATGAATCCATAGTTTCAATTGCCATGACTGGCTTTGAACTGGTTGATCACCCTCCCTATTTTTCTGATTTGATCCCATCTGACTAACATCTGTTCCCCAACATAAAACCACTTGGCTGGGAACCAGTATCACAGTGATGATGTTGTCATATCTACTGTTGATGACATTTTTTGACCAACAGAATGAAAGCTTCTTCTTCATCATCATCATCATCATCGTTTAACGTCCATCTTCCACACTAGCAATGGGATCCAATCACTGCAACACCGAAGGAAGAAGTGTGTGGGCTGCAAGGGAAACTATGTTGAAAAATAAACCTCATTTCGTCACATTCCATGAGAGTATCTTGTTCAGCCTATGAACTTTTCAACCAACCATCGTATATTATAATATAATGTATATTATAATATATTATTAATCTACAAATTGGCATTGGTGGCAGTATAGGTAGAGAGTCGGACGCCATGCTTTCCAGCATAGTTATGTCCCTTTAGGATCTGAGTTCAAATCCCGCCGAGGTTAACTTTGCCTTTCATCCTTACGGGGTCGATAAAATAAAGTACCAGTAATGTGTTGCTGGCCTTGTGCCAAATATAGAAACAATTATTAATCTACAAATTTTGGTCATTTGTCAACAAATTGGAAGAGTCATTAGAGAGTTAGATTAAATGCCTCTCTAATTGTTCTGGCTGTCTGCATTCTGAGATCAAATCTTGCCATGGTCTTGCCCTTCGTCCTTATGGCATTGATTTAAAAAAACACCAAACTGGGTGTGAAGGATTGGCAGAATTATTAAAGAATTGAATAGGATGCTTTTCAGTATTTGATTTAGCTGTATATATTCTGAGTTCAAATTTTATCTACTTTTTCCAGGAGTTGCAACTGATATCATCATTATCATCATCGTCGTTTTTTCATCCGTTTTTCCATGCTTGCATGGGTCAAACAGTGTCACTAATAGAAAGACTAGAAGAAACATAGTTTCCTCCATTCAGTCTGATGGTTGACTCCTTCTCTTTTATTGTTCCTATTTATCTAATATTTTCTTTAATTTCTTCTATGTTTTATTTCAGAATTGAGCAACCTGGGAGCCTACTGTCAACGTATGAAGGAGCGCTATTGGCCCGACTGGGAAGAGTGTTCTCGCACAAGTAAAAAATTTAAAGATGATAGCTATGTTTTGAGGAACCCCCAAAAAACAAAATAAGAACAAAATAAATATTTTTTTTCTTTCATATATTAAAAGAATGATTTTTTTTTATTGAGCACCATATCATTTTTATATGTTGGGTTTGTTTGGCAGAAAAAATTGATATCTAATATTGTTATCCTTGTAAAGATGAATAACAATGTTGACAATGGTCAGATTTGAACACAGTGAGGATATAAAAGATAGAAAGAGGCTGTGTAGCCGGTAAGAGTGTCAGATACCATCAGTTGTGGTCCAAATTTAGACAATTGTTAAGACAATTTGAAATCTTTTCCACCATCAATTGCTAAAAAACAAGTTAAAATCATTTTGTCGTCCATTCGTAATGTACGTTACATTTTAGTTCCATACACACATATCTACACATACATACATAAACAGATACATACAACTGAAGGGAGGGTGAAACACTATAGTGATGTGTGTTGCGTCCCTTTAGGGTTTACTGGCTATATAGCCTGTTCGTAAAAGATACAGTTTCTTAATATACTGAACCAGTTACAA
Organism: Eledone cirrhosa; assembly: GCA_964016885.1. Lineage (NCBI taxonomy): Eukaryota > Metazoa > Mollusca > Cephalopoda > Octopoda > Eledonidae > Eledone > Eledone cirrhosa. The sequence goes on from OZ024745.1 coordinate 121,504,069, forward strand.
CATAAAACATCTTATTCTTTACCCACTTATTCCTGAGAGGGCCGTGGAGGCAAAGTCCTCAAACAACCCCTTCCAGCAGGTCCTGTCAGAAGCAACTGTTTCCAATTGATCCAGCTGGATCTCTAAGCAAGACCAGTCGAGGTAATGGATGTTATTCAACCATCTTGTCCAGTATCTACCCTTGGTTCTCCTGTCATTTAGTTTTGCCTGCAAAATCTGTCCAGTAATTCTTTCCTGGGTCATTCTAACCACAAGCCCATAATAGCAATGCTGTGATCTGTCAATTTGGAGAAGTAGTGGATCTACCTGGAGTGACTCTCTGATAGAGTTATTACTTCTCCAAATTGAGAGATCACAGCTCCAAGATTATGGGCATGGGGTTAGAATGTCTCAGGAAAGAATCACTGGAAAGATTTTATCAGCAAATTCAACTGGCAGGAGACCCAATGTTAAATGTCCATAGTGTAGAACTTTGCTCTATAATATACTAGCAGTTGTACCTGGCGTTGCACGGGATAAGGTATTTTGGAACGCGGTCCGCCAACAGACCTAATCGTGGAAAAACTGCATGCCTGGACAATATGTAAAGAAAATAAACCAAATACTCTGATGGCTGGATAATCTTTAAGATTTTCCTCGATGAAGCAGGAAAAATTCAGGTTTTCACCTAATGCAGGCCCTAGGGGATCAAGAAAATGAATTTATTTTATGTGCATAATATGCCTTGAAATTTCGGGACAAAAAAGCCCTAAAAAGCTGAAAAAATGAAGTTTTTCACCTAATGCGGGCTCTGGATCGTAAAAAAGTTGGATTTTCTTTGCTCATGGTATGAAGAAGAGACTGACTAATACATAGTTACAATTTCAAGGAAATCGGTCTGACGTAACGCCTCAAAAAACCCCTAAAAAGCTGAAAAAAACGCAGTTTTTCACCTAATGCGGGCCCTAGGAGATAAAAAAAATTGAATTGTATGTGCATAACACTCCCTGAAACATAAGTAATACACATGCAAAGTTTGAAAAAAATCGGTTGGGTACTTCTCGAGTTTTAGGGATTCAAACTCACAGACACACACATACACACAGACAGACATCCTCAGTTTTATATATATAGATATTAATAAGTCTAACAGTTTCCTTAAAAACTTTGCTGTTAAACATTTTTTTTTATTATCATTTACATCATATACAGTTGTCCCCAGGTATTTGCAAGGATTATGTTCCTAGAGCACCCAAAAAGAGTGAAAAACCGCGAATATTGGACGTGGTCCATAAAAATGCCTATAAACATCAAAATAAAACGTAAAATATAATAAAAAAAGGGAGCGACTTAGGCGAAAAGGCATCCAATAGGCCAGCAAATATGGTATCATCATCATTTTACGTCCACTTTTCCCTGCTTGCAAGGGTGGGATGGGTCCTATTCAGCATCTCTCCATTTGTCACGGTCCTTCGTCATCTCCTCCATGAGCTTCAGCGATCTGAGATCAGCTCTCACCACCTCTGCCCATGTCTTTCGTGGTCTTCCTCTACTATGTCTTCCCTATATTGTTATTAATAATTTAGCGTTTAAAAAATATATATATTGCCACGAAAAAAGCCAAAAAATTGCATAAAATATTTACGATTCTGCAAATATGCGGTGGTTTCCACAAGCAATTATGAGTTAGATTCTATGGAAAATTCCATGAATAACCGGGAACGCGAATGCTAGGATTACACTGTATATATATATATAGTTGATGAATTAAACATAACAAACACAAGGATACAAAATTACAAAATCATATTAGGTTCAAGCTTGGAGGAAGTTGTACGTTTCGGATGGAAGTTCTTCATCGGGAAAGTTAGATAAGGAGAGAAAAGGTAGGTACATGAAAGTAGTGTGTGAAAGTTAGGAAAAGGGTGTTGGAAGGAGATTGATAGGTGAGAGGTCTGGCATTTGGTGGTGGGGTCGAAGTGGAGGGTCCAGGTGTGTCGTGGGCGTGGTTGTGTGTGTGTGCTGAAGGAATGAAGTTGGTAGGTGTGCATTGCTTCAGTCTGTGTGTGTGAACATGTGGGTGTCTCAGAGTCTTATATTGTTTGTGTGTGCACACTGGTGTGTATGTGTGTGTGTGTATGTCATGACTTTGTGTATTTATGTTCCCCTGTTTGCATTGTGGCTATGTGTATTGTCAGTAGTGGAAAAATTGTGTGCGCATGTATGTAAGAATGAATGCGTGTGTGTGTGTGTCTGTGTGTCTGTCTGTCGGAATATTCACGTGTAATCTGGTCGGTCCAAAGAGATGTTGTATGATGTCCAGAGGGCTTGTGGTCAGAGCAAAAGTGGGGGAGGGGGAGTGAAAGGTGGTGGCGCATGCAGAATGGAAGTGATTTGGGGGGGGAGCTGTGGTGGTAGCGTGTATTCGTGTGTGTGTCTGTGTGTGTAGTAGGTACAAAGGTGGTAGTAGAGGTTGTTGGGAGTGCTAGGTATGTCTGTGTTGGTGGAACAAAGGTAGATGGTCGATAAGGTGGAGGTAGATAGGGGTTAGTGGTAATACATATATATCATCATCCTCATCATCATCATCATCATCGTTTTACCTCCATTTTTCCATGCTGGCATGGGTTAGACAAGTTGTCCTGTTGTGGGCAATGTTAATTCAGGTGACCATGTCTTGCTCATATAGAACTGATTTGGGGTTGTTTTCTACAGCTGGATGCCCTTCCTAATGCCAACCTCATTTACAGTGTGTACTGGGTGCTTTTTGTTGTGACACCTACACAACCACTTTACAGTGTTTCGGCCTGTCCTCATATGTATGTGTGTGTGTGTGTGTGTGTGTGCATATCTGTGTGTGAGTGTGTGTGTGTGTGTCACTGGAAATGTTACTATGAGAGACTGATGAATGTAGAAAATAAATGGGAGGAAGAGAAACTACTCCCAACCCAGCCAACAGAAGTACCAGTCATTAAAGTTATCTGTTATAGGGTTAAAAAAAAGCAATCAAAGAGATGAAAGATGGTAAAGCTTTGGGACCATCAGAAATAGTAACCTGTATAGTAAATCAAATAATACATGACGGAGTCATATCCAATGTCAGATGCAGCAGTAAATCATTAATTGTTACAAGGGAGCAACTATAGAGGAATAAAATTAAAAGGCCAAGTTATGAAAGAGACAGAAAGAGTTATAGTGCAACTAATTAGGGAAAGAGTCAAAATAGATGAGGTGTAGTTTGGTTTCATGCTTGGGAAAAGTACTACAGATGCCCTCTCCCTGAGACAACTACAAGAGAAGTCCTTAGTCAAAAATAATCCACAATATTTAGCTTATTTTGATCTAGAGAAGGCTTTGACAGAGTACCTCAATCTATTATCTGGTGGTCCTTAAGGAAATTAGGTGTAAAAGAATGGCTTGTGAGTGCAAGTCATGTACAGAGGATTTTGCCAGCAAAGTGAGAGTAGAAAATGAGTTTTGTGAGGGATTCAAGATACAAGTAGGGGTTCATCAGGGTTCAGTTCTTAGTCCACTACTATTCATTATAGTTCTCCAGGCTATAACAGAGCAGTTTATGACTGGCTGTCTATGGGAACTTCTCTGTGCAGATGATCTGATATGTATAGTCAAACCCATTAAAGTACTATGGAAACAGAATTTGGAATCAAAAGGTCTGAGAGTAAACTTAACCAAAACAAAAGTGCTAGTGAGTAGGAGAGAAGATAGGACTCTGACTCCTTCAGGGGAGTGGACCTGCTCAATATGTAGTAAGGGAGTAGGCATAAACTCCATATGATTTAAATCTTGGGTATACAAGAGATATAGTGAGATAACGAGTATACTAGCAGAAAGAGAAGACTTTGTATGTAGAAGATGCACAGGGGTAATCCAAGAGAAAAAGTGCTAATGATGTAAACATTTTCCAGTCACAGGAAGGATCCATAGACGTGGTTGATAGCTTCTCTTATCTAGGTGATCTAATTAGCAGAGGAGGTAGGTGAGCCAAGAGTATAACAGCTAGAATAAAGATAGGATGGAAGAATTTTAGAGAACTACTCCCACTGCTTACAACAAAATGTTTCTCTCTAGGTACAAAAGGAAGTCTGCATGACACCTGTGTGTGATGTGCCATGCCGCATGGTAGAGAAACAAGGGTTGTGACTGCAGAAGACATGCATAGACTGCACATCCTTGTTTCATTGGATGTACAATGTAAATTTGAGAGAAAGGCAGAGCTTGGTTGAGCTGAGGGAGAAGCTGGGTTTAAGGGGAATCCGAGACAGTGTGCAGGAGAGAACACTGTGTTAGTAGGGACATGTGATGCACATGGATAATGGCCAATGGGTGAAAAATGCCAGGAAATCCCAGTGAAAGGAAATGTAGCAGAAAAACTGAATATTATGTTGTTTAGGGGTCAGTATATGTGGAGAGATTTTGCTACAAGGTAATGATGTTAAACTAGGTGACTCACCTCACAGTGAGATCCTAGACAAAGATGACCCTGCTGCTCCCCTGCCCCCACCTTACACACACAACAAAATTTGAGCTTAAAATCTTGCATGCAAATAAAAACAGCAAAGTACTTAGTACAGTGTTCTACTACTGAGGAGTGAAGAAGTTTACTTCCCAATCATGAAATTCTGGGTTTGATCCCATTGTGTAGCATAACTGTGGTTGACCCAAGCCTTGTGAGGGAAATTAGGTAGACAGAAAATGTGTAGAAGTCCCATTATGTTCACTCTTCCAGGGGATTACATTAAGGGTATACTCAGCCACTTACATTATTTTAATGAGCAGGCAGTTCATTTGATCGAACAACTGATGTACTCGTCATCAAAACTGACAGACACTTATTTATTTAATCTTTAGCATGCTAGTAATTTTTATGAGTTGTTTCCCTTGATACTGCATTATGTATTGGGGGGAGATTACTCTATGGTGCATTATGTTGCCAACAGCATGTTAAAGATTAATGTTTTCTTACAGTAACACAAGACTAGATTTAACCCTTTCATGACTATTTTTAAGGCAAAACCAAAATTTCTCTAATATCCCTTACTAAATAATAAGACTATATAGCCCGTCCTTGTTTAGCCTAATAAATGCTACCAGTGCTCAATAGGCAAATTCCTCATTCTTTTGTGGAGGATGAGGTGGGTTAATGTCAGCAGTGTGCAGTTTAGTGTGTTTGGGATGGGGGAAAAAAAACATTAACTAAGAATAAAAGATTGGAATGATCTTATTAAACTCTTTTGTGACTGTATTTCTAATGAAATACACTGTTTCAATTAATTAATGAAGAATTTTGAGGGATTTATTTCATTACTAAACCAATAACTTAACTGATTTTTATATAAATTATGTTGGGATATTTTAATTTAAATAGAATACCTTTAACGCTTTTGTGACTCTACCCTCACGACCTTCTCATGAATAAATGGGCAAGGAAGAATTTTGAGGAATTCATTACTAAGATCTCAACATATGGTTCTATAAGAAAATTATGTGGAAATATTTTAATCTGAAAGAAACACTTTGGGTCGTTTTATTTCGTAGAATTAGAGGCAAGTTATGGTGGGGTGGGCTTAAAATTAATTTTTAATCTTAAGGGTTGTTATTTGATATATTTTGAAGATGAAATTTGTTTCCCTTTTTAAATCTTGTTTTTAAACAAATATGGATTTCAAAACCATCGTAAATTACTGATTCTCCTACCCAAGACCTTCATTAAAATCCGTCATAGATATAGGTACAATAATAATTTACCGTATTTTCTAAATAATATACATTTTGCAACTTTCGCGTTTTTACTTCTACCCTTCCGCTACAAAGTGTTTCATGTTGTATTAATTATAATTTATTAATATATATGTAATTAATCCATTCTTTTAATATATAATTAATATTTTTATAAAGTATAGAATATTTTGCAACATATTTTACTCATCACAAAACTATTACCAGTTACGAATCTAATAATATTCGACTAAATACATTTTTACTAACAATTGGTTGAGATGCGATAATTTCCGAAAACAACCGGAATTTACCGATCGACTCCTTTGTCGATTGTCGCAAAAACGCCATGACTGAAAGTTGCGACAAACCTCGGATTTCCTGTACGGCACCTTTACCATCTAGTCGTAAGTCCTGCTAGTATATTATCTCTTAAATTGTTCGTGTATCTTTTAAATATTCTCATGGTATATACTCTTCTACCGTAAAAATAAATAAGAAAATTAAACCTTATAATTTTTTTTAGTGGGAAAAGCTCTCTGGCAATCATTTCTATATTTATCCTTATAATGAAATTGATTCATTTTCATATACATAGATACACATCTCTATATATATATATAAATTATATATATATATATATATATATATAATTTTTTATGTGTATAATTAAACTAGCTCTTAATACTTTTTTGTGTTCTGTAAATCTTTATCTATTGTACCTTCTTAACCGTTGCTATATTCACATCAGTAATTCATGTTTTTACTTTTACTCTCGCGCTATATTATTGTTTAGCTTTTAACTTATTATTGAAACATTATTTATTATTGATGTAGTATTTACATGGTTAGTATTTCGTATTTCTTTCTATTCAGCAGAAACGATAGATCACTGGACTAGATCTTCATAATGGTGTTTTATTTGCTTCATCTCCACGTTTTTAGTTCAAATCCTGCTGTATCAACTCTTTCATTCCATCGGAATCGTTAAATACACACACATATAGTAATAATAATTATGGAGACCAAAATCGAAGAGGGCTCGATAAGGATTATATATATATATATATAGATATATAATATATCTATATATATATAAAACCCGTAAAAGCAGCGATTCTTTGCTTCAACTTTAATCTGTACTAATAATATATATATACTAGAGATGCACTGACGTCTGTTCAATCAGACATACATATTTCACTAGAAATGTATAGAACTCACTATTGCTTATATTTATGGATATATCTTCAGCCATTCTCTGCTTATGGGGATCTCTAACTGAAATAGTGTTATTAATATTTCTCTTGTCCGAATGATGTTGATGTGTCCCTAATATAACATAATAATATCATACAACTGAGTCATATTTACAAGATTAATCATTTAGGTTCAGTAATATTTACTTCATCACCTTAGCTCTGGTGCAGTACTGCAATGTCTAAAAGTGCTTGTCAGTTTTACATCCTTTACCCTAGCGTAACATCGCTCACTCGAAGAATTATTGTAAACTAGAATGATTTCTACGGTCTCTTCGTAGGTTATCGATGTCAAATGCTAGTATATTGCCAACCACCCTAAAGATTCAGTGATGTACAAATTGCTCTGTTTTCAATGTTCACCTGTATTATTTTGTAACTGTACAGGAGACAAAATCAGACTTTAGTGAAGTTTGTTGTTTAGACATAAGTTAGTGACAAGCAGTGAAAGGAGATCCATTTGTGGTCGTCCTGTCTTTTATTTAGCACCATATCAGCCAATGTATACTTTTGTTATTATGATAGTAGGGCGTTATTTAAGAGTTTGGCTGCTATTTATACAGAGGAGTGTTCATTTAGAAGACTCCTTCTAACCGAACCAACTACTTAAAGCCTTTCTCCCTTCCCCTAAACCTTTTCCTTACTTTTGTTATTTAATTTTTTCCCTCTTTCTTTTTCTTTTTGTTATTGCAAACATTATATAACGGAATTGAAATTTGTCGAATAAATAAAAGTCCTTTTATGGTTTCAAGTAAAATAGTTCAAATTCTGAAACTATTCATGTTAGGGACACTTTGATGTATAACACCGGTACCGTTCAGTCAAGTCAACGACACTTGTTTCGTCTAAAGCCTATCCCACAGCAGGAGAACCTCATTAATAATATTTTAAACCTAACTAGCATGTATGAATTAATCAATTAATCGAAACACATGGCTTGTGCGTTCATTGTCTTTAACAGTCGGCAGCGTTGAAGATTTTCCTTACAAAATGGGTTCGTTATCGGGAAAACCTTTTAGTCCTTTGCAACTGTGTATGGGAGATTTTCCGCAATATTAACGATTAGAACCAATAAGCAAAGGCGCCTCTACTTAATCTCTCGACCTTCTAAAAAGATAGGTAACCGAACTCTCTCGGTGAATTAATTGTTAAGAATTACATCTATATTTAAAATGCCTGCTTCATAAATAATTTTCAGCACTAGTCCATATAACATTCGGGGAAATGATTCTGTAATATTTTGCACATGGTTCTTTTCACAAATTGATTGAGTTACCCCGAGTATATTACTGGGATCAGCAAGAGGAAGAAGCAGAAAGTAGGATATTTGTCAATGTTTTCTGGAGTGTGATGTTTCAGATTGCAAAGCTGTATAACAGTGTTTATCAGAATATTGGTGAAAAGGGTGTACAGAATAATGGTAGTATGTTTACTCTTGTTGACACTGAAATGCTGCTAAAAGAGGTTGCTGAATGAAGAGAATGCATGAAAGAAGAAGGGAAGACCACAATAAGTAGATCTAACATAAAGATAAGTCCTTGAAATTTGCAGCTATACTGCTGAAAGAACATGAAGTCAGAGAGAGAATCTGGAGCATCAGAGATAGTTGCTGAGATGTTGAAAATATCCAGCAATGTAGGACATGTTAGTAGGCAGTCATATAGTACATGGAGGTTTCACCCCCTATGACTGGCATATCATCGTCAAATGCTACAAGGACAAAGGCAATGTTCTAGGTAGCAGCAGCAGCAGAAGCATTCATTTAACGGACCAACTTATGAAAGTTACACAATGAATTATCTTTATCCGACGGCGTCAGCCAAAGTTGACTCAACAATTGATCTCCATGTGGGTCTGTCGTTCATTGCCAAGTTCTTGATTTCAATACCAGAATCTCTGGAGTTGACATCAGGATAGGAGAGCTTGTGCTCCCTGTTATTAGTGACTGCTTGTGGTTTAAAGAGCACTAGTGGGGGCACAGCCTCAGAGGTGGCACGATGGCAGTGGCCAGCAAATCTTACTCTCCTTTTACGTACCACGATAGCTATGTGTGGGAGGCAGGCATATATTTCTTTTAAAGTCAGATGTCGCCAGCTTATGTTCTGAATGTGTTGAAGTAGGTGCCATCAAGCTGCTTTTGTTGTTTGGATGAAAGCGTCCATATTTCCCTTCCATATAGTAAGATTGGTTGAATTATAGTACAGCTAATGAGAAAGTATTAGCTTAGACAAGATTCACTTTGGGTTTGTGCCGACAGATTACCACCTATGTCTTTTTTCTGTATACCTAACATTCAATGATCTGGAAAAGGCTTTTGACTCTCTTGTCTGCTAAGAAAACTAAATGTAGATGAATGGCTTGTGAGAGCCATGCAAACATGTACAAAAGTACTGTCAGCAAAGTAAAAGTTAACAATGAGTTCAATAAGGAATTTAGTATGCAAGTAGGTGTTAAGGTCTTGGTTCTCAGCCCCTATTGTTTAGCATAGTTCTCCTGTTCATAACAGATAAGGTTATGACTGGGTGTCGATAGGAACTCCTCGATGCTAATGACCTAATTTCATCATCATCATCATCTTCGTTTAACGTCCATCTTCCACGCTAGCATGGGTTAGACGGGAGTTGTCCCACTTGAGGCAAGGTTGGTTGAGTGGCCGTGTCTCACTCATATAGGACTATCTGGCAGGTTTTCTACGGCTGGATGCCCTTCCTAACACCAACCACATTTACAGTGTGGAACTGGATACTTTTTACTGTGTTACCTACACGGCCACATTACAGCGTGGACTGTGTGTTTTTTTGTTGTGAGACCTACACAATCTCGATCTCATTATCTCGACTGGATGTTGTGGTACCAACTTTACAGAGAGAGGGTGGTGTTGGTGGGAGTTGGAGGATAGGGTAGGGGTAGTAGATTGGGGTGAATATTTGGTTAAGAGGTGCCTACTGACTGTAGGTTTCGCTTTGTAAATAGGCAAGGCGAGTCTTCTGTATTACTGTGTAGCGCCAAAGATCTCAGTCCAGTGACATTGTCTTAGAGAGGTGCAAAGTGTGTAAGGTCGGAATGTATCAGATCATCCCAGGTTTTTTCTGGGTCTACCTACTCCGTAACTACCATCAAGTTTGAAGCATAATTCGTCAAATAATTGAAAGAAAAGCTCTAAACTTGTAAGCAGGACCTTGAATCAAGTAAACATAATAAAGAAAAAAGTTTTAACAGAAAAAAATAGAAAAACTCTGTTGTCATCTGAAAAGTGGCCATGCTCAGTATGCAGAGTATGTATACATAGAAATGCTATACTGTGTATTCAATGTAAACTATGCATATGTCAGAGATGCAGTGGGATTGCAGACAGGCTAACAGGAATAGTTAGTAGTAAGAACACTCTTGAAATGATTTCTTTCAGATGTATGGGAGATTCAATTGTAGTAGTTGACAGGTTATGTTATCTAGGTAACCAAATAAACAGCAAGAGTAGGAGTTCTAAACATATTGTAACCACAGTGAGAATGGAGTAGGAAAAATGAAAAGGAAGTTGGAGAAATAATATTTTAGCATGAGAAAAGTTAATGTGGTCTAAAATTGTTCCATAAACTTACCCACATGTTTACAATGATATATTACTTATTTTGGAACAAGATAGTTTTGTTGGTGAGAATTGTTGCTTGAATTTACCCCTGTATTATACTGTTGCTTATTTTTACCAGCCCCAGAAAAATGGAAGTCTTTTAATTTTGGCAAGATTTGAACTGTACTATTTACTCTACCTTTTCTATTGTTTTTGTGAAATTGCAGTTAAAAATAGGAAATGATCGTTTTGCAAGACTTTATGATGAAAAAGTTCAGTGTAGATTACAATGTATATTAGAGAGCCTAAAAATGAAATGATTTTATTGTTTTCAGTTGACTTAATTGGTGATGGTGAAGATGTCCATTATTGTAAGCGGTGCAAGCAGGAGTTTACAAGTCTCCATTACTATCTTGAACACAAGATTCAACACGACAATTTCAAAGTGATATATGCAAGATCTACTTATGACCGACGTGTGATTGTTCCAAAACTAGTACCAAAGGAAAGCAAAGTCAATAATCAACAATCTACGAACCAAAAGATTGATGGGAAAGAGAATCAACAACAGAAACTTCCCAGAAGAGGTAAGAAGTGGTTTACCATATTTGAACTCCCTCCAAACTTATGCTAATATGTATGGGACCCCTGCCCCCTCTGGCAAATTTCTGTAGCAATTGTCTTTTTATTTGTGAAGGAACATAGCTTAGTGTTTAACCCTTTAGCATTTAAACCGGCTGTATCCAGCCAGAATTCTCCCACCTCTTTCTGTTCAAACTGGCCATAACCGTTTGTTCATACTTATGTTATGGTATTGTTCTGAAAATAAATAATATCAAAATCTCGTAAATTCGATATTATGTGAGATAAAGTATTTACTATGAAAATACAATAGTAAATATTGAGTAATGTAAATTCTAAAGGGTTAAGGTGTTTGGCTTGACCTAAAGTTCATGAGTTCAATTGCCCAATCAGGTGTTGCATTGTTTCTTTGAGCAAGACACTTCATTTCATGTTGCTCCAGCCCGCTCAGCTGGAAAATATTAGTTGCACCTGTAATTCAAAAGACCAACCTTGTTACACACTGTCATGCTGAATCTCCCTGAGAATTACATCAAGGGTACACATATTTGGGGAATGTTCAGCCACTTGCTCGTTAATTTCATGAGCAGGCAGTTCCTTGATTGAATTAACTAGAACACTCATCAGGGGTATTGATGGAGGTTCAATGTAAAGCTCGGTATCTTTCTTACTACAAACCTTTCAACTGTGATCCTAAGAGCAGTGAAGGTGCAAAATTATGTAGCCTGTCCAAAAACATGGCCTCCAGTAGTGATAGTAGTAAAACTTGAACTTATGACCATACAAGCAGTTGTCCAGCTTCTTAAAACCTTTCGTAACTATATTCCCAATGAAAGACATTGCCATTAATTTTAATCTTTGCTGGCACACTTTGAGCAAGATGGCTGGATAACATCCATGAGCTCGGCTGGTCTCAACTGCATGGGGTAGATGTGGGCTCTTTAAGTCACGGTGAAGGCAACCTGTCTAGGAAGGCAGTGACTGATTAAAAACATCTCCACTGGGCAGATGTGGGCTCTGTAAGTGAAGGCTATCCGTCTAGGAGAGTAAAAATGTGGTAACAAATGGGTAAAAAAAATCCTGGATTCTAAAATTTATATTGATGTTAATGTTTGTTTTCCAAATGTAGGCATTTTATTTATTTATTTATTTATTTTTTCTATAGGTGGTCGAGGACGGCAAAAAGTTCCAGATGTTGATGAAAAATTGATAACTGAGAAAACTACATATACATGTGACAAGTGTGATAAAACATTTCATAGGTATGTTATAGTGTTTGGCAATTCGAAAATCTTGACATTTAACCCTTTAGCATTTACATTACTCTATATATACTATTATATTGTTGTGGTAAAGGCTTTACTTCACATAATTATCTCACATGATATTGAATTTATGAGATTTGATATTATTTATTTTGAGAACAATACCTTAACATAAATATGAGTGGCCAGTTACAGCCAGTTTTAAATGAAAGAGGTGAGAGAATCCTGGCCGGATCATCATCATCATCATTTTTCGTCCACTTTTCCCTGCTTGCAAGGGTGGGACGGGTCTTATTCAGCACAGCATCTCTCCACTTGTCACGGTCCTTCGTCATCTCCACCGTGAGCTTCAGCGATCTGAGGTCTGTTCTCACCACCTCCGCCCATGTTTTTTGTGGTCTACTTCTACCATGTCTTCCTTCAACTGGCATTTCCTGGCACTTCTTCACCCATCGGTCATCCTCCATGCGCATCACATGTCCATACCACCTGTCTCCTCTCTTGCACACTACATTCTATCCCTCTCAGACACAGTTTCTCTCTCAACACATCCATGCTGGGTCGTTCACGCACATTGACATTGCACATCCAACGGAGCATGCTTGCCTCATTTCTCTCCAGCCGTCGCATATCCTCTAGTTGCTGCCCATGTCTCACTACCATGCAGCATTGCGCTCCTCACACAGGCATCATATAACCGGCCTTTTGTACGCAGGGAGAAAACCTTCTTCGTCAGCAGAGGAAGCAGCTCCCTAAACTTCTTCCAACCCGTCATTATTCTAGATACTATGGCCTCGGAACACCCTCCTCCAATACTAATCTGATCACCTAGGTACCGGAAGCTATCCACCACTTCTATAACACCTGCCTGTGTATAAAATGTGTCTATCAATGCGACTTCTACTGTCTAATTTCCCTGTACATCTACTGCATACGTATTTCTCCCTACCTGTTAGTTTGCTTGCTATCCCACTACATCTCTTGTGTACCCAGGATCTGCATTGTGTGTATTTTATAGAATTTATGCCAGTTCCTTTTCTACATATTGAACATGGCCATTTCCCTGGCGGAATCAGAGTTTTGTGCTCTTTTCTACTCATCAACACTTTTGTCTTAGCTAGGTTCACTCTCAGTCCTCTTGCTTCCATCTGCTGTTTCCATAGCCAGAATTTATTCTCTAGCTCCTCTACTGATTCTGCTATAAGAACCAGATCGTCAGCAGAGAGAAGTTCCCATGGATAGCCAGTCTTAAACTCCTCTATTATGGCTTGGAGGACTATAATGAACAAGAGCGGGCTGTGGACCGAACCTTGATGTACTCCTACTTGTATCTGGAATTCCTCACTAAATTCCATTCCTACCCTCACTTTACTGACAACACCTCTACAAAGTTTGCACTGTCCTCACAAGCCATTCCTCAACACCTAGTTTCCTTAGGGACCACCAGATGACAGATCGAAGTACCCTATCAAAGGCCTTCTCTAGGTCAACAAAGGCTAAGTATAGTGGCTTATTCTTCTCTAAGAACCTCTCTTGTAATTGTCTCACCAAGAAGAGGGCATCTGTTGTACTTTTCCCAGGTACAAAACCAAACTGCATCTCATCTAGTTTGACCCTTTCTCTAATTAGTTGTGCTAATATCCTTTCTGCCACTTTCATAACCTGATCCATCAGTTTTATACCCCTATAATTGCTCCTCTCCAGAGCATCACCTTTACCTTTGTAGCAATTTATGAGAATACTGCTGCACCAGTCTTTTGGTATGACACCACCATATATAGCCTAATTGATGATGCGTGCAACCAGTTTAGTGCCTACGTCCCCTGATGCCTTCAGCATCTCAGCAACTATCCCCGACAGTCCAGCAGCCTTACCATTTTCCATTTCCTTAATCGGCTCTTGTACCCTATATTCATCAATCTCAATAGCTGGTCCCTCTGTTGGATCTACTGAGGGTAATTTCTTTCTCTCCCATTCTTTCTCCACATCCATCAGTCTCTCATAATGACATTTCCAGGCCCCCTTTTTCTGATCATTCGTGACACTAAGCACATCATTCCGGACACATTTATCTCCAACAACATCCTGATTTGCATTGACACACTGCCTTGCAATGTGGAACACCGCACGCCTCTGATCTTCCCATCGCAGAACATTAGCAAACCTCCTACTCTCAGGCTCCCTGCGTGCTAAGTACACCTGACGTCTAGCTTCTCTCTTAGCGGCTGTATATCCTTCTCTACTCCCACCCTTTTTCCAAGCCTTCCATGCTCGTCTTTTGTCTCTAATGGCCCTATCTACTGTGCTGTTCCACCACCAGGTCAATCTCTGTCTGTTTGTAGCTCTGCTCCAGCCACAAGTTTCATCAGTAGAAGTTGTCACGTAAGAAATTCCAGTTATTATCTATGTCATACGATTCTAAATCGTCTTCTTTTTTATCATACACATCTTGAAGGGCTTTCCTAAATTTGCATTTTAGTGAAAGGTCTTTTAGCTTCCAGACCTTTCTTCTCCACACCTTCCTGTATGTCTCATTCCATCTCTTGCTTACTGAAATATCACTAATAACTAACCTCTGCTGTGGGGTACATTCTTCCCTGGAGTATGCCTTAGTATTTGACACCGCTGTCTAACTAGCAGGAAGTCAATCTGGCTTATGTGCTCGCCTGATTTGTAGGTTATTAGGTGGTTGGCAGATTTCTGGAAGTTTGTGTTGCAAATAGTCAGTGTACTTGCATCACAAAATTCAAGAAGTCTCACTCCTTCTTTATTTCTTGAGCCGTAACCGTGCCCACCATGTACCCCAGTGTAACCATCCTGGAGCTGTCCAACATGTCCATTGAAGTCCCCTGCTAGCATAACGATGTCTTTGTCTTCTGTCATTGCGGCTGTTTGTAAAAGTTGATCGTAAAAGCAGTCTTTCTCTTCTTTGCCTAGGCCTGCTTGGGGAGCATAGTCAGAGTGTCAGTAGTCTCCTGCCTATAACTAATCTAAGCTTGGCCAGTTTAAATGCTAAAGGGTTAATATTATCACCTTGCAGTGTCAGTCTCAAATTACAGTATTTCAATATAACCTTTTTTTAAATTTTAACAATTGTATAAGTTTATGTGAGAGTACTTTAATATAACTTATTGCTGTTCTCTCTCTCCTGTTTACCCTTGTGTTAAGAAGGGCATCCATCTAAAATTGGAATGTGGAAGTAAGATGTCTTCTTCTCCTCCTTCTAAGAAGGTTGTTGGGGCAGAGTCCTCAAACACTCCTTCCAGCTGGTCCTGTCAGAAGCAACCGTCTCCAACTGATCCAGCTGGATCCCCAAGCTAGACCAGCCAAGCTCATGTATGTTGTCAAACCATCTTGCTCAGGGTCTACCTCTGGGTCTCCTGCTGTCCAGCAATTCTTTCCTAAGACATTCTAACCACATGCCCGTAGTATCAGAGCTGTGATCTCTCTATTCAGAGAAGTAGCGGCTCTACCTGGAGTGACTCTGATCACGAGTTACATGCTCTATTGAGAAATGTTACTCCAAAGACGCTTCGTAGGAACCATATTTCGGCCGCTTGTATTCACAATCATATTCTTTCAGTCATTACCCAAGATTCATGAATACCGAATTGAAGATAGTGAGTTTGTCTTTTACACCTACCTTCCTTCCTTCTGATTACTGAATGCTGAAGCTGGCACATTACTGCACCAGATCCTGCAATTCTTGCACTTAATTCAGCCTCCTACCTTCCATTACTCGTGAACATAGCACCAAGATATTTGAACTTCTCCACCTGCTTCAGTGGAGCTTCATTCACATGTACAGTGCACTGTGCGGGCTTCCTTGAGAGGACGAGTGTCTCAGTTTTCGCAACACTGATTTTCATTCCAGCCATGCAGCACTTGGCATCAAAACTATCGAGTGCAAGTCGGAAATCTAAATTGAAACCATTCAATGTGGGAGTCGGACTCCGCCAAGGGAGCATACTGTCACCTCTCCTGTTCATTATTTACATGAACAGGATTGTGCAGCTGGATTGGAAGTGGTATCATGACTGGCAGGTGTAAAATCAGTCAGAAGCAAGATATGTTTTTCCAAGTAAAATTTATCTCATGGTGACCTGTCCACTGCATGCCTGCATGGAAAGTACACAAAATTATAAAGAATGACTGGTGATATTTAACCTTTTTGATACCAACCCACGAAAACCAGCTCTGGTTCCATGAAATAAAACCACCCATTTTATAGAGCTCCTTCTTAAATTAAAATCTTCCAACATAGTTTAATATAAGAACCTTTTATTAAGTTAAAATTACTTAAATAATCTTAATATTAAAACTATTAATCATTCTAGTAAAACCCTCAATGTTTTTCACTAATTAATTCAAATAGTGTATCTCATTAAATATACAATAAGGAAAAGGTTAATTTGAGTTTGTGTTCAAACCAAAATATGTCGTAAAAATCCTGTTGGTATCTGTATGGTATTTGCTCATTGATTTACAACAAAAAACTTTAATACTTAATAACATGTTATTATTACAGGTGGAGTGCCGGACAACATGCTTTGCAGCATAGAGTTACGGCCCTTTGCGTTCTGAGTTCAAGTTTCGCAAAGGTTAGCTTTGCCTTTCATCCTTACGGGGTCAATAAAATAATGTACCAGTCACATACTGGGGTCGATTTAATCGACTTTTCCATCACCCCCACCAAAAGAATTGCTGGCCTTGTGCCTAAATCAGAAACCATTATTACAGGTTTCTAATTTAGGCAAAAGGACAGTCATTTTACAAGGAAAGAAAAGTTGATTATATCGACCCTAGTGCTTGGCTGGTACTTTATTTTATCAACCTCAAAAGAATGAAAGACTAAGTTTAAGTTGACCTTGGTGGGATTTGAACTCAGAATATAAATATTTATCGTAGCTAAATGTCATAAACATTTTGTCTTCTCATCTACCAATACTGTATATCAGCTACTCTATCGCAGCCAAATAAAACAGTAGTGGATATATCAGTGTTTCTGAGTTTAAATCACTAATGCACAATTAACCCTTTAGCATTCACATTACTCTATAAATACTATTATATTTTCATGGTAAAGGCTTTACCTCATATAATTATCTCACATATATCGAATCTATGATATTTTGAAAGTATTTATTTTGAGAACAATACCTTAACATCAGTTTGAGTGACCAGTTAAAGCCAGTTTCAACAGAAAAAACTAGAGAATTCTGGCCGGTTTTGGCTGGTTTGAACATTAATATATCATCATCCCATTATTTTAAATCCATTTTTTCCGTGTGTGTGTGATTCTGAGCTAGGTGTAAAATCTTCAATTCTGTGTTCATGCCTGCCCTTACCTATGATCATGAAGCTTGTGTAATGACTGAATGAATACGATCACAAATACAAGTGGTCAAAATGGGTTTCCTCTGAAGGATCTTTGGAATAATGTTACTCAATATGGTGCGTAACTTGAAGATCAGAAAGTCACTCCAGGTAGAGCCACTACTTTTCTACGTCTAGAGATCACAGCTAGGGTACTACAAACATATGGTTAAAGTGACTAAGGAAAAAATCGCAGAAGAGATTTTATGGGCATTTAATTTTGCTTGCCTCTAATATGCTAAACTGAAAATTATCCAAATGTCCTCACTTCATTATTGAGAGCAGTGAAAGGATCATCTAGTAGTCAAAATACTTTCTATAGAAATGGCACACATCTGTCATTTTAAACAGCGTTGGAACAGCATCACTCACCAACAGTTAGTTTAGAGTAAAGTTACTAAATACACTGCGTAACTCAAAGATCAGAGATTTGCTACTTCTCTGAATAGAGGGATCACATCTCTGATACTATGGACATGTGATTAGAATGTCTTAGAAAAGAATCATTGGACAGATTTTACAGGGAAAGCCAACTGGCAGGAGACCCAGGTGTAGACCATTAGCAAGATAGTTAGATAACATCCATAAGCGGGATTGATTTTGCTTGGTGATCCAGCTGGATCATTTGAAGAGAGCTGCTTCTGATAGACTCCTCTGGAAGGTGTATCTGAGGATTCTGACCCCCCCCCCCCCCCCCCCCACACACATTATTCTCAGGGGTGTAGAAGAATGAAGGATAGGATTCAAATTCAGAATATCAAGGAACATAAGCAAATAACATACGGTGTATTCTATTGATTCTGCCATTCACAACCTTTCGCTATATATTCTATTTTATTATAGCAAGATATGTATTTTGTTATGAAATATATATGTGTGTGTATGTATGTATGTATATATATATATATATATATATATATATATATATTGATATATCTTACAGAGAAGCTGCTCTACGTCGTCATGTCAAATATGACCACACAAACAGTGATGATAATGAAGAGGAGGAGGAAGAAGAAGCAGAGGGGGATGAGGAAAGAGACAAACATAAAAAAGTTGAAAAAGAAGACACAGAAAAGAAAGATGAGAATCCAGAGAAAGTAGCTGTTGAAGATGTTGAAGTTGAGTATAAAAATGAAGAAGTGCTTGCCAATGGTAAACCAAATCGACCATACACCTGCCAAATTTGCCAACGCAGTTTCAAAAAGGTAAACAGTAACTTTATTGTAGATCAATTCTGTGTTTTTATAGATTACAAATTTGTCAAAAAATCAATTTGTTGTTTTGTTGGAGAAAAATATTAATGTAAGATGGTGTGCTTTATTATTGAACTAGCTGGCTCTGTGCCGTCAAAAATGACGGCTAATTATAATATCTATACATAATATAAAAAAGAGGGGTTGGTTGGTTGGCTGGTTCCTCCATGCTCATTCACACAAGTAATACAAACACACCCCTTCTTTCTTCAGTCAACGTTATCATCCTTTCCTTCCTCAGTCATCTCTACTGTGTTTCAGACAAATACACAAGGCTATTATATTAGCGTGGAGGCACGTGGCCAAGTGGTAAGGGTGTTGGACTTACGATCATAATGTTGTGGGTTCGATTCCTGGGTTGTGTGTTGTGTTCTTGAGCAAAACACTTCATTTCACGTTGCTCCAGTATACTCAGCTGAAAATAAGTACCAGCAATAGCTGGGGGTTTAAACCTGTGATGGACTGGCGTCCTGTCCAGGGGATAGTCTTGTACTCTCAGTCGCTTCACTCCAAAGAAACCGGGATAAACACCAACCTGATGAGCCTTCTGGCTTCAGACAGACTTTAGACTATATTAGTAGAGTCATATGACAAACATCTAATTAACCCTTTCGTTAGCATATTTCTAATAAATTACATAGCCAATTACTTATTTGAAAATAGTTTACAATAAATATTTTGAAATATTTTATTTAAATGTGGATCTATATGGATCTGGTTTAGAATAGGTACACTGTATCCCTGCTTGTCATAAGAGGTGACAGAAAAGGTTTGGCACCAACAAGGACATCCAGCTATAAAACATTGCCTCAAAAAGGACCCCATGATTAGGATGGAGTTTATCAAGGCCAATCTCTGTTTTAGTAGGTAAAATTGCCTTAAAATGCTTGTTGTTTTCTATTTAAATGTAGTCTATTTTTTAATGTTTTTTATGAAATAATAATGAAGATTCTGTATATTTTCAGATTATTGTGCTGAGAACACACATGTTAACACATTCTGACAAGAGAGAACATCATTGCTTTTTTGAAGGTTGCACATATGCTTTCAAGACTAAAGGATCTCTTATACGTCATATGAGAAGACATACAGGTAATTATGGAACAATTTTCCTTCTTTTTTTTTTTTTTTTTTTTCCGATAGTTGTGTCTTCTACAAAAAATAATTGGATCCCTGAAAGATGAAACCATAACAAGCAATATGGTTAAAAAGATCGGTACTTTAAAAAACAAGTAAGGGTTGACGTCTGGAAGGGCATTCGGCCGTAAAATGAACGATGATGATGACAATAAATTTTCAAATTTATAGAGAAACAGGTGTAGGATTTGAAGTAAGATAAAGAATTTGAGTGGTTGGAAGCATCATAAGAAACTTGTGTGGCTTTAGGGCTGCAAGCATCATAAGAAACTTGTGTGGCTTTAGGGCTGCAAGCATCATAAGAAACTTGTGTGAGAAACTATATTTATGAAAACAGAGCTCATCAAACTTAAGGTAACTAACAACTTTGTGATTTCATTATAATTACTTCATCTATACTTGTTACTTTTTCAGGAGAACGGCCTTACACTTGTAATATGTGCAAAAGAAGTTTCACTGAATCTGGTGCTCTCAGCAGACATCTGAAATCAAGGTTTGACTTGTTTTTATTTATATGTTATTGCTGTAACAGGTTTAACAGTTATCTTTTAACATTTTACCTGTAATTTAAAAGCCCAGCCTTGTCACATATTGTTTCATACTGATTTGGCTTTGGTAATTATTTTAAGGGTACACATGTCTGGAATACTCAACCACTAACACATTAATTCACAAGTTGGATATTTAGTTGATCAAATAGTTGAATGCTCGTCATCGAAGCTAATAGAAGGTTCATCATCAAAATCACGTTATATGAGGTGTGTCAGAAAAGAAATAGGACCGGAGTCACCAAAAAACTATTTTAAATCCAAACTATAAACTGTACATGTGGTTGACATTAGAAAGGGCATCCAACTGTAGAAACCAAGCCAAAATAAGCTCTGAGTGAGCGAAACACAGTCCTCTGACCTGATCTCTCTTAAAGGGTTGGGCCGTCCTACCCATGCTAGCTTGGAAAATGGACGTTAAACGATGAAGGTGAAACTATGTTTTCTTCTTCGAAATAATCCCCCTTAAGTCTAACGCACTTTCCCATCCTTCTCTGTATACCTCTATTCACTCATGGAGGGATTCTTTGCAGCTGTCATGACTGCCTTCTTGATGGCTTCTGCGTCCAGAAAACAGGTCATATTCGAAGATCCATGAATCATTACCAGTAAGTCTGGTTCAGTTTCAAGATGCTCAAGGATGTTCTGAAACACCTGCTTGTGCCGCTCCTTCTGGTCATTGTTCGTCAGCTTTGGCACCATCTTCCGCATGCCCAAATTTTTGGTCATAATCTTCCAAATGCTGTCACAGTTCAAGCCGAGTTCACTTGTGATCAGGTGAACAGTCAGCCGCCAATCGCCATGTACCACCTGTCTCACGTGCTCAACATTGGTCTCAGTCTGCTCGTTGAAGGCCTTCTGCTCCTGGGGTCATCCCTCTCAAAAACCCATGAGTGCAACATCATCTCATCTCCATACACTTGCTGCAGTATTCTAAGTGCTTCTGACAGAGTTTTCCCCAGCTGCACCAGAAACTTCAGGTTGGTTTGTTGCTCTGTACCCATCACTGGACAGCCTAAAATTGAGGTGCATTTAACAAAAGCACATGAAAAAATGTAGAATGGCTGAGAAGGCAGTTATAAACTCCCTGGATTTTACTTTACACGGTGACACAACCATCTAATCTCTACCCAACTCACAGCACTGTTACTTTTCTGACACACCTCATATATTATTATCTCCATAACCTCATCATTTTCCGTCTGTTTTTCCATGCTTGCATGGATTAGATGGGTCCTTTCCACTTGTTGCATTCCTTCATCTCTTTTGTGAGCCTCAGTGATTTGAGATCAGCTTTCACCTCCTCTGCCCAGGTCTTCCCCTACTGCAGTTTCCTTCCACTAGGTTTTCTTTGCATTTCTTGAATATCAAATTTCTATCACAACAAATGGTTAATAAGAGAAGTCTCCATAACAAAATGTTATTCATTTTTACTAAAAAAATAATGGAAAGACCCACCCACCAATACAAGCACAGTGTACTATAAATAAATGTATGCATGGACCGGAGAGGTACCTTTTAGCCTGCAATGGACGAGACAACCTGATAGAATGCACTCATTACTTCTTGTTAAGTCCTGACCAGAGGCTACAGTGTTGGACAATCAAAATTTAACAGAGACAATATAGAAATGGAGAGGACTCTCCATTCTGGCCTAGCATGACAACCTCTCTTGTGCTGGTGCCACAGTAACATGCACGCAATACATCCTGTAAAGTGTTAGTGTTGATGCCCTGATAAAACGCACCCAGTAGTAGTGCTGGTATCACGAAAAACAGACCTAGCATGCTCTGTAAAGTGATTGGCATTAGGAAGGGCATCTAGTTGTAGAAACCATACCAAATATGGAACGTAAAGAGAACATTGGTAGTTCCGATGTATTTAGTCTGGGACTGTGACAAGCTGTCCATCCCATGCCAGGATGGAAAGGAAGCATGAAATGATGATGATGATGATATATAAACATATACAATTTTACTGATTTCTTGTACATCATTAATAATTTGTAATCATCATCATCATCATTCGTCGACTACTGTCGAGATGATGGATCTCACTCTCATGCCCCAGAATTCCCTGTCCCCCATCGCCGCCCCCAGGTCCTGTCTACTGATTCCCGTATCCCTAGAGATAACGTCAGGGAATGACAGCTTCCTACTCCTAGGGAATAAAGGGAATGCATGCTGGCATTCCTAACATATTAAAGTATAAGCTAACTTTAAAAAGCTTTCAGTGATAAGTACAAAACAAGAGTTTTCACAAAAACATTTTAGTGATCTTCTATGGCCACATATACAGTAATCATTATGAAATATTCTGATTAGCTCAATAAGGTTTGTGTGTTTCAGTATAATATTTGAATGGTGAAGGCACATAACCTAGTGGTTAGGTTGTTGGACTCTCAATCATAAGATAATAGGTCTAATTCCTGGGCTGAGTAGCACAATGTGTTCTTAAGCAAGATGTTTCAAATAACATTGCCCCTACCTAAAAAAATTAATGCCAGCAGCAACCAGGGTTAGAGTTAGGGTACTGATATCCAGTTCAGGAGGAAGACTTTTCGTGATAGCCCTAGGACCCCTATCATTAAAACACTGAAGAAACCTATGTAACAGCAACAATATTTGAATGCTCACAGAAAAAGATAGGTTTTAATATTATCCACTTAACCCTTTAGCATTTACATTATTCTATATTTACTATTGTATTTTCATGGTATAGTCTTTATCTCACATAATATCGAATCTATGAGATTTTGATATTATTTATTTTGAGAACAATACCTTAACGTAAGTATGAGTGGCCAGTTTGAACAGAAAAGGGTGGGAGAGTTCTGGCTGGATATGGCTGGTTTAAATGCTAAAGGGTTAAATTTGATCATTTTTTAATTTTTCAAACAGGACTCCATGTACAGCCAAAAGGGATTCTGATTTACCATGCTACGGTCAACGCTGGAACTTTATTGCCAATTTTCCTTCTGCTATGGGAAAAATTCAAAATACTAATGAAAATGCAAATTCACAAATTACTGATGTAAATAATTCTGAAGAAGAATCTTTTGTTCAACAGGTCAGTATAACTTTAATATTACTGGATATAACTCTTTAGGGTCGGGAGGACAATTCAGTCATGTCATGGACATGATAGCCTCCCTAGTGTTGGTCATCTACATGATAAATACACCCAGTACATGCTGTAAAGTGGTTGGATATAGGAAGGGCATCCAGCCATAGAAATCTTGCCAAACGAAGAGTTGGGAGGACCCTTAGTTGTATCAAAGGCATGACAACTTCTGAGCACTCGATGGAAAGTGAGACACAGATCCCTGGCCTGCCTGGGGGATCAGTACTGACTTGGTCTGTATGGACCCATCCAACCCTTGCTGGCAGGGAAAGCAAACGTTAAAACGATGATGATAATGAAGAAAATGTTATTATAATTATTTATTATGGTAAAGTATTTTTATCATCAGCTCCATTATTAAAAGTGTATTTGCATTTCTATGTCAACACTAGATTGAATTTATGTCAAACATAGCTTCTATCAAAGCAGTGGTATCGTTACCATAACCAGTTTAACGTCTATTTTCCATGCTTGTGAGATTCTGAGACTAGATGGGTCTGATGACCATATCTTGGTCATACATTCCATTTTTGGCTCTATTTCTATGACTGAACACCCTTTCAAATGCCATTCACTTTACAAAATGTGCTGGGAGCACTTTGTCATGGCACCTTAAATAGTGGACTGGGTGATTTTTTTTTTATTGCGTCACAAGTACTACCATTTTACAGGATGGTCTGGGTGTATTTTATCATGGCACCAGTACTGTTTTATGTTCATATTAAACATAACTTCTATTATATGCTACACAAAGTATATCACTCCTGTTTTAAGTTACTATCATCGCTGTTTTAACATCTATTTTTCATTGGCTAAACCTAACATGAAATTTGTTGCCCCTTATATCAATCTTAGATCATATTTGTTAGGCCTAGCATCCTGAAATTTAGCTACACCACCTTCTCCCGTCTTCATTTTTTTGTTGGTATCTTCTGTGTGTTAATACATTTTTGTCCAACATCTACTGACAAATACCATACTCTCTACTCCTATACAAATTAACAGCACTATACGTTGTACATATGCTTCATACAGTTTTCTTTCTGTGTGAAGGAGGAAACTCTTTGTTACTACATAGGTAATAGCTCCAACAGACATAAGATTCATTTTATTTCATAAGTTCTATTAATTACTATTGTTATATCAATCATATTTAACCCTTTAGCATTTACATTATTCTAGATTTAATATTGTATTTTCGGGATAAAGGCTTTACCTCACACACATAATATCAAATCTAAGATTTTGATATTATTTATTTTGAGAACAATACCTTAACATCAGTGTAAGCGATCAGTTACAGCCAGTTTGAACAGAAAAAGGTGAAAGAATTCTGGCCAGATAGGGCTGGTTTAAATGTTAAATGGTTAAAGTTCTGGTTTTATGACAACCTGCTAAAGTTCCACTGCTTAATTTGTTTGTTCATTGCTAAAAGGAAGAAACAAAGAAATACAAGAAATTTAGAATTGGTTTCAATACCTTCAAATAATACATTCAACATAAGATTGGTGATATTTGGTGTTTAGACCTCATAAGTCAAGCTTGAGCAATCCATAATTGAAAGCATGTAGATTTGAATATTTAAGGGGGCCATTTGAAAATGATATTAATGAGATTTTACTTTTACACCAAGGCAATTTTGGTACACATTACTGTCAGAAACTCCTGTCTCACCTCGTCCACATGTTATTGTATATCTGGCACCACCTATATGGTACACATTACTGTCAGAAACTCCTGTCTCACCTCCATCACACATGTTATTGTGTATCTGGCACCACCCATATGGTACACATTACTGTCAGAAACTCCTGTCTCACCTCTACCACATGTTACTGTGTATCTGGCACCACTTATATGGTACACATTACTGTCAGAAACTCCTGTCTCACCTCCTCTACCACATGTTACTGTGTGTATCTGGCACCACCCATATGGTACACATTACTGTCAGAAACTCCTGTCTCACCTCCTCCACACATGTTACTGTGTATCTGGCACCACCTATATGGTACACATCACTGTCAGAAACTCCTATCTCACCACCTCCACACATGTTACTGTGTGTATCTGGCACCACCTATATGGTACACATTACTGTCAGAAACTCCTGTCTCACCTCCATCACACATGTTATTGTGTATCTGGCACCACCTATATGGTACACATTACTGTCAGAAACTCCTGTCTCACCTCCTCTACCACATGTTACTGTGTGTATCTGGCACCACCTATATGGTACACATCACTGTCAGAAACTCCTGTCTCACCTCCATCACACATGTTACTGTGTGTATCTGGCACCACCTATATGGTACACATTACTGTCAGAAACTCCTGTCTCACCTCCATCACACATGTTATTGTGTATCTGGCACCACCTATATGCCAGTTTGTTTACACTTTGCAGTTGATCATTGCTGTTTTCATATCAAAGAGTAGGGAGGAGTTTAACAATTTTTTAGATGTTGAGGTGGGGCATGGCTCACAAAAGGTTTGGAACCACTGCTGTAGATATGCAGCTGACAGGAAGCACTCAGTCTCTACCCAGCTTAAACTTCCACAAAGCTAACTGGAAAAGGATTCAGGAGGAGCTCCTGAAGCAAAACTGGACTGACAGTCTCTCTATGGAAGATGTCAACATACAACTTGAACAATTCATGGAAATAATACAAACCTTATACTCCAAATTTGCCCCAGAAAAAAAGGCCAACAGGCACAAGAATATTATTCCCAGAGACAGGAGAATTCTTATGAGAAGAACAAAGATCTTAAATCGATTACATACACAAGTATGGAACAAGATGGAATCCCATCTGAAGTAGGCACTGTTTCAAATTGAAAATGAGCTGAAACTCTCCTATGAAAAGGAGAGGGCAGAAAAAGAAGCCAGGGCTATAGAAAACATAAAGACGAACCCTAAGGCCTTTAAATGTGTAAAAGAGACCACCTAGGTACACTAAAGGATAGGGCCTCTTTTCCATAAAAGTGGCTCACTGACCGCAGACCACAAAGAGATAAGTGAAGCACTAAATGAACAATACAAAAGTGTTTTCACACCTCCAATGAGTCACCTGCAAATAAATAAGTATTAAATATAATTCTTGTTTGTTTTTGTATGGTGAGATCATTGAAATTTAAATGATAATTACATGTGTTAATGTTATGAGTGTTGTAATTGGAATATATTTTTACTTTGTACCTGTTAATTGCAGACTGATAATGTATTACCTATGGAGGATTCTCTCTGTGAAGTTGGTGACACAGAAACTGTTACAGAAACCTCAGAAGATAATCTTGACAAAGATTCTCCAGTAATGGTAGAAAACATGGATCTTCTTAAAACAACTCAATGTTGGGTAAGTTACAGATCTGAAATTCTTTTTTTTGACCAAAATTAGCTGTATTTCTTCTTCTTCTCCACAAAGGTTGAAGTGCAGAAGTTTGCTTAATATGTGTAGTGATTGATACTTTGCACTGTTTAACCTCTTCAGTGCTGTAGACAAGGTAACTCGTCCTAACATGTATGCATTTCAGTGCCACGGATGAGATAACTTCTCCTAACATGTTTGAACTCTTTCCAACAGTTCATAACTTCAAAGTTAGATGGGGTTACTAGTTTGTCAATCATTCAGATATGTTGTTAATAAATGTTTGTTTAAAAAAATATTCATTTCACTGAAGAAAAAAAGCTGGCACAGCAACCGTAGCTGTGTAAAATATATGCAGCAGTCAACAGGTTAATACAGATATTGCAACTATATCCTAGCTTTATTTTTTTTATCTTTCTAGAGTTACGGTTCTGGTCTAGGTTAATGGACTGGTAGAACTGTTATTTGTTCTGATTTTCTATTCTGAGTTCAAATTCCACTGTGACTATTTGGATGATAGATTTAATCTGTTGCTCAATTTAGCACCACCACCTGTCCCTTAGCTGCCTGTAGTAGATATCTCTGGTTTGATGATACCTTACTTCCACAGGTCTCAGAAGTCTTGGAGAGGGTCATGAGAACTGACCTTCTTCCTGACACCATTAAAATTAGTAATCTTTAGTAAAGGGTTGGGAGGACCCTCCAGTTGTGTCAAAGACATGACAACCTCTCTAGTGTTGGTGTCACAATAAAATACACTAGCTAGAATGTGAAACAGTATGTGAATGAGATGCAAACCTCTGACCTGTTTGGAGGGTCAGTAGCCCTGCTTCAATACTGACTCAGTCTGTGCAGACTTGTCCAACTCATGCTAGCAGGGAAAGCGGACATTAAATAATGATGTCGATGATATTACACATTTGTGTATTTTGTTTCATGAATTTTTCTTTTTTCTTGTAGGTTTGTTGCGAAGATTTTTCCAGTGTTGATGCTCTTCGGGTACATTTACGTACTCATCTTGCAGATATGCCATTTCGATGTGGTCTTTGTCATTTTGTTGCTGAGAAACGGCAAGAACTTGGTCGACACATGCTTTCCCAACACAAAATTGAACTGAAGGTTTTAATTTTTTCCTTTTGTCATCTTTATTCTTATTGAAGCTCAACAATTTTTACATAGAATTCTTATTTCACTGTTGTTATCTCTGTCACTATTGGCTTTATATTTCATTGTTGCTATCTCCCTCACCACTGGCTTTATATTTCACTGTTATCTTTCAGTGTCACTATTTCACTATTGCTATCTCTGTTCTTTGATCAGGGTCCAGAAGAATCTCTAACTTCTTGTTCAGCTATTCTTGAAACTGAAGGTACCATTCATGAAAAAGAAGAGTCTAACATAAGTGTAATATGTCGGTAAGTTTTGAACATAATTATGTTAAACGATGATGATGATAAATGTCTTTTCCATTCTTAACTAGTATTTCATGCATCTACTAATTTCAATATTTCTTGTCATTGTAACTGTATTTTATTTTATGAATTGTTTTCCTTTAACTCTTAAAATCCTGTAATGATTTAGCAAAAAATGTCTAAAAACAGATTTGTTAATTCAGATGTTTATATCTTTACTAACCATTATGAAAATCTTCAGTGTTAGAGCAAAGAGTTTAATTTTTAATGTGATGCAGTCATAGTACTGATTTATACTTTTCAAGAATGGCTTGCTAATGCAGTTTCTTGTACTAAGATTCTCCAAATATTTAATTTAAGCAACGCCTTTCATTAAAAAATAAGGTAATGAAAGGGTTATTTTACTATTTTTCATCCCTTTTCTTCCGTGCCAACATAAATGGGATAATTCTAACAGAATTGGACATTTGCATATTGTATAGCAGTTTTTATTTTATTTTTTTTAATGAATACTTTGTCTCAGTCAAACAGTGGAACCTGTTTCCCTGTCAAGCACCGTAGGACAGAGTTTGGTATCAGTGACTATAGTAGTAAAACCTGAACTCATAGTTGCTAGTACATCACCTTAACTTTATAACCATGGTGTATCATATTTGATACCTAATATTAATTTAAAACTTTTGTTTCTCTGTGTAGATGGTATGCTCATGTCCTATAATAACTACATAAGCTACATAGCCTTTTTAATTGGTTCATTTATTTAATAATTCAATCCCTAAACTCTTTTATGTTTTAGAAATGCTCGAATAGCTGTAAATCAACTGTTGAAACTGAAAAAGGAATTAGAACCAAATGCTCCAGATGAAGAGGATGCAAAGGTGTTTACTCCTGCTGAAATCCAAGGTGGTCGCCCAGTATATAAATGTCATGTTTGTATGCGTTCATTCCGTGGAAGTGCGTATCTGCGATTTCATCTTAGAAGCCACACAGGTATGTTTTTTATTCAAAAATCTTCTTAGTTGCTTCGCATTAAGGCAAATGTGAAAATAATATATGATTCCATTTTGAAATATAAATATATGTTACTGACCCATGCTAAATGGAAAATGGACATTAAACAATGATGATGATGAATTTATGTTCCTTCTTTTTGAAACACTTCCAGCCAGAATTCTCTCACCTCTTTCTGTTCAAACCAGCCATAACCGGCTGTTCATACTGATGTTAAGGTACTGTTCTCAAAATAAATAATATGAAAATCTCATAGATTCAATATTATTTGAGGTTAAGCCTTTACTGTGAAAATACAATAGTATGCAAATGCTTAATGTATATAGTGTTCATAAAAAACACTTAATGATGATAGTTGATAGGAAATGTGCATAATTCAGTTATTATTCAACTTTGACATAGCCACACAAGTTTATGAATGTGATACAGAAGTAGATTGATAACTGTCAGAAAATGTACAGATTTAATTGAATTGAGTTGACCAATAAGATAAAGTGAAATGATTGAAGACATATATGATCAGCTAAATATTAAATATTTAAAAACTGATTATAATTATGTTACAACACATTTTGTTTTTCAGTTTATATTTATTTTCTAGCCTTCATACTTTAATGGGTCTCTCCATTTGGATATTTACATATGTTCTTGAATCGGGTGTTTTGCAGTTGAAAGGCATTTCTAATATTATGAGAAAAAATCGATTTTTATGGAGACAATATAAGATAGAGGGGACCCTTTGATCTTGTCAAAGACATGACAACATCTCTAGTACTGGTGCAAGGATAAAATACACCCACTTCATACTGTAAAGTGGTAGTATTTGTGCCATAGTGAAACACACTGAATACACTCTGTAAAGTATTTGTGCAGATGCCATAATAAAATGCACTCAATACACTCTGAAAAAGTAGCTTTGGTGCCACAATAAAATGCATACTGTACACTCTGTAACATAGTGGTGCTGGTGCCTCAATAAAATATACCTGGTACACTCTGTAAAGTAGTGCTCGTGTAAAAAATAAATATACCCAGTACACTCTGTAAAAGATAGTGCTGTTGCCATTATGAAATGCACATAGTACATTCTGTAAAATGGTTGGTTCTAGGAAAGACATCAAGCCATAGAAACCTTGCTAAAATTTGGAATATACATGCAAGACACGATACTCTGCTCCATCTAGGAGAACAGTAACTGCAAAAAAATAACTAACTTAAACTCAAACCATCACAGCTTCTCCACCCCATGCCAATATGACAAGTCAGCATAGAATTGTGATGCTGATGATGATGTTCCAGTTAAATATAGTTAGCAAGACAACACCATGATGTTCCAGTTAAATATAGTTAGCAAGACAACACCATGATGTTCCAGTTAAATATAGTTAGCAAGACAACACCATGATGTTCCAGTTAAATATAGTTAGCAAGACAACACCATGATGTTCCAGTTAAATACAGTTAGCAAGACAACACCATGATGTTCCAGTTAAATACAGTTAGCAAGACAACACTGTGATGTTCCAGTTAAATACAGTTAACGAGACAACACCATGCCGTGATGATGATGATGATGATGTTCCAGTTAGCAAGACAACACCATGACTTTGGTAAAAATATATATTCTTAGTAACTAGTTATTTCGAATGTAATAAAACTCATTTGTTTTTATGCCAAGACATTGATGCCTACATGAAACCTGATACAAACGCAAACTTATATCATTCTGATGCACACACACACAAGCAATTTAAGGCCATTTTCCCTGCTAAAACGGCTTAGCTATGCAGGCCTCTCAATAGGTTCCATACTCATTGTGAGGCCCTTTCTAAGCCAATATTTTATGGTGGAATGCTCTTCCTGGCATCAACCTTTTTATTTGCTTCTTATGACATGCAGGGATATCGTGTACTTATTCTAAACTGGATGCACACAGCCAAAAGTTAAGATACCATTTACCAAAATAAGTTGAAGAACAATTGAATTTCATTATTGCATGTCTAAGAAATATATGCAACTTTTTTTAATATTCCTTTTTTTCCACTAATTGATATATATATATATATATATATTTGCATCAATTCAGGTGAGCGACCTTTTAAGTGCAATGAATGTGGTAAAGCATTTACTACTAAAGACATGTTAAATAAACATGTTAGCACTCACTCAGAAGAACGCAACTTTAAATGTGGTGAATGTGGCAAGTTATTCAAGCGAATTTCCCATGTACAAGAACATCTCAAAATTCACAGCACTATGCGTCCTTATACATGTTCGGTTTGTGAAAAATCTTTCAAAACATCTGTAAGTATATTTTGCTGTTTTAGATATTTTGGGATTTGTTTTGATAAATATGTATAAAAATAAAAATTAAGTGAATAGAAGCCTAACATCAGAACAATGGCTGTGTGGTTAAGGAGTGTGATTTGGGGTTCTGTCCACACACTGCATGGAACCTTAGGCAACTGTCTTGTACTATATCCTCAGGTTGACCAATGCTGCCTTGTGGGCAACATCCTGTCTACACTGTACAGGTGCACAGTTACTGTTAGGTGCTACATGCATCAAAATAGTGATTAGGAAAAATGGTCAGTGGTTTGGCAGGGTAAGAGAAAAGGAAAGAGGAGAAACATAAGGGAAGTAGGTTAGATTAGGGATGGGGCATTGTTGTAACCTAACTATATATATCTCTTTAAGCGGTATTTGTACTATGAGGAATAAATGTACTATAATGAATTAAAAAATGGGTAGTGTTTGAAAAGACTAAAATAAATAAATGAAAAATTAACTATGTAGGTAAGGCAAAACACCAGTGCAGTGTGTATTGTGTGAAAAGACTATCAGAAGAATATAAATATATGTGTGTACACATGCACACAGAGACACACACACACGTGCACACGT
The DNA here is from genome assembly GCA_964016885.1 of Eledone cirrhosa. Lineage (NCBI taxonomy): Eukaryota > Metazoa > Mollusca > Cephalopoda > Octopoda > Eledonidae > Eledone > Eledone cirrhosa. Next base: position 121,536,596 of record OZ024745.1, read on the forward strand.
CCATACATATAAATATACGTGTGTACACATGCACACAGAGACACACACGTGCGCACGTCCATACATATATCCATATAAATATATGTACACATGTATATTACCTCAGATGCGCAGACACCTAAGATATGCCGAGCCACACACACACACATAGGCACGTAAATATATGTGCAGGTGGATGTATATATGGAATAGCTACATTGGTTATCTTGTACACAGGTACACATGCTCTCCCATGTATACGTAGTTTCTGACGCAGCCTTGCGCGCACAGACATACACATGTCTGTGTCCCTGCATATGTACACACTAACGAAGTATGCATGTTCATAGGCCCAAGGGTCCATACAACTATGTACTTGTGCAGGGCTGTACGCATATATACACACACACACACATATATATACATATAGACACAAATATGTGTGGATGTGTATGCACTAATAGTGTGTCTAGACAGCTATTGTATGGGAATATATGGAGGTAAAAAAAAATTTCTATGGGATAAGATAAGGGTAAAAGTGTGCTGTAAAAAGCATGTAATGTTAATACCATATTGCATCCTGTATCATGTCCCCCACCACTAAACGTATCACCATGTATTCACCACTCCCACACACACATACTTCACACCCATGGGGCACGCACAAACATTACACCTCACAGTTGACTTCATCGCTTCCATTTCTATCACCAAATTCACCACCATTACTTAACATTTTTGATCAATTAAATATTGAGGTTGATTAAATTAACTGACACCCCACCCCATTCTCCCACTGTATAGTGGGCATATAAGTATCACGACAAAAAGTAGCCAGCCCACACTGTAAAGTGGTCATGTAGGTGTCATGACAAAGAGCACCCAGTCCACACAGTAAAGTGGTTGTGTAGGTGTCACAACAAAGAGCACCTAGTCCACACTGTAAGGTAGTTGTGTAGGTGTCAAAAAGCACCCAGTACTCACTGTAAATGAAGTTGGCGTTAGGAAGGGCATCCAGTTGTAGAAACCAACCCAAAATCAGTTCTCTATAAGGAAGACATGGTCACCTGATCTAGCATTGCCCACAACAGGACAACTCGTCTAACCCATGCCAGCATGGAAGAATGGACGTGTAACAGTGATGATGATATATATCAGTTTAATAGAAGATCAAAGCAATTTTATTCATACTTCTGTAATATTTCTACTTTTTAACAGAATGCATTAAAAGTACATCTGCGAATCCACACTGATGTTCTTCCTTATGAGTGTCAGTTTTGCCAGCGCCACTTCCGTGAAAAAGGCTCTTTGCAAAGACATGTGCGTATGCACACTGGTGAACGTCCATTTCAGTGTAAATTCTGTAATCGGAGTTTTGCAGAACATGGTACTTTGAACCGACATCTCAAAGCCAAAGGTAATTTTTTTCTGCTATCTGGTTCAAATTGATTATTTTTAACTTGATTATTATCTTGTTACTGAATACTGTGTCTATGGATTCACTTTGCAACATTTCAGGCAATGGTTTCAACTACTTCCTCATTAATCCGTTCTTTTATTGAAGTTAGGCTTTGTAGGTCAAAAACTAGCTTTAAATTCTTGAATATGAAGAAGTCATTGCAAATCAGGTGTCAACCACCTCAACTGATCAATACCTATTAACCCTTTCATTACCACATTCCTAATCAAATTCTCTGCCTGTGTTTCAATTAATTTTGAAAATAATCAAGAATTCCTAAGGATTTAGTAACATAACTAACTTTTTCATTATTAAACTGGTGTTTAGATTGCAATGGATTGACAGAGTCTTTATGGTATTGGACAAATGATTAACAGTATTTGTTCCAAGTCTTTATTTTCAGCATTCAAATCCTGCCATGGACTACTTTTATTGTTATTATTTCTATACTATCATTACTTTATTATTTTTGCCAGTCATCAGATCACCTTTTATCTATATACTTTTTTAAAAAGACCCAATTTTTGTTTGGAATATATTCAGCATTTTTCTTTTTATTGTAGTTCCTTGCATTCGGCTAGCAAAATACAAGGAAGTTACAGAGGGTACTTACCCAACGGTATTAGCGGAATTTTCATCTGTTGTAGCTGATACTCAGCAGTATATTGTATCTGAGAGAGAAGAAAAGAATGATTCTGAACTAGAGGTATGGCTTGTAAATGATACATTAAACTTGTTTTGCCCTGAAATGTGAATTTCCATTTACAAAAGCATAAAATATTAATTCTGTTGCTCAATATTTAAATCAACACATAAAGGGTCTTCAAGTGTTTTAAGACCATTTCCCAGCTAGAGCAGGGGTTAGTCTTGTGGGCACTCATAAGGTCCTTTTGGTAACCTCCTACAATATGGTGAAGCTAATCTAAACTGGATAAATTGTTGAACTAATAATCACAAATTCCATAAGTTCAGATTTTACTACTTTCCTGGTGCTGTTCCTTGTTTCAATTTACCTGATTGAACAAAAATCATTCCCCACCCCTGCTTCACATTTTAGTGACTAGCTATAGGATGATCATCTATCTGGAAAGATGTTAACACCATCAAATAAAATATTTTACTCATGTAATCATGGAAAATGGATATGAAACAGCAACACACCACTATCTGGCCTTTGAATGTATTTAGTGGAGTTCACTCTGCTGCAAACAGTCAAAGCATGTTCCCAACAAATGGTTATTGTTGTCTCATGGTGCACCAACACTACACTTTCCTAGATACCATAAACTAAAATCAAATCTGATGGACAATTTTCTCTTCTCTTTAAAAACCATGAATTTCAATTCAACCCAGATCCTCCCCCCTCTACTTACATCACCTCCTTCTAAAACACAACCCTCATAGCCTATTCCTCTTCTCTGTGGCACAAATCTTTCAGTACATCTTCTCTGTCCAGAATACACTCTTTCCTGATACTTCACTCAGAAATTTATGTCTATGTTCTGCCACATCTGCATTCCTCCATGTCTTGGATTGGTAGCTTCTTGTCAGATTGAACTATCACAGCCTATGCTGAGAGCATCCTCTGACACATTCTACCAACTCTGGTTTGCTGTAGAGAAAGATTGTTTAAAATATTGTTCAATTCAGTGCCACACACATTATTATGATAAATTATTTAAACCGGCCATATCCGACCAGAATTCTCTCACCTTTTTCTGTTCAAACCAGCTGTAACTCATACTTACCACTCATACTTATGTTAAGGTATTGTTCTCAAAATCTTATAGACTCAATATTATGAGATATTATGCAAGATAAAGCCTTTACCATGAAAATACAATGGTATATATAGAGTAATGTAAATGCTAAAGGGTGAAAATAACAATTTTTTCCTTGTTTCTGTTTCCAGACTGCTGAATATGTAGTGCTGCATACGAATTTAACATCAGATGAAATTATTCAGAATGTAGAAATTAGTGCTGATCCTCATGGCGTACAGCACTCAATGTTGGAGGCTACAGGATCTGAAGAAACTGCATCATACATTGTAGTAAGCACAGGTTCCCAAGAAAATAATCTTGATATGCTTGATATACAAACTGTGGAAAGTTTAATTCTTCCTGCTGAAGAACAGGTTGTTCAGCAATCAGATATTGAAGTTAGTGTTGTCAATGAGGAGAATGAACAAATTGTTGATGATAATGAACAAATTGTTGATGATAATGAGAACAGTAATGAGGATAATGATGCTAACAATGTTGATGATCACATTGTAGATAACAATGAAGATATCATTGATCAGAACAGTGGCATTAATACTGTTGAAGATCTACAAACGGTAACACTAGTTCAACAGGCTATTCCTAATGAAAACAATGAAATCCATACTATAGCAATGGCTCCACAAGAGGAAAATACTGTGTGTGTTTCTACATCAGATACCATTCACCAAGCTATTATAACTGTTAATATGGCAGATTCTACTGATATAATGGCTACTTGCAACCACGAACAATCTCTCGACATATCTGCTGATATGATGGATGCTTGCAGCCAGGAACAATCTCTTGACATATCTTCTATCCAGGAAGTAAGTGCTATGGATGTGGATGAAAGCTGACATTGAAAATTATAATCTCTCTATATGTAATTGTTAATGAAGGATGGAAGACTGTTTGACCAGCTGCTGCAAAACTAGTGGGGGTCCTTGGATTCACTAGTTACATTAAACAATAGGGAAAAAATGTAGCAACAAATATATATTTTTATCAGAAAAAAAAGTAAATATGGGGAGTACATACTTTGAGTGTTATCAATAAATCTTGATAGTATGAAAATGATATAAAAAGAATGATACTCTAGAAAAAAATGGAAAATTTGAATGGTTTAAATTGAAATACAGAACTGAAAAATAAAATAATCTTTTATAAAATATTTCTGGTTCAACTTATTTTTTCTGCAAAATTTGGTAAAAAAATAAATCTTGTGTGTGTAGTTTGATAAGAAGTGAGAATTTCTTAATAATTTTAGCTATAGTATTACCAGTAGTAATTTAAACCAGTATAACTATGTCTCTTAATTAGAATTGTAATTCTAATTAATACATAGACTTTTTATCCTGTTGATATCTCATGAAAGTAAATATTTAATTTCTAAAAGAACATCATCATACTCATCATCAGTTTTAAGTTTTTTCCATGCTGGCATTGGTTGGTTGGAGATTTTTGACAGAATTCTGCAGTGAGACACCCTTCCTGATGCCAACTCACTGAGAACTGGGGTCTCTTTACAAGGAATGTAAACAAATAACACCGCCTACAATGTCTGAGACGAGGAGACAAACACTCATATCATCATCACTATTCTATATCTATTTTCCATGCTTGTATGGGTTAGAGTTATGTTGTAAGGCCATACAGGTCAGATGACTGTCTCTCATTCATACTTACCATTTCAGTATGGTTTCTATGGATGTGTGCCAGTCTCTTCACAGCATGTACCAGGTGCATTTTATTGTAGCATTGCCACTAACACCTTACAGAGTGAACTGGGTGCATTTTATTGTGGTACCACCAATACCACTTTACAGTGCGGTCTAACTACGTTTTATGGCACTAGCACTACCACTTTACAGCGTGGGCTAATTGCATTTTATCATGGCACCAACACAACCTCTTTACAGTGTGGGCTGAGTGCATCTTATAATGGCACCAACACAACCATATATTGTTTGCTGGGGAAGAGGTGGCTTTATAGAGCGAAATCTGGCAGTATATTGTGGGGTGCACTCATCTTTCCATGCTGGCATGGGTGGATGAAGTGAGAATTCAGGGATGTGAGAGCAAGTGTTGGGTGATGTAGTGTGAGACTGAGCAAGCAAAGTCTGACAATGCAGTGAACATCTTTCTATAGCCATGTCTGCACTAAAATACTCTTTAAATGTTATATAGCTCCTACAGCAATAATTGCAGATACTTGTGTGCTTCAACATCAGACACCATTCACCAAACTATTATAACTGTTAATATGGCTGATTGGTTACACATTGACCATAACATCCATGAATTGCTATTTTCAAAAATTATATATTTTGAAATGAAAATTTATTAGAAATAGAAAATTTATGCAATAAAATATGGTTTGAATCAATAATTGAAAGAACTGGGGGAGTAAGATTAAATTTGAAATATAAAGCAGCATTGCAATTATCAAAAACATTAACAAAGAATAGAGTTGGGAAGATTTCAAAATAATTTAAGACATATTAGATTTTTTATAATTATAGAAAACAAGATGAAGGTTTTCAGGCTTGATATTATATTTAATTATATACAACATTCTGAAAATTATATATACATGAATATATCTCTTCAAAACACCCAAGCAATATCTCTAATTTATCAGACTCATAACATTAATATTCAGTCATTAAATTATCTCTAACTTCATATTTAACACCAGAGGAAGCCTTAACATGATTGCTCAACATACTAAAAGTAGCTACCAAGTTTCACCTTAACATCCTGTAACCACTTAGCAAATAATATTTTTCAAAAATTGGTTTAATTCAAATATATAGTTTGCTAGTGGACAAATCATTGTAAAAGTATTTGAGTAAAAACATCAATTTTTAATGTGGTGCAATCGCAGTGTTGTTTGTATTTTTCAAGAATGTCTTGCTTATGCAGTTTCAGATGGTACAGGATTTTAAGATGAAAACAAAAAGAAAGGTTATGGCTAAAACGCCTTTGATCATAGGTCTGTTTACTCAGGGCTGTAACTTACCTATACATTATTTAAATTTAGAAATTCTTCAATAAAAATAAAAATGTTAGCAGTAGAAATATTTTCTACTAAGATATTGTTTCTTGCATCTTATCCATTTTATTCAAGTATGTTAACCAGTGTTGGCGAAGGGAATTATCTGTACCTGTACCGCGTTTCAATTCAAGTTTTTCCAGAAGTGATAACAAGATTGGTGCATTTTCTTGTAAAAGATCTGGATGAAAAGCCAGCAATTTATTCCATAGTTGACTCAGAGTGGCTGGAAAATTATCAAAATAGTTGCGCAAAAATTGATTCAAGATTGCTAATAATTCTTTTTGAGATATTTCTGTAGAATATTGATAACTTGCTTTCAGTAAGAGGCTCAGTAGGTGAGTTGTACTTTGTTTAAGTTGAGGATTTTTTGTAAGTAAATAACATTCCAGAAGTGGCCTGAGCAGTAAGATTGTGTCATTAGCGACATCTTCAGTTGATATTGTCATTTCAATAACTTCTCCAATAAACTGAATACTGATAATTGCAGATTCAGGAAGTTTTAAGCCTTCAACTTTAAGAGTGTTTTCTTGTAAAGTCGTCCAAATAAAATTTCGGAAATTTCTAGCATTAGCCATGCTGCTTGTAATCAGTTTATCTGTAAGTATATGTACCAAAGGATGATGTTTTACCTGAAATGAAAAACTAGTTTCTTCTTTGCTACGTTTCAATGGAAATCTTGGCAAATATTGCAAGACTATATCTTTGAGTCTCCTTTGGACATATGGAGCATACCGACTATTGATTTTACTCAGACCCAAAACAAATAAATGAAGTGTATCATGCACAACTGTCTTTATTATTGGGTTGAGGGGTTTAGAAGGAATAAATAGAGAATGAGGGAAAAGTAAACAATCAATGGCATGTTGTAAACAAGGTGCATTAAACAATAATGATGCACAATATTTTACAAGGTTACCTATACTGGTATATATGTACCGTACAATAGATGTACTCGAAGGGTTATCAAGAAGTGGTTTTATATAAACACTGATATCTTCAAAAACTAACTTTATGTCTTCTTTCAATTTCATTTTGTCCTCCCAGCTAACAGTATCTTCATGAGCCTTTGCAAATACTTTAAAAAGTTCTATAAGAACTTCACATTCACTTGACAAATCCATTTTATTTGTTATAGAACTGATTCTCCTAATGGCAGGCAATTCTATCACATATTTGGTTACAACTTCAAGCTGTTTCGAGGGAACAGGTCCCAACAATAAACAACATCTAAGCCAACTATGGATTAATTTCATCTGTAGTGATCCTTTAACAAATTGATCCTCGCTGACTTTTAAATTTTCAGCAACAGAAGATTCTGACAAAACATGACCAAGAAAACGACAAGTAATTGACACATTGATAGATACATCACAAACAAATTTTGAGAAGATTGAGGAAAAACTGGGACTCCAGTCAGGAAGTGTAAGTGAAAGACAGAGAAACTGAGCTGCCAGGTCAGCTACTTCAGGTAGTACATTTGAAGATTTGGCTTCACTCTCAATAAATGGGAAAACATTCAACCACATATTTTGAGCCATCTGTTCATGATGATCATTTGGTATGAATATATCTCCTTCAGTTTCTTGTTGAGTTTTCACCAAAGAAAGCAGCTTTGAAAGAATTGTACTAAACAAAACAAACATACTACATATTTCAAAACTTTGGCAAGCTGTTAAAATAGGGCTGAAGTCTTTTGTGATGAGTTTATATTCAGATAAAGTTAATTCAGGACTAGAATCAATGAAGTCCTGTAAACTATCTACATGAACTCGAAGGACATCCCACAATGCCCGTCGCCTGTGTATATCATTGGAGTCTGAGGCAAATTTACTACTTATGTAATTCAACAATGGTATTAGTTTATCAATTGCAGCACTACAATCACTATTCCAGTGCATAAGAATGGACATTCCTACATAAATTCCCTTTAATATCACACACTGACGTTTGGTATCAGCTAATCGAAAATCAATCATGTTATAAAGATCAAACAGAGAACTGAGTAACTGATCATCATGTGTGCATAATGTGAAGCTAAGAAACAACTCAGTGAACTGTGTAAGACCAGTTTCAGTTAATTCTTGCATTCCCCTTTGATGAAACTTTGATAAAAGCCGTCCTTTAAAATTCCGCCAGGCTGAGTTGTTCCCATCGTTAACAAATTCTTTGAGTTGCTGACAAGTTAGATGAAGAAATAAGTGAAAACTATTTTCTTTAGAAAGAGCAGCTAAATCAAGTTCTTTGTTATTTAGCTTCAAGCATTTTTCAAATAATTCACGAGCAGTTTTCACTTTGATTACCAAGCCAGATAATCCAGATGAAGAAATCTGCAAGACATGAAAATATGAATTTAAAAAGATATTTCACATATATCTAAAAGATGTGAAACAATAAATGCTGAAATGGTAACATTCGAGAAAAAATTGCGAAGATATACAAAGTGTCATTCTTTTGTAGAAGGAGGGGATGAAATTTCACTAATCTGATCCTTCTAGACAGCAATAGCTTTGTAACTCACTAAATTCTTTGATAACATGCATAGTGTTGGAGGACGAAATACTTTGTTGTATGTATGTTAGGAAGGGCATCCAGCCGTAGAAATCAAGCCAAAATCAGTTCTGTATGAGCGAATCAGGGTCCCACGACCTAATCCCTCACAAAGGGATAGCCCATCCTACCCATAATAGCGTGGAAGATGGACGTTAAACGATGATGATGATGATGATGATTCTTGCTCTAGAATCTGAGGTCAAATCCTGTTGAGGTAAAATACTAGGGTCAACTTAATCGTGTTTCCCCTCATCCCTAAAATTGCGCCTAAATTAGAAACAATTATTTAGTGAGAGGAGGGGCAGAATTTCTGGTCCCAGAGTCTGGTAGGGGTCATATACAGTACTGGAATTGTAAAGATGAAAGGCAGAGTTAAACTCAGAATATAAAGACCAATGACTGAACACTGTGAGGAATTTGGTTCAATATGCTGTTTCCACCAACCCTTTGATCTTCTTCGCCCACTTATTCCTGGGAGGGTCATGGGGGCAGAGTCTTCAAACACTCTTTCCAGCCAGTCCTGTCAGAAGCAACCGTCTCCAACTGATCCAGCTGGATCTCCAAGCGAGACCAGCTAATCTCATGGATGTTATCCAACCATCTTGCTCTGGGTCTCCTAACTGTTGGTTTCGCCCGTAAAATCTGTCCAGTGATTCTTTCCTGAGACATTCTAACCACATTCCCTCTGTTAACTTCAAATATGAACAAGTATATAATATTGATTTATTTTATCTAGGTGCTGTGCACCGAGTTTTTAAAAGGGCAGATATGAAATGTTGCAGCAGTTATGCTTTTCTGATGGGGATAGAGAAATGCAGGGAAATTACTGTAGCCAATAATTGAAACTGCGGATTAGATTCATCATTATGGTTGTTAATATTAATTCTGTCAAGTGGGTGAAAATGAGCAAGATAGAACATCAGATAGTGTGCTTCATGGTAGCTAGCTTAGTATCTCAAATTATGCCATTCCTTTTTGCAGCTTCCTTTAAATAAGTAGTAGTACTTTACACTGGAATCATCATCATTTTACGTCCTCTTTTCCCCGAGTCAACCTTCAGCACACTGTGGGCGACAAAATGCACCATATGTGTAATCTCCCCTTAATAGATAATGCAGTGTCAAGGGAAACAACTCATAAAAATTACTCGCGTGCTAAAGGTTAATATTAATTATTCATAGAAATGAGAGAACAATTGCACAAAACCAAATAATTTCTTATAAGTTTGAAATTACAGACCAAAAAATATCATCATTACTTTTCTAAGATTATGATAATATAATACTTACAGAATGAAAATATAAATACATTTCATTCTATAAGTATTCATTAATATTGTATATATTATTTGCATCTATATTTTCATCCTGTAAGAAGTATTCATTAACCCTTTAGCCTTTAAACCAGCCAAATCCAGCTAGAATTCTCTCACCTCTTTCTATTCAAACTGGCCATAACCAGCCCCTCATGCTGATGTTAAGGTATTGTTCCCAAAATAAATAACATCAAAATCTTATAAATTCAATATTATGTGAAGTAATTATGTAATTACTTCACATTATGAGGTAAAGCCTTTACCACAAAAATACAATAGTATATGTAGAGTAATGTAAATGGTAAAGGGTTAAGTATTATATATATTGACAGGTAAATATATTTTGAAACAACGAGCGAGTTTGAAATTAGAAATAGCTTTCGTTGTATTTTTTACTAAAGAAATTTTAGCGTGATAGTGGGGTTTAGAACCCTCAAAGAATTCGAAAAAGATGAGTATTGACGTAGATGGGAGTCGAACCCACATCTTTGGTTATCTAGACCACACATCTTTTTCCATTTCTTAGAGGGTACTATCAGGCTAAAATTTCTTCTGTCAAAAATACAGCGAAAGCTTCTATTTCTAATTATATATCATTTGTGTCTATATTTTCATTCTGTAAGTATTCATCATCATCGTTTAACATCTATCTTCCACGCTAGCGTTGGTTATTATTATATTCATATAAAAGTAATAACGGTTTCTACTTTAGGCACAAGGACAGCAATTACCCCAGTACATTACTGGTGCTTTATTTTATCCCCCCCCCCATTCCTGTAAGAATGCAAGGTTAACCTCAGCGAGATTTAGAACATCTATGCTACAAAGCATGGTGACTGATGCTTTACCAATAAAGTAATAATGATATTTTGGGGTTTGTAATTTCAAACTTAAAAGAAATTATTATTAGAGGATTGGCAGTATCGGTAGAGGGTAGGACGCCATGCTTTGCAGCATAAGAGTTACGGCCCTTTACGGTCTGAGTTCAAATCCCGCCGAAGTTAACTTTGCCTTTCATTCTTACGGGGTCGATAAAATAAAGTACCAGTAATGCATGGGGTAATTGCTGGCTTTGTGCCAAAAGTAGAAACAATTATTTCATCTCCTGAACAAATTTTTTCTTATTCCAATTTAAATCTTGGATAATTGCTGGCCTTGTGCCAAAAGTAGAGACAATTATTATAATAGAAGATAATAGAAGACATATTACCTTGAAGGTGTTGTTTAATTTACGAAAGAAATAATTCCAAAGAACGTTTAATAATGTCAAATCTGCTTTCCACAACCGACAAACTTGTACAGTACATATCAAATAACACTGTAACTCTTCCTCGGACACCTGACCAGCTAACAAGCACTTCATTTCACTGACAATTTCCTCATGGTTGCTCTCCACATGTCTATGTACTGTAATAATTTTACCTACATCATTGAGTTTATAGAGTGGTACCAAATGGTAAATCATCCAGATACAAAACCCTGGTATATTTTTCGGTCTGCTTTTAAAGTAAAAGCTAGGAATAGATCCTGCAGTTTTATCACCTGTTGCAAAGTCACTTGAAACCCTTTTATGTCCATTGGTAATCTAGAAAATATAAGAAAAAGTAAAAACTATTGAAGATCTTAACTATGAAATATGTGTAGATCATCATCTTCATCATCATCGTTTAACGTCTATTTTCCACGATAGCATGGGTCAGATGGGTTTGTCCTATCTGAGGCAAGTTGGGTTCGGTGACCGTGTCTCCCTCATACAGGACTGTTTCTGGCTGGTTTTCTACGACTGGATGCCCTTCCTAATGCCAACCCCATTTACAGTGTGTGCTGGGTGCTTTTTGTTGTGTCTCCTACATGACCACTTTACAGCGTGTGTTGGGTGCTTCTTGCCGTGTCTGCTAAAACGACTACTTTACAGTGTGTGTTGGGTGCTTCTTGCCGTGTCTGCTAAAACGACTACTTTACAGTGTGTGTTGGGTGCTTCTTGCAGTGTCTGCTAAAATGACTACTTTACAGTGTGTGTTGGGTGCTTCTTGCCGTGTCTGCTAAAACGACTACTTTACAGTGTGTGTTGGGTGCTTCTTGCAGTGTCTGCTAAAACGACTACTTTACAGTGTGTGTTGGGTGCTTCTTGCCGTGTCTGCTAAAACGACTACTTTACAGTGTGTGTTGGGTGCTTCTTGCAGTGTCTGCTAAAACGACTACTTTACAGTGTGTGTTGGGTGCTTCTTGCAGTGTCTGCTAAAACGACTACTTTACAGTGTGTGTTGGGTGCTTCTTGCAGTGTCTGCTAAAACGACTACTTTACAGTGTGTGTTGGGTGCTTCTTGCAGTGTCTGCTAAAACGACTACTTTACAGTGTGTGTTGGGTGCTTCTTGCAGTGTCTGCTAAAACGACTACTTTACAGTGTGTGTTGGGTGCTTCTTGCAGTGTCTGCTAAAACGACTACTTTACAGTGTGTGTTGGGTGCTTCTTGCAGTGTCTGCTAAAACGACTACTTTACAGTGTGTGTTGGGTGCTTCTTGCAGTGTCTGCTAAAACGACTACTTTACAGTGTGTGTTGGGTGCTTCTTGCAGTGTCTGCTAAAACGACTACTTTACAGTGTGTGTTGGGTGCTTCTTGCAGTGTCTGCTAAAACGACTACTTTACAGTGTGTGTTGGGTGCTTCTTGCAGTGTCTGCTAAAACGACTACTTTACAGTGTGTGTTGGGTGCTTCTTGCAGTGTCTGCTAAAACGACTACTTTACAGTGTGTGTTGGGTGCTTCTTGCAGTGTCTGCTAAAACGACTACTTTACAGTGTGTGTTGGGTGCTTCTTGCAGTGTCTGCTAAAACGACTACTTTACAGTGTGTGTTGGGTGCTTCTTGCAGTGTCTGCTAAAACGACTACTTTACAGTGTGTGTTGGGTGCTTCTTGCAGTGTCTGCTAAAACGACTACTTTACAGTGTGTGTTGGGTGCTTCTTGCAGTGTCTGCTAAAATGACTACTTTACAGTGTGTGTTGGGTGCTTCTTGCAGTGTCTGCTAAAATGACTACTTTACAGTGTGTGTTGGGTGCTTCTTGCAGTGTCTGCTAAAACGACTACTTTACAGTGTGTGTTGGGTGCTTCTTGCAGTGTCTGCTAAAACGACTACTTTACAGTGTGTGTTGGGTGCTTCTTGCCGTGTCTGCTAAAACGACTACTTTACAGTGTGTGTTGGGTGCTTCTTGCAGTGTCTGCTAAAACGACTACTTTACAGTGTGTGTTGGGTGCTTCTTGCAGTGTCTGCTAAAACGACTACTTTACAGTGTGTGTTGGGTGCTTCTTGCAGTGTCTGCTAAAATGACTACTTTACAGTGTGTGTTGGGTGCTTCTTGCAGTGTCTGCTAAAACGACTACTTTACAGTGTGTGTTGGGTGCTTCTTGCAGTGTCTGCTAAAACGACTACTTTACAGTGTGTGTTGGGTGCTTCTTGCAGTGTCTGCTAAAACGACTACTTTACAGTGTGTGTTGGGTGCTTCTTGCAGTGTCTGCTAAAACGACTACTTTACAGTGTGTGTTGGGTGCTTCTTGCAGTGTCTGCTAAAACGACTACTTTACAGTGTGTGTTGGGTGCTTCTTGCAGTGTCTGCTAAAACGACTACTTTACAGTGTGTGTTGGGTGCTTCTTGCAGTGTCTGCTAAAACGACTACTTTACAGTGTGTGTTGGGTGCTTCTTGCAGTGTCTGCTAAAACGACTACTTTACAGTGTGTGTTGGGTGCTTCTTGCAGTGTCTGCTAAAATGACTACTTTACAGTGTGTGTTGGGTGCTTTTCGTCGTGACACCTATACGTCCACTTTACAGATATGAAAAATTATTCATACTGTGTACAGTAAATCTATTTCTCCATGTATGATATACATTCATTTTTTTTTTTTTTATATTTCATTCAGCTATAACATTCCATAATAACCATAGAGCCAATCTCATAAGCTTCACATTTGCTGAAGTTGTCACTCTTTTACTGGTTCTAGTACAAATATATATATATATATATATATGTGTGTGTGTGTGTAAAGTGGTCATGATGGTGACATGGTAAAAAGCACCTAGCCCACACTGTAAAGTGGTTGTGATGGCGACACAACAAAAAGTGCCCATCCCACACTATAAAGTCGTTGTGTAAACGTCACGACAAAAAGCACCCAGTACTCACTGTAAATGAGGTTGGCGCTAGGAAGGGTATCCAGCTGTAGAAACCGAGCCCAAATCGGTTCTGTATGCGCATGACATGGTCACCTGACCTGGCATTGCTCACAACAGGATAACTCGTCTAACCCATGCCAGTGTGGACGTTAATTGGTGATGATGATGATATATATATATATATTACATATTAAATATAAGTGAAAAAAACTATATGTTTGGGAGTAAAAGCCACGCAGACAAAATTAAGTTAGTCTCACTTATATAAACATCTTTTTTCTCTCCAATCTACCAAAACACACATCTATTTTTTGTATATGCGCTACATTTCCTGTACATGTTATATTTATCGCATACCGAAGTTTTGTATATCTTGGTTGATATTTGATAACAACTAAACTAATCACTACAATTAAATTGACCAAATTTGCCACCCACCCAATTCAAAAATGCTTTCCCCGCCCCTGATACCATGGTTTCTATATATTTTATTCATTCATTGAGATGTTTAAGTGTGAGAGACTAATTAACCTTTTAATTTATATATATATATAAATTTATATATATATTTAATTTATATATATATATTAATTTATATATATATTTCTGAAGACGGCATATATGTGTGTTTGGTATGTATATTTAATCTTGATAGTTTGTATAATTTTGTATAATTTTGTACATAGATCTGTTGAATATGCATGCCAATTCTAACACATATATATCCTAGAAACGATCGTTAAATAATGAACTTTTTTTTGTTTAATATAAGGAACTGTTTCATTGTTTTATTCATTATTTTTTTAATATTTTTTTAATATTTTATATATATATATATATATATATATATATATATATATAGTAATATATATATATATATAGTAATTATTATGGATGGTCGTGTTGGTGAGTTGTGTGTTGTGGTGTTGATTCGTTTCTTGCGTGCGTGCTCACTTGTAGCTTGCTGTGTGGTGTGGTCACTGTTGTGTGATACAGTGTAACCAGAGGTTGCATGTGTGTAGGTAAGTGAGTAAGTGTTCAATAAGATGATTATATGATAGTTCCTTGATCAAGCAGAAAATGAATATATATAAATGAACCACGATAACACCAAACCTCTATATTATTAGTTTATTGAAAATAACTCACGCTGGAACTATATGAAAAGTAGACAAGAATTATGTACGATATTTGTTTGTTTGTAAAAGTATAATTAAATTCTATTTACCAAGAAAACTTTATGAACTTCACTGGCTTGGTTAAGAGAGAGACCAAGAGATAGAGATGGAGTGAAAGAGAGAGAGTAAGAGAAAGTAAGAGTCTGTAAGACCCCAAGAGGTCTGTAGAAAGCAATAGTTTACATGTTTACTCTATCAAGAACTGCCGCTGGCTTGATTTAAGGCAGGCTATTTATCTCTGTCGCTTCCTCTGTCCCCAAGCCTCGAGAACAAAGGGCTGACCTTTAGAGGTCATCCACTCTCAGACCTGTTGATGCCCGAAAGGAGATAACCCAAAAAATGACCGTTAAATGTCACCCACAGGGTCAAGGTGTGGACAGATTTCGCTACATATGTACATACCCACAGAAATGGAAGTTCTCCTCAAGTTAAATATCAGATCATCCCATAAGTAATGTCCGAAATTTCGGTCAGAAAAACAAGTCATCAAATTTCACATTTTATTAAAAAATAGTCAATTATTGTATATCAGGTGAAATCATGGAAATAAAACAAGTAAAAAAAGTAATTAGTTACCTCGTGAAATGTGTACCAAAATGATCGACCACCACGATATCTTTGCCGATGTGTAAGTAGCTGAATTAACATCGTCCACACCTCTTTGACACACGTACAGGTGAATGGAGATACCTTTATGTAGTCAGCAAATGGGAGGTTAGAGAACCGATGGCATGCAACGGCTGACAAATCACGTAAAATATAATGTACAATTTTTTGAAACACATCTGGTTCAATTTCATCCTTAGGTACGACGTGAGATCCACCATGTAGAATTTCCGATGTGATTTCAAAATTCTGATCGGGACATAGATCAACAATAAGGAAGATTATTTCTACAGTTGACCAATATATATCCAGATGCATATGTAAGGTGTGATAAAACCCAGAACTACCTTTGTTTCCATGTCGACAGATACTGTTTTGGAGAAAGTGCCTCGGTAACTCTGAGATGGGTCCAATATGTTGCAATAATAACTGGATGTTTTGAAATAATTGTTGAAAAAAAACAAGATTATCAGTTTCCCCAGTCGTGTTGCAATCGCTTGACTGGACATTTCTCAAGTCCGACACAATATATTTCTGTAAATAGTAATTGATGTACTCCAAAAACGCTTTAATTTGTTCCCGTTGATGTAACAACCCTCTGCTTTGATGAGAATTGACTTCTCCCATTCTGAGAGTGTCCCTCTCGGCATTGTTGACAATATAATTGATGGACTGCTGAGCCAATAAAAACAAACGTTCTGTGTGGAGATGTAAAGCAGTTCTTACTGAATATTTAAAGCCAAACAACCAGATCCAGTTCGAACAAGTGACGTTATCATCAACAGCCGGGTTTACTTCGTTCATGCAGACATCATCATCGGATTCTAATAATCCAAAAGTTTTCTGCCGTTTTGTAGTTGCTAAGAAATATTTTAGTGTACCTTTGTTAAGATAACTCTCAGGGTGAAAATCGTCCAAACAGTTAGGATGTACTTCTCCATTGCAAAAAGATACAACAAGTCGGCGAACAGGTAGCGTGGGAGTAGATGTAGAAGCCCCATAAGCTGGCAATGAAACATTGCTTTGTAGCATGGCGCCTCCATCAATAAATACAAACTTCCCGCTTTCTTTTAGTGTCGGGGAGTTATTTCCCTTATTCCATAACTAGAAAATCATCTCCTTACTTGCTTTTTCGTAGTAGTTTCAATCTTTCAATATTTAAAACCATTTCACTTACCCCACTAATGCTCTACGTTTTGTTGTTTGGGTGTTACGATTCCCGGATGCCATATTCGTACTTAAAATCGAAATAGAACGAGCTTTTGGCTTTTTGCTCAACATGTGATTTTCGTTCACGCTGAACTCGCCTTGGTATACCTGGATTACCAGTTAAACCGGAGATTCTCTAAACCCCCCCCCCCCCCCCACCTTCATGGCCACCTAATATACTCAGCGCCCTATTTACAGAGAGGCCTGCCTACACGCAAATTGTAAATAATTGTTTCTACTTTAGGCACAAGGCCAGCAATTACCCAGTTCATTACTGGTACTTTATTTTATCGACCCCGTAAGGATGAAAGGCAAAGTCAACCTCGGCGGGATTTGAACTCAGATCGCAATTGTAAATAATATATAATAAATAGAATCATTAATTTATATATAATAAACAATATAATATATACTATGTATAAATAAATATTTTATATATATTTTTATTTTACTATATTTATATATATGTATCATTTGATACAAATATGCATACATATATATACATACTTGCTCCTTACCACCTCAAGGAGCTCCTATCCCTCCTCTCGGCTGAGGCCGGGCGCTGCCTTCTCTGTGCAATTTTGGCGCTCACCAATAGGCTCATCCATGGCACCCTGGACCCTCACGCCCAAGGCCTCTTTTTTTCGGCTAGCCTCACCGCTCTCAGGAAGAAAGCGGGTGGCATACGCCCCATCGCCGTGGGCAATGTCTTCCGGAGGCTGGCTGCCAAGGTGGTCTGCAGGTCCATAACACCCGAACTGGGTATGGAGTTCAGTCTGGTGCAACTGGGTGTCAGCGTGTCCGGTGGTTGTGAGGGGGCCGCAACCAGGCAGTTCTTCAACAGCTGCCCAGTGGAACCGGCATCCAGGGACTCCAGGCACCTCATTGACATGAGGAATGCCTTCAACTGTTTAAGCCGAGACCATCTGCTCGAAGCCTGCCTGTCGAGCCCCCTCTGCCTACCTATCGTATGGAGCCCCGAGCATGCTCCTTGCTGCTGATACGGTCATACCTTCGGCCACTGGGGTCCAACAGGGCGACCCTTTGGGACCCCTCCTGTTTGCCCTTGGTATAGACCACATCGCCCGGAGTATCACGGCCCCTCTCAATGTTTGGTATCTGGATGATGCTACATTGGGCGGGCCCGTACAGAATATCTGCCATGACCTACACTCGGTGGTTCCTGCCCTGGCAGGAATCGGCCCCCAGGTCAACTCGGCCAAGCCGGAGGTGGTGAATTTCAGCCATGATGCTGAGAGCTTTGCAGCCTCCGACTCGGACGTGCGGTCCATTCTCCATCAGGTACAGGTGACCCCCAAAGAGGATGTCCTCATCCTCAGGTTACCGACCCACCCGCCGGCCATCCGCTCCACCATCAGGTTCAGGCTTCAACAACTCCAAACACTCACGAGCTGACTGGGCTTGATCGACGGCCACCCAGCCCTCTTTCTGTTGAGGAACTGCTTCGCCATGCCGAAGCTTCTCTATACCCTTCATAGCGCTCCGTGCTACACTCACACATCTCTCCTCGCTGACCTCAATACTTGTATCCGAGAAACAGCCGAGGAGATATGCAACGTCAAGTTTGACGACATTGGATGGCAACAGGCCACTTTACCTGTCAGGTATGGCGGCCTTGGCCTCCGGTCCCCGATCTCACTGGCTTTGTTGGCGTATCTTTCGTCAGTAACCTCGTGCCGCGTCCTTGTCAGCAGGGCTCTTCTAAACACAATAGAACCCTCTGTATTCAGAGAACGTTAGGCCGCCTGTGAGATGTGTGACCGGCTGGGACTCAGCCCAGTAGACGTCCCTCCTCCATTGACGTCATGTCCCCCCCAAATCACTTGGGATGCCATCGAGTGCAGGCCTGGCCTCAGACAGGCTCACGCGCCAGCACCACCTTGCCTATTTTCGTTCGGCCTCCAAACCCCACAGTGGTGCCTGGCTCCATGCCCTGCCCTCCTTCTCCACTGGCACGCAGCTAGACAATAATAGCCTGCGCATTGGCGTTTCCTTGAGACTCAGCCTCCGGATCTGCAAGCCACACCAAATGTGGCATCATGCTAACCTTTTTCCGCAGCAATCTAATATGGGAGATAATAATCTAATACATAGCTAGAGAGAGAGAGTATATAAGTATGTAAGCGATGGAGGAGGAGAGAGACAGATAAATATAAAGTACATAGGACCATACATTCCAATGTGTCCTCCATTTAAAATTCTAAAAGCAATTTGGCTGCTATTTCTAGAAGGTTGAACCACAATGTAGAGGCTACATCAACATGGTATTTTAGAAGTTTTCCTTATCTTTCGTTGCATCTAATTTTTAACATATTGTGTTTCGTTTTTCTTTTAGCCCTTTAACATTTACATTACTCGATATTTACTATTTTTTCTATATTTTCATGGTAAAGGCTTTATCTCTCATAATATCGAATCTATGAGATTTTGATATAATTTATTTTGAGAACAATACCTTAACATCGGTATGAACAGCCAGTTATGGCCAATTTGAACTGAAAGGTGAGGGAATTCTGGCCGGATACAGCCAGTTTAAATGCTAAAGGGTTGAGCACTAACTCCTTCTTTATCTGATACTCTGAAACTCTCTCTTCTCGTCTTCAATCTCCCACTAACACCATCTTGGCTGCCTTTCCTGCTACTTTCATTTATTCAACTCATGCACTTTGTAATGAGTTATCATGTTGTGCAGAAGCAGATCTACACTGAAACTAATGAAGCTTAAATTTCAGGATCCTTAACCCTGAAGGTTAGTTAAGTTATGAAGCCCTGTACTAGTTAAGTTATGAGGAACTGTGCTGGTTAAGTTATGAGGCCCCTTACTTGGGCTCTGAAGGAGATAAAAAATTTGGGAGCAGGAAGATGCCACCCACCCCCAGCCAACAGGGCCCTGTACTTAAGGACACCTAAGCACATGGTAAATCTGGCACTAACTGTTGCCCTAATAATGTTGCTGATTGTAAAGGGTTCTCTGTAAGTAGTTCCAGCTTCAGAGCCTCAAAAATATAGGTCTACTGTTGATTCTATATACGAGGGTTAGCTGAAAGGTTCATAGGATGACCAAGATATTCTCATGGAATGACCAAATGAGGTTTATTTTTCAACATAGTCGCTAGAAAGAAACAACGCAGTTATTAATAAGAGTTGAAATGTTCACTTTTAGCGACAGAGTGTTAATCAAACATGATTTTAAAAATAAAAAGATTCAAGTTTATCAAAAATTGACTGTACTCATAATTAAAAAGTAAAATAATTTATTGGCAAAAAAAGAAGAAAAATCCTAAAAATTTGAGGAAAATATGTGATGGTCTGTGTCAGAGAAAAACAGCCAATAAAATAAGAGTTGAGT
The DNA here is from genome assembly GCA_964016885.1 of Eledone cirrhosa. Classification (NCBI taxonomy): domain Eukaryota; kingdom Metazoa; phylum Mollusca; class Cephalopoda; order Octopoda; family Eledonidae; genus Eledone; species Eledone cirrhosa. The sequence continues at coordinate 121,557,253 of OZ024745.1, forward strand.
TTTGATGTAGTAAAGGCTTTTTGAAAAAATGTCTGCACAGGGACTTCTTCACCCACTTATTCCTGGAAGGGTCATGGGGGAAGAGTCCTCAACCACTCCCTCTAGTGGGTCCAGTCCGAAGCAACTGTCTCCAACTAATCTGGCTGGATCCTCAAGCGTGACCAGCTAAGCTCATGGATATTATCGAACCATTTTGCTTGGGTCTCCTACCTGTTGGTTTTGCCCGTAAAATCTGTCCAGCAATTCTTTCCTGAGACATTCTAACAACATGGCTATAGTGTCGGAGCTGTGATCCCTCAATTCAGAGAAGTAGCAACTCTACCTGGAGTGACTCTCTGATCTCCGAGTTATGCAGTTTATCGAATAACGTTACTCCAAAGACCCTCACAAGAACTTATTTAAAAAATTTATAAATGTTCAATTAATCAGATACATTTGTAAATCAATATTGTATTGGAAGTAATATCTGCCTGTTTATCACATGAATGGTACTCCAACAAAATTGTTCTAAAATGTCAAAAGTCAGCGTTCTCTGTCTCCCTATAATTTTTCTTTTATTCCTTTATTAATTTTAATCATTGAATTGCAACTATGCTGGGTTTAGTCGATCATATCAATCCCAGTACTTATTTGTTTGAAGTCTGGTTCTAGCACAACTGGTCCCATCGATTGACTGCCATCAAAAATAACATTGGGAGTATATAAAAAAATATAACTGGAAATGCAATAATTTCAAGTATTGAAATGTAAAGATTCATCATCATCATCATCTTCGTTTAAAGTCCATTTTCCACGCTAGCATGGGTTAGACGTTTTTAGCATTTAACCGGCTATATCCGGCCAGGACTCTCTTACCTCTTTCTGTTCAAACCAGCTGTAACTGGCCACTCATACTGATGTTAAGGTATTGTTCTCAAAATATATATCAAAATGTCATAGATTCGATATTATGTGAGGTAAAGCCTTTACTGTGAAAATATAATAGTAAATATAGAGTAATGTAAATGCTAAAGGGTTAAATACTTTAATTTTTTATGTAAAAATTAAATTTGAAAATATAACGTTTTTTTTGTCATTTGGTCAGTGAGCTGTCACTTTTGTCACATATTACTAAAGTTTCTAGTGTATAGTATTATTTCTAAGATATTCATCATCATCAGTATATGTTTGTATTCAATGAATGAAAATACTCAATAAAACAGAGGCATTCCATAATAAATGCATTTAAAATATCTATGGGAGAGGTTTGGTGTGGCCATTTTGGCCTGTCCCTTCTCATAGTGATGTCATCCAGTGTCAGGCTCCAAAAATTGTATTTCATACCTATAGTGGTTCCATACCTATAAAGGGCTCCTAAACTATGGTTACAGTGTGAGATGGGTTTGGCACGGCCAACTGGGCCGTCTCTCCACATGGCGGTGCCATCCGACACTGAGCCACGAAACTATGGCTACACTGTGAGATGGGTTAGGCTCCTTGTATTGGTGCCATCTAGTAGTGGGTTCCAACTGGTCTCTTCGCATAGTGGTGCGATCCAACGCAGGCTCCCCCAAAAGGTAATTTCGTACTGAGAAGGGTTCGTCGCGTGGAGAGTACCTGGCCCTAAAACTGGGGTGCTGCTGTGAGAGGGGTTCGGTGCGGCCAAATCGGCCTGTCCCTTCCTATATTGGTGTTATCCAGTGCTGGGCGTATGGCTACGCTGTGGGATGGGTTTAGGCTCCTTGTATTGGTGCCATCCAGTACTGGGCTCCGGTCTCTTCGCATAGTGGTGCCACCCAACGCCAGGCTCCCAAACCTGTCCCTCCTCACCCAATACTGACCCCCCAAAACAGTGGCTATGTTGTAAGATGGGTCTTCAGGTGCTTTCCACTGAGATGAGTCAGGTTCCAAAACTAGTACCTTTGTGAGAGAGGTTTTGCGCAGCCAACTGGCCTGTCCCTCCTCATGACGGAGCCATCCAGTCCTACACAGTAAATATGGTTGGTGTTAGGAAGGGCATCAGCTGTAAAATACCCAGTCAAATTTATAGTCCTCGCCGGAGCAAGGTGTGACATGGTCAACTATGGCCAGACTTGCCTCCCGGCATGCATGGAAGAAATGACGCTAAACGGAAATGATGATACTCAAGGTTGAAGAGTCGATGGATGGATGAAACGGGACACAAACAGAACCGGTTGTTAAACGTGTTGTAAGATACTACAAAGAGCAATGTTTTATGTTAGCCAAACAAATAACAAGGAAGCCTTTATTGTTTTAACTTAAATATTCTTCACATATTCTAGTCATGTCTACGTGATGTAATATATATATATACTACCTTGATTAAATCTTAACCATTTAACATCTCAGGGTATGTCATGTATCATTATATTTTGTCTGATGAGGACGTATGGTTGTACATCCGAAATATGTATAATAAAATGTAATTGATCAAAAGAACATCTATTTTATTAATATTTGTATTTTAATGTTAATAACTCTGGAAAATTATTTTTCGTAGAGTGCTTCCAATCTACTGTAAAATTCATTCTTTGATATACTCATTGAATCTTGTTTAACTCTTTAATATATATATATATATATATATTAATAAGGGTTGACGGACCCAGCATATTTATCAATGCCAGTCCCGGTTGTATCTCAGCGCTCTCAATGGGCAATGTAAGATACATTACCAGAGTATACAGTTATTTGCCTCAACACAACACATGTAAAACAGGTGCCTATAAGGTTACCGGACTCGAGTGTTTGCAGCACTAATGTACACTGCACCATCTGTCTGCATATATTATGCAACAATGCACAATCGGCTTATGCTTCTTCCTCAGCGGGTATCGCCTAATCAATAACCAATCAATCGACATAATCCAAACACCGGCCCATGCCGGTCATGACTGTTTGTGACAACCGACACGGTAAAGCGATTAACTGGCAACCGATAGGACTCTATCTCTCAACTAGCCACTGATTTATAAATTTTACGTGGGGACGGGAAGCTAAAAAGAATCAATCTATTAGTTCCTGTCAGAAGCTTTCAGCCAACACAAATTATCAAGGGGTGAAAAGATGGCTATTAGAAATAGCATATATATATAACTTCGCTTTTTTGGCGCTAACGATGAATTTATTTACTTTTTTTAACGAATATGAATCATGATCATTTTAGGTCCGTTCTCCTTGCCATAATGTAGATTATAATCCACAAACATCGTTTAAGCCCGTCCGTAAAACATCTAGTTATGTGTCAAGGCAATTAGCGTAGGATATCATCTGCTTAATAAAGGCGTGGTTGAAAAGGGGCACAGACACTTACAAGAGCTGCGTATATGGAGTTTAAACTTGGAAATATAACATGTAAACAGACACATGAAAAAATATCATAAGTGAATGATGTGTAGTGCGACAATATTGAAATTAAAGCAGGTTCAAAAAGTATTGCTTTTGTCATTTGGCGCCAAACAATTTTGCGGGATTTGTCACGTTGCAACGAAAAATCAAAACTGTAAACCATAGCAACTGAAGAAATATTATTGTAAAATTGTATAATTAATTTATAAAGTGAATATACATAGCATTGCATTTCTTAATAATACAACACAAGGAATTTAATAACTTGTTTTTCTAAAATTTACCTACGAAATACGAATATAGATAAAACACATGCGTATAATCTCGAAGAAGAGATTTAATTTTGAAAAAAAAAAGCAAATAAAGACAATATCATCTTTTCTTTTTATACATTCAATGACAGTTATCCAAATATTTAACTCAAAAATTATATATCATATTTAGTTGTTTATGATAAACTTGTTTTTTTTTTAGTTTAAACAATTTCTTCTTATCGAATATTCCTTGGTGTCGAGAATATAATCAGCAGCGGCAACGTTTTCCAAGATGTCGGACGCAGACTGGGGTACGTGGTTCCAGTCTTTATATTACACCAATAATCCACATGGTTTATTTCATTTATTGCCATGACATTTTAAAATAATTTAATTACATTTTATTGATATCATTGTATATTCGAAGAAGTAGATTGTCATTTTTGTTTAATCTTTTTTTTTTAATCCTCACATGGGGCACTTCAATATTGTCCCTTTTCTCTTGACAGAAAAGGAAGATTTCGGATTCCAACAACACGTCGTCAGTGATAAATGGGAAGGAGAGGATGAAGATGATGACGTTAAAGTAAGCTTTATAAACCTATTTATGTTAGAAACTTATAAGAAAACGAAAAGAAAATAGTTTTAAAAGTACTTTTTTATTTTTCCAAAATGGCTGACCAATATATTTCGTTTCAATTTTGATTTAAAATTAACTTTTTCATTCTTATTGTCATTTATTTGTTATCGCTTCCTTAGAGATCGCTTATCACGAAATTTGTTCGAAAAATAATCATTTTTATACTGGTCGATTTAGACTACATTAAAAAAAAAAGTCTTTTTATTCACCACTTCTAGATTTCAGATTTCCATGAAATGGCATCTTAAATTCTGTAGACATCTGTTAAGGACACGTTTTATATTGCATAAAATAATTTGAAAGCGATCAAGTTTGAACTGCTATATAATTTAATAACTTTATTTCAACTAGAGTGTAGTAACTGGTTCGTAAGGAAGAACACATGTGAGTTATCTGTCTTAATCAGCCAAACTCGATTCATACTAGAAAGATCTGTCCAGTATCATTAAAATAACTTATTGAATTTATTTTGCGTATAATAAATATATTTTGACTAACTATATATATTGTATTCCCCAAACAGATTTCTTATGGCAGTTTATATATATATTTATAAAAAAAAAATAGAATTAACAGTTCTGTTACTTGAGGAGTCCCAATATGAACGTAACCTCTGTCAATACATGTCCCAATAATAATTGCCCACCCAAAATCGAATGTGTACCATATTGCTGATTATGTATATAATTGTACCATATGTATATATATCTATAGAAAGATCACACACACACACACACACACACATATATATGTCGGGCCTCCTGTTGTTTTAACCAAACATATATATATATATAAAGGTTTGGTTATATATATAGCGATCTTTAGAATTAGATGCGGGACTTTACGCTAAATGATAATTTTATTTAGATTACAACTGTAGATATGGTTATCGTATGGTTGGTTGACACGCGATTCTTTGTCTTTATTCCAGTTTTGATATTAATGCGATGCATGGTGATCACGTGTGAACTTTCAAGTATTATAAAACAAATGTCTTGATCTGAACTTTTCGTTTGGCATAAATCGCTTATAAGAATAAAACATAATTAGTAATTAGCTTAAACAAATTATCTGTCCTCGTATTTTCCTTTCCAGCAATCTGGCTTCATATTTTCGTTATTTTGGTATCTGACCTGTTTCTTCCCTATAACATTTGAAATTGAGATAATTTGGTTGAAACCTTGTTTTAGCTAACCTGTAGGCATTACCAGAAACGTCACACCTCATTATTCTTCCAGACACGAATACATCTGCCGACAGAGATCATAAACCACTTTGGGGGTATTTTGTGATGGTGACAACCATATGCTCTACTGTCTAGCACACGTTTGCCATTTATATTCCACACTGTTTAGTTAATATCTGATTTGGTAGACGATTCGAAATATATGTATATTATAAAAGCATCGTTTAATGTTCACTTTCCTTGATATGGGAAGTTCGTTCTATTCTGGGTTAGTCACTGCAAGTATAGAAGCGAGAAATATTTTATCCTTCCTCGCCCACTTATTCCTGTGAGTCGTGTGGGCATAGTCCTCAAACACCCTCGCCAGCAGGTCAAATATTTTACCAATTAAAAAAAACCAACATTCGTTTGATTTTGAGGCTGATCCATTTCCACCATATGGAGTGACTAAATTGGCGATATTAACCTCTTATCACCTTCACTTTGGTGACACCACTTTTTCGCTAATTTCTACAGGGTGGCCAATGAAGGAGCATCTGTGTGGTCGTTCAATCTGCTAGAAATAACAGCCACGTTTCTCTCAAATCATACGCTTTAGATTTATTGGAGATGAATTTTTCATTTTCTAAAAGTATTGTCAACATAGATTGTGTGGGATTTAAAAAAATTCCAGTTTTAAACCCTGCAAATTTAGTATTTAGCTTTTACCTCTCCAATTGATGTCAACTACCATTCTATTTCAATAGATTAAGCATTTTGCTTACTAAAACTTTTTGAAAAATTGTTTACGTGATGTTGATGTCACTTATGTAAACTAGAAAATATATTGAGCTGTAGCCCTGATAGAACATTCTGACCATCACAATCTTGTCTAATTTACGACTATATTGTATTGAGTTGTAGCCCTGATAGAACATTCTGACCATCACAATCTTGTCTAATTTACGACTATATTGTATTGAGCTGTAGCCCTGATAGAACATTCTGACCATCACGATCTTGTCTAATTTACGACTATATTGTATTGAGCTGTAGCCCTGATAGAGCATTCTGACCATCACAATCTTGTCTAATTTACGACTATATTGTATTGAGCTGTAGCCCTGATAGAACATTCTGACCATCACAATCTTGTCTAATTTACGACTATATTGTATTGAGCTGTAGCCCTGATAGAGCATTCTGACCATCACAATCTTGTCTGTAATTTACGACTATATTGTATTGTATTGAGCTGTAGCCCTGATAGAACATTCTGACCATCACAATCTTGTCTAATTTACGACTATATTGTATTGGGTTGTAGCTCTGATAGAACATTCTGACCATCACAATCTTGTCTAATTTACGACTATATTGTATTGAGTTGTAGCCCTGATAGAACATTCTGACCATCACGATCTTGTCTGTAATTTACGACTATATTGTATTGAGTTGTAGCCCTGATAGAACATTCTGACCATCACGATCTTGTCTGTAATTTACGACTATATTGTATTGAGCTGTAGCCCTGATAGAACATTCTGACCATCACAATCTTGTCTAATTTACGACTATATTGTATTGGGTTGTAGCTCTGATAGAACATTCTGACCATCACAATCTTGTCTAATTTACGACTATATTGTATTGTATTGAGTTGTAGCCCTGATAGAGCATTCTGACCATCACGATCTTGTCTGTAATTTACGACTATATTGTATTGAGTTGTAGCCCTGATAGAACATTCTGACCATCACGATCTTGTCTGTAATTTACGACTATATTGTATTGTATTGAGTTGTAGCCCTGATAGAGCATTCTGACCATCACGATCTTGTCTAATTTACGACTATATTGTATTGAGTTGTAGCCCTGATAGAGCATTCTGACCATCACAATCTTGTCTAATTTACGACTATATTGTATTGAGTTGTAGCCCTGATAGAGCATTCTGACCATCACGATCTTGTCTAATTTACGACTATATTGTATTGAGTTGTAGCCCTGATAGAGCATTCTGACCATCACAATCTTGTCTAATTTACGACTATATTGTATTGAGTTGTAGCCCTGATAGAACATTCTGACCATCACAATCTTGTCTAATTTACGACTATATTGTATTGAGTTGTAGCCCTGATAGAGCATTCTGACCATCACAATCTTGTCTAATTTACGACTATATTGTATTGAGTTGTAGCCCTGATAGAGCATTCTGACCATCACGATCTTGTCTAATTTACGACTATATTGTATTGAGCTGTAGCCCTGATAGAACATTCTGACCATCACAATCTTGTCTAATTTACGACTATATTGTATTGTATTGAGCTGTAGCCCTGATAGAACATTCTGACCATCACGATCTTGTCTAATTTACGACTATATTGTATTGAGTTGTAGCCCTGATAGAACATTCTGACCATCACAATCTTGTCTAATTTACGACTATATTGTATTGAGCTGTAGCCCTGATAGAACATTCTGACCATCACGATCTTGTCTAATTTACGACTATATTGTATTGAGTTGTAGCCCTGATAGAACATTCTGACCATCACAATCTTGTCTAATTTACGACTATATTGTATTGAGCTGTAGCCCTGATAGAACATTCTGACCATCACAATCTTGTCTAATTTACGACTATATTGTATTGTATTGAGCTGTAGCCCTGATAGAACATTCTGACCATCACAATCTTGTCTGTAATTTACGACTATATTGTATTGTATTGAGCTGTAGCCCTGATAGAACATTCTGACCATCACAATCTTGTCTGTAATTTACGACTATATTGTATTGAGTTGTAGCCCTGATAGAACATTCTGACCATCACAATCTTGTCTGTAATTTACGACTATATTGTATTGAGTTGTAGCCCTGATAGAACATTCTGACCATCACAATCTTGTCTGTAATTTACGACTATATTGTATTGAGTTGGTAGCCCTGATAGAACATTCTGACCATCACGATCTTCTCTGTAATTTACGACTATATTGTATTGAGTTGTAGCCCTGATAGAACATTCTGACCATCACAATCTTGTCTGTAATTTACGACTATATTATCCAATGAATGTAATTTAAGCGAAATTTGGTTGATGTTTAATTGGTGTATAACAAATTGGAAATCTTCGTTTAACGTCCATTTTCCACAATAGCATGGATTAGACAGACGAATTGTGAGACAGCCAGGTCAGAGGACTTTTGCTCTCACACAACTGATTTGAACTTGGTTTCTACGGCTGGATGCCCTTCCTAACGTCAACCACATTTACAGAGTGTACTGGGTGCTTTTTGTCGTGATACCTACATGACCACTTTACAGCGTGAACTGGCCACTTTTTGTTGTGTTGCCAACACAATCACCTTACAGTGTGGACTGGGTTCTTATTAGTCATGGCTTCAGGATGGCCATTTTATGGTGTGGATTAGGGACTTGAGAGGAAAGGTGGTGCATACTAGAGTCTTCTGTATTACTATGAGTCTTCCTAGGCCTATCCACTCCATTGCTTCCATCAACTTTGAGCGCCTTGCACCTCATCATCATCATTTCACTTATGCCTAATTTCTCTCTCAGTTAATTTATACGAAAAACATGGACGGAGGTGGTGAGAGCAGATGTCAGATCGCTGAAACTCACCGAGGAGATGACGAAGGGCCGTGACAAGACATAAAATGATGATGAGGACATCCATTGGAGCATGGAAGCTTCATTTCTTTCCAATTTTCTCAGGTCTTCTGCACACACTGCCCAGATCTTGTTACTGTGCAACATTATTGTTTGTATACATGCATCATACAGTCTGCCTTTCATTTTGAGGAATAAAACCTTTTGTAGTTAGCAGCAGCAGTAACTCTCTTTAACTTTCTTCAACCCATTCTCATTCTGGCTATTGTGCATTTGGTCACCCAGGTAACAGAAAGTATCAAACTATCTTGTGTACCTATAGTTTGTATTTGGGATATAGGGTGGAATTTCTACCTACATATTTTCTGCCACTGAGCAAGGCCGTTTTCTTCAGGAGATCTGGGTCCTGTTTCCTTTCTACTTACTAGAACTTGAGTCTATGCCAAGTTGATTTACGGTCTTTTGATTCTAGGCCATGCTTCCAGATTTGGAATTTCTTCTCATAGATTCAGCTATAAGGGTTAGGTCATCTACATACAGGAGTTCTCATGGGCAGCAGTTATAGCCTGCAAGACAATAATAAACTGGAGAGGGTTATGAATTGAGCCCTGATGAACCCCAACTTTCATGCTATAGCCATTGTTAATTCTGACCTTGCTGACTGTTCTTCTGTACATGGCCTGTCCTGTCCTCATAAACCTCTCATCTACTCCTAGTTTTCTAAAAGCTTTCTCCAGGTCCACAAAGGACAAGTAGAGGGGTTCACCTTTAGCTAGGTACTTCTGCAGTTGCCTACAAGGAAGAGAGCATCTGTGGTACTTTTACCTGGCACAAATCCAAACTGTCACACCTAGGTTAACGCATTCTCTAATCAGCTGTGTGATAACTCTTTCAATGACCTTCATAACCTGGTCAACCAACTCAATGACTATAGTTTTCCGTCTAAAGCATCCCCTTTGCCCTTGTAGCATCTTTTTGTATTACCTGGTTTAAAATGCGGATGACTGGCGTGACCCATTATTCCTGAAGCTTTCACATCTCGGCAACTATTCCTTAAGGGTCCAACTGCCTTGCCTGTCTATCTTTGATTGCCTTACTTACTATACCACTGCTGAGCCTGTACAGCTGGTTCCTCTTTTGGGTCAACTTGGTGCAAACTATTTTCCTCCGATGCATTCTCTTCAGTAATATTTCATGGTGGCACTGCCATGCTACCTTCTTTTCAGCGTCAGTGAGGGCAGTAATTTTCCTAGCTGAATGACAGTTAAAGGTTTTACATTGTTTATTAATGCTTTTGAGAAATTAAAAATAGTTCAGTTCAGATAAAAACAAATTAATGGTATGAATTCATTAACTTATTTAAAAAAAAAAAAATATTTGTGGGGGTGGGGGGTTGAGAGTAACATGATTTTTAGACTAAAATAGTATTTGGTTTACTTCACTACTGGCAATTGCTATACACATTCTATTACAATCTTGTCAGTTAACACTAACACTTTGCTGTTTATAACACAGGACTGCAACCTCTGGCGCTATGCAGTACTACAGAAGACCCGCCCTCCCATATGCTTGAGTTGAGGCATATATCTAATAGGCAACACCTCCAACTTTACCATGTCCCCTCTCATACGCTTCCTTTGCTGTAACCATCCCTCCTCTATTACCAATGTCCTCAATTTCCACAAGCTTCTCTCCTCTACCCCACTAGTTCCCATCCCACCATGAACTGGCTCCCCTGGAGCTATGACAAAAATGCCCAGTCCACACTAATGTGGTCATGTAGCAGTCACGGCAAAAAGCACCCAGCACACACTGTAAATATGGTTGGGGTTAGGAAGGGCATCCAGCTGTAAAAGCCAAGCCAAAATCAGCCCTAGGTGAGCGAAACACAGTTCTGAGCATATTGGTTTCACTTTATTAGTCACTCTTGTTATATCCATCCCAGCACAATATTGATAGAAGTTAACTATGACTTATATTAGTTTATTTTAACCCTTCTGTGCCTGTTCTATAAAATAACTTACACAGTACAGAAACTCCTTCACTTTCTATGACTAATATGTACAGTGATATTGTCTAACCCATGCTAGCATGGAAAATGGATGTTAAACGAAGATGATGATGATATGGTTTTATATGAGATAGGCACATGGCTTAGTGGTTAGAGCATTGACCTTGCAATCGAAAGGTTGTGAGTTCAATTCTTAGACCGGGTGATGTGTTGTTTCCTTGAGGAAGACACTTTATTTCACATTGCTCCAGTTTACTCAGCTGTAGAAATGAGATGATAGGGACTGGGGTCCATATCATTCAACTGCAAAGTGGTCGTGGAGGTGCCACGGCAAAAAAGCACATAGCACTCACTGTAAATGAGGTTGGTGTTAGGAAGGGCATCCAGCTGTAGGAATCAAGCCAGAATCAGTTCCCGTCCCACCCTTGCAAGCAGGGAAAAAGCGGACGTAAAATGAAATGATGATGATGATGAAGCATTATATCTCTAACAAACAAGATAAGTGAGATGTGAATACAGAAATATCTATTAAACTGCTGTTATGATCTTCAGAGAAATATTGTTACTAGTAATATCCTTTCCACTGTCCTCTAATTATCATTCTGTTGTACTTTCAACACTAGTTTCTGACAAATGTAGAAAGGGGAAAATCACCATTGTTTTTATGATCCACTTTTCTATGCTGGTACGGAATGTTTTACACCCTAGTGTCCTTCCTAATGCCAATCCTTTTATCACTACTAACAACACCCATTGATACAATGTATCTATTCTAAAAAGCAAGATACACATGTGTGTTCATTTTTATGAAGGTGAACATAATGGGTTTTGCTTGCTAGACCTTTAAATTCCTCAAGGTCAAATGATGCCATCTTTTTAAACATTGGTAGATTAAGAAGGTTATCCATCATCATTATTTGTTTGTGTAAATCCATGTTGTATTAGAAATATGCTGGGTGAATTTTATGCCAAGATGTTATATCCTAATCTTAAATACTGAGACCACCTCTCAGGTCTTTGGTCAGTATAAAATCCACTGAAAATCAATTCAGCTGAAAGCAAGGAACAAATATGTTGGCATACTCTTTCTTCACTTCGACTCAATATTCAATACCGGTGTGTCTGCCAAGTTGGTTTTAATCCTTTAGCATTTAAACCAGCAATATCCAACCAGAATTCTCTCACCTCTTTCTGTTCTAACTGGCCACTCATACTGATGTTAAGGTATTGTTCTCAAAATAAATATCAAAATCTCATAGATTTGATATTATGAGATAATTATGTAACATAAAGCCTTTACAGTGACAATACAATAATAAATATAATGTAAATGCTAAAGGGTTAAAGTATTTTATTATGTAACTAGGTTTTAGAGGTTTCATCAACATCATAAAATTTGCTTGTAACTACATAAAAGCTCCCTCATTGATAGATGACTATATGGTGGTATTTTACAAGCTTGTTAGCCAGTACGTTTAGAGATCATCCTGGAATCTCTTCAGATTAGCAACCTTCCTTTGTAGTTTCTGTTGACTGTGATAAATGGTTTTCCAGCCATTACATTATTATCCTTTTGTTTTTAAGATTGTAAGTACAAGTATGGCTGTGTACTTAAGAAGTTTGTTTTGCAACCATATGCTCTTCAGTTCTATTCTATTCCCCTGTGTGGCACCTTGGGCTAGTGTCTTCAACTATAGCTTAAGGTTAACCAGTGCTTCGTGAGTGAATTTGGTAGACAGAAACTGTGTGTGTCACTGCAAACACCATGTCAATACTTGAAGTGGTCTATAAAAATTATGATATATAGGTGTGATTTTTGGCTGCTAATAACAAATGTTTGCTGACTTGGCTGTAATTTGTTTTTCTTACTATATACTTGAGGTGTTTATGTAATTTATAGAGAAACAATAAGATTAATAAAAAAATAATACAGAGAAACAGTCATTTTCAAAAAAGTTGAGTAAATTTGAACTTTGATAGTATGTTATTTTATCTATGAGACCCAGGTGCAGACCCTGAGCAAAATAATTGGATAACATCCATGAGCTCAGCTGGTCTCACTTAGGGATCCAGCTGGATCAATTGGAAACGGTTGCTTCTGACAGGACCCACTGGAAGGAATGTTTGAGGACTCTGACCCCATGACCATCCCAGGACTAAGTTTGTGAAGATGATGATGCTATGTTATTGTAAGCTGCTACAACATAGGTTTCATCATCATCATTGTTTAATACTTACTTTCCCTGCTAGCAAGGGTTGACGAGTCTACATAGACTGTCAGAACTGAAGCAAGGTTACTGGCCTCCCTGACAGGTTGGAGGTCTGCATCTCGCTTACGTTTGGTCGAAATTCTACCGAGTACACAGGAGAGGTTGTCATGTCTTTGACAACAAGAGTCCTCCCAACTCTTTGTATGGCAAACCTTTGGCTGGGTGCCCTTCCTATCACCAACCACTTTACAGGTTTGATTATAAGATAGTCAAACAAGTTTGATATGTAAACTAGAGATAGAAGAAAGTGAACAGTCACCTATGGGAATTGTAATTACATCTGCTATATGCCAGTAACGCAGCTATCCAACATATGGTGAGTTCAATTCCAACATGAAACTGCCTACTTTTCTATCTAAGGGTTTCTTATGCTGAATCTTTTTGATTGTTTAATAGTCAAACCTGCATTATAACAGATTACAATAAACTACATTTCAACAAAAGTGTTAATTAAAGTTGTATCATCATCATCATCATTTCATTTTACGTCCCCTTTTCCCTGCTTGCAAGGGTTGGACGGGAACTGATTCTGGCTTGATTTCTACAGCTGGATGCCCTTCCTAACACCAACCTCATTTACAGTGAGTGCTGGGTGCTTTTTTGCCGTGGCACCTGCACAACCACTTGGCAGTGGAATGATAGGGACCCCAATCCCTATCATCTCATTTCTACAGCTGAGTAAACTGGAGCAATGTGAAATAAAGTGTCTTGCTCAAGGAAACAACACATCACCCGGTCTGAGAATTGAACTCACAACCTTTCGATTGCAAGGCCAATGCTCTAACCACTAAGCCATGTGCCTCCATGTATGTAGATTTATTTATAAAAGTGGCGTAACAGATTCTCATGGAGAAATTAAAATGATCTAATTAAATTTTGATTTTAAGACCTTAATGAAGAAATATTCTGTTGGTGTGAATATTTTGTTTTAGATATTCCTTGAACATACTACAATTTTTCTTTTTTAATCTATTTTATAGGACAATTGGGAGGATGAGGAGGATGAAAAGAAAGATGCCAAACCTGATGAAACGACATCTAGTAAGTTGATTTCTTGCTTATTGATTTTAATTTTGATAGGTGTTAAGCATGATTGTGTGGGTTCTATTTCATTGTGCAAACCTTGTGCAATTGTCTTCTATTCTAACCTTGTGTAGGCTTATACATTGTAGGTGGAATTTGGTTAAACGGAAACTATGCAAGAAATCTTTCTTGTCCATGTATGTTTGAATATCTTGTAACTTATCAGTTTGATAAAGATTTATTTAACCCTTTGGCATTTACTATTTTCTATTTTCAAAGTAAACACTTTATCTCACATAATATTGAATCTATCAGATTTTGAGAACATAAGTATGAGCAGCTGGTTTCAACAGAAAGAGGTGAGAGAATTCTGGTCAGTTTAAATGCTAAAGGGTTAAGCACTAGGGTTGCAGTCCAATGACTGAAACTAGTGAATAAAAATGAAATTTAAAAAAATACATTTTTGTTATGTAGCAATAATCCCAGGGCAATTTACTAATTTAAATTCTTTCTTCCCTGATGGCTGCCACTGATTTATATTTTGCTTTCTAAGCCAAATTGTGAAAATTGATAGTTACCCTTTAGCGTTTAATCTAGCTGTATCTGGCCAGAATTCTCTCCTCTTTCTGTTCAAACCAGCCACTTATACGTATGTTAAGGTATTGTTCTCAAAATCTCATTCGATATTATACGAGAAAATAATGTGAAAAAAGGTGTTTACTATGAAAATACAATAGTAAATATAGAATAATGTAAATGCTAAAGGGTTAACATGCCTGTACAAATATTGCTCTAAGTTTATAAAGATAAAAACATGAAATTTTCAGTGGAGTTTCAAAACTAAATTTTTTAATGGATTTTTCCAAAAGGTTCATTATATTTACATTTTATTAGGTTAAATAAACAACTTAGTATCATAAACTGTGAGCAAAAACACGAAAAAAACATTTCCTTTAGCTCTCAAATATATACCTGGAAGTTTATATCCACATTTTTAGAATAGGTACACTGTGTCCCTACATGTCATAAGAGGTGACTAAAAGGGTTAGTCAGGAAGGGCATCCCATGTCAGCCTGGAACAGTAGGCATAAAAACGATAATGATTTATTAACCCCTTTGTTACCATATTTCTAACCAAAATACACCCCTTATGTGTTTCAATTAATTTCTAACATAATCATAAATTTAGTCTGGTTTCATTAAACAACTCTAACTTTTTTATTTATCAACATATTAATGTGATTTTTGGAAGAAAATTTAACGAAAGGTTCTCAACCAATTCTATTCCATAATTTTTGTCTCAAAGTGACTCTAATTACAGGTAAATACAACAAAATATGAAATTATTTAAATTTTGTTCAAACATCGCTATAGAAAATGGGTTATTAGCTAATATTCAATTGGGCATACAAGAAAATTTTACTATAGAAGAGTTGTGCACATTACTGGATTTATCAGGTGAATTTAAACACACAAAAGACAGGTGTACCATAAAGGTATAAATAAAACGAAAGACTGGAATTTGTCTGAAGAAAACTAGAAAACAAAATACACACGCACCATCAACTAGATTAAATAAGCTTTCCCACATACATAGATATGCAGAAATATACAATAATGATTTACAAAAGAAATTAATCAAAACTCGTCATTCACCTTACAGGTAAATTAAAATAACACAAAAGAAAAATAAAAACAATGTAAATTTGAAAATATTAATAAAATAAAATCACACATACAAATCAAACAATATTCCTATCATGAAAACTTGTAAAGCACCCTGCACTACATAATGCAACCTTGCAGAATGCACATTGGAAAGTTGTTTCAACAGACCTTCCACTAGGAGCTTTCCTTTTTTGATGAAGGCATTCATGACACTGCCTTTTGCGACCCTCGATTTTTTTTCTAATTTATGGAGATCGGCTGAATTCAGAGGGATATCTCTCTGGCAGGTTCTCCCTATAGTTATTTTTTTTTCTTTTGAGGAATAACCAGCTCTTAATTGTGTTGCTACATCTGCTCAGAACTGCAGATGGTCGCATCGCTTTCGAGCCGGTCCCGATTTGGTATATAGTATAAACGCATTAGTAATACTCATATTTACTATATACCAAACCAGGTATCGCCACCATTTATTCCCCAATCTGCCAACTGAATAATAAGACATCATCTGATTCATCCGATCTACACCACCCATGTACCTGTTGTAATCGAGATTCACAAATGGGGTGCCATTTTCATCCACATGTGGCCATGCACAGGTAGACAGAAAATTGATCTGCCTCTTATCTCTGTATGCGGTCGCTAGCAAATTCCCTTTCTGCTGTTGAATTATTTCACCTTTTTTTTTAAATTTTGCTTTTTTTATATCCAACGGCAGTCCTTTTCTATTAGCGATCACTGTAGCACATGTATGTGTTGCCACAGTATCTAAATTCTCCGCAAGTTTGACCGGTCAAAAAATAATATACGGCCCTGGTTATGGTATGGAAGTGATAAATTCCAGACCACATCATACCCTAGGCCATGCTGACTTACATAATTGTCTCTTTTGCCAGTATAAAATTCAAATCCAGAGCAGTACCCAGTATTCGATTCGCAAATCTTCCAAACTTTCATCCCCCATTTTGTGGGCTTTCGAAAACGCACTCGGCCTTTATAGCCCACCATACCCTCATCGATAGATAAATATCTCCCTGGTTTGTAAACTGTTTTATATGTGTTTTGAACACAATCAATGAGGGGTCTTATTTTAAATAAGGGATCATAGTTTGGGTCTCCACGTACTGGTGTACTGCTCGTGTCTCTTACATGTAAATACTGCGTCAATTTAAAAAACCGTGCCCTCGTCATTATACTTGAGACATTCGTCTCCAAAGGGTTCATCGGTACTCCAGCAATTTGTAATTCTGGGTAGCTTTCTAATGTCCATAATAATATTTATGGCAAAATAAGCCCTAATTTCATTTAAGCTTGTGGGAAACCACAAACTATCCTTTTTTTTTCGCTTTGTTTACTTTCAGCGTAACGGTTTGTTTCCGCCGTAATAATTTCAAACAAGCTCATAGGAAAAAGTAAAAGGAAATAGTCTAAAGCTTTGCTCTCCTGGGATAGACTGTGACTTGGTCCAGTTTCTTCATAAAAATCACTGAAAGAAACAGTTTTTAAATTTTTATTCCATTCATTTTCTTTATCGCTGTCATCGGAGCTCTCGGATTCACTGTTTTCACTTTCGGAAAATGAAACATTGGATTCATTATCAAATACCACGTGCTTTTTTTTTTCAGTTATAGAGTTAGATTTTTCAAGGTCTTCAGTAGAAAATCCTTCGAATTCTGACTCGCTGCTTGACTGAATGAAATTGGTATCCATTTTTTGTCAGAATTAAAAATTTTCAAAATACAACTGGAACAAATTTGGAAAAAAATCTCCCCAAATTCACAGAATTAAAATAACACGGCGATATTTGTCCGAAACTGTAGCTTAATTGTTTACGTAGTATAATCACGTGTTTTCACGAATGTACTAACGAGATTTGCTCTGATATTCTCATTTAAATATGAATGTGTGAGAACGGGCGGCTTGGTCACATGAACCAAAATTTTTTTTGGGAGGTTTGGTAACGAAAGGGTTAATCTATAGTCTAATATTTTCCCCAACTAACACACTAATTGCCTCTATATTTTTCTTTTTTTTTTTTCTATTTTCTTTTTTCTCTGAGGCATTAGAGCTTTTCAAAAAAAGAAAAAGCGGCCGATTGCTGAAATCATAGCTGAAAAAGAAGCTCAACAAGAAAAATTGAAAGATGAAGTAAGTTTGAAAGATGAAGTAAGTATTTCCCTGTGGGAGTGTGCTTTCAAAGAATATATATCCACATTAATGTTGTGCTTTTGTTTTTGTTTTTTTCTTATACTTGTACTTTATTTTTAATTTGCTGGGTTCAGTTTCCTCAATTTTGGTTTTAACCCTTTAGCATTTACATTACTCTGTCAAATGTCAAGTTTATCTATTTACATTATTTTGAGTTAATCATACTCAAGAGAGTTATCAATTATATTTGCTTGTAGTTTTATTAATTTTCTATGTAGAGACTTGAAATTTTGTCAGTACAGTAGTACCTTGCAGTATGGGTGTCCCATTGTACAAGCGGAGGCTAGTGCGAATTTTTGTCTTGTAGTACGTGTGGAAATCTGCAGTATGAGTGAGTTTCATACAAGCGACCGCTACTCGGCGCTGAGCTCTCATATGCTCTCCCAACAAGTGCAATTCACGATTATCTCGTGGCAGCATCCTTATTGCGTTTTCCCAGTGTAATTCTTTTCTTTTTAGTTTTGTGCGTTTTTTTGCTATAATTTTATAACAATTAGGGGAAGAAAACCCATAAAAACAATTTTTGGGAGGCTGGAATGGATTATTTATATTTTAATTAATTTTCAATGGGGAATTGATTTGTAAAACGAGTTCGGTCGTGGAACTAATTAAACTCGTACTATGAGGTATCACTGTAGATGTTAAAATATCAATAATTTACAATTTGTTTTGTTGTTAAATTTGACATATATGGGCAGGTGAAATAAATTAACAGGTGTAAAAGTAATGACTTTATGGATAAACACAAAGGTTTAAACATGTGCCTTACCTGTTAGGTTTGTGGCAAATATTATCCAACAATGGCCTAGATATTGACTTCCAACAATTTTAACACTTTTCTGAACAGGTGAATTAATTTAAAATACAGGTATAATCAGTACAAGTCTTTCTCTATATTTCATGTAAATATTTTCATTGAAAAAAAGTATAAAACCCTTTTACCAGTCAAAATAATATTGGCAATGTACTCTTGTACTGGGTAGATTTACATAACAGAATGTGCCCAATATATAATTTCATTAACAGGTGTGATATGGGTGAATGCAAGTGTTTTCGCATATGTGTTCCTATATATATATATATATTTTTTTATCTGACAATATTTCTATTGTGGAATTGGCCAAAACACCCTTTACATAATGGCATTTTGCAAAAGGAACACAAAAGAGGTTTCAATTTGGTAACCTGTAGCAGTTTTTCTCTTTTGCAAAGAGTACATTTGGCAAACCTTCCTCCCATTAATTTTCTCTATTTTATGCAAATCAATATTTTCTTTGTTCACCTCAGATAATTTTGACTTTCTCTCAGCTCTGTGTTTGCGAGAAGTATATCCTCCATGTAGCTAAGATGTGACATCCACACGAAATTTCATGTGACAGTAGTCCAGTCTTGGAAATTTCTTTATACTGAACATTATATTTATAATAAAAAAGCTTTTTTTCCGCAGCATCTGTCTGTCGCCATAATAGATCAGGTTTTCCTTGATTTGAAATTCGCATATTGGTTAGTCTCTTCTGCCACAACTTCAAAGAAAGTCTGTGACAAAAACAAAAAAAAAATAGATAATGTGTGTTGTGGACCAGTATTTTGAATAAAATAAGGAACATGTATTGATGTGGGGTTTTTCGACCTCATTTTTTCAATGGCGTCTTCACTTTCACTATCAAAACAGCAATCATCATCAGATGAAAATTCACATATATATATGTGTGTCTGATTCATTTGAAGATGAATAAAACCTTCAAAGTTGGTATCGCTATTTTCACAAGCTATGTTGATACACGCAAAATACTTTGTTTCAAGTTTCACTATATTAAGTGTTATTTTTCATGGTAAAGACTTTATCTCGCAGTAATCACTGACGAGATTTTGATGACGTTTATTTTTAAAACAATATCTTCCTGCGGGTGTCTGGCCAAATAAAGGGGAAATAATTTCGGACGGATTTGGCCAGTTTGAACGCTAACGACTGCATTTGTTTCTAGTGTAATCTTCCAAATAAAAAAAATGATTGTAACCAAACAGAAGCATGTCAGGCAAACTAAACATTTTATTTTAACTTTATTTTACATCCTTTTTGACATATAGCATTGCTGTTGTAAGATTCCTCTTAGACAGAATAACAGGTGTAGTTATTTTTTGATGAGGCAACAGTAATCTTCAAAATGTATAAAAGTAATTTCTGACATTTCTCTGTGTACAGAGAACAGCAGAAAGTGTTTACACTTCATTCTTTTCATGTCAAAGGATTCTAATTCCAAAACTAGAGGGGGGGGGGGGGTCCAACTTTTATTCGGTGTCAGTATTTTGACAATTTTCACCAACTTCAATTCTACTTAAATAAGGAGCTAAATTATTTGAAGTGATTATTTCAAAATGAGAACATTCGCAACAAATTATTATTTGAATTTTTTAATACATAAACATCCTCTAGGCATAACGCACACATAAATTCATACACATTTGCCGACTGTTTTTCTCTGTGTCTTAATTATACTTTTATTTCGCACATTATCTGTCGCCCTCTATTTGACCTGCTACCTCTTGCTCTCTCATCCTCTCCATTCTACTCTGAATCCTTATATAGTGTTCTTTTAGTTGATCTCTTTCAACTCTTCCATATTCATTTTGATATCTTAACGTTTTGATGATGTCCATAACAGAAACTCTTTTTGTTTTTATTTTTATAATACCTTAAACAAAAAAATATATATTCCGTTTTGTATTGGATTTGTGAAACAAACTATGCTCTAAATGACACTTAAAACATTTTAAATATCAAAGTATTCTCTGGTGGATTAGTGTGTGCCGGGCCTGGGTCTCTAGAAAGGCACTTAAGCAATGGCTATCAGGAGCGATTATCCCTATTTTTAAAAAGGGACACAAGAGAGACTGTTCTAATTACAGAGGGATCTCCTTGTTAAGTCTCCCCAGAAGAGATGTAGGGAGATTGTCAAGTTCAAGCTAACTGATGGATAGTGCGGTTTACACCCGAGATGCGGCACTACTGAACCAATATTCACACTGTGGCAGGTCTTCAGGAAATCATGGGAGTATTGCCAAGAGGCATATGACTGCGTTCCTCGGGACCTGCTATAGAGGGTTGTGCAGAAGTATGGGATCGATAGTCAGCTTCTTGCTGGTTATTTTCGTGAATAGGATTGCCAACCTTTACCTATCTATGGTCATGAATCTTGGTTAAAGACCGAAAAAATACAATCCCATATACAAGTGGCTGAAATGAGGTTCCTCCAAAAGGTCGGTATCAGAGTCACTCCAGGTAGAGCCACCACTGCTCCGATACTATGGGCATGTTAGAATATCTTAGGAAAGAATCACTGGACAGATTTTACGGGCAAAACCAACCGGCATGGGACCCAGGAGTAAACTCTGAGCAAAATGGCTGCATAACATCCATGAGCTTGGTTGGTCTTGCTTGGGGATCCAGCTGGATCGGTTGGAGGCAGTTGCTTCTGACAGGACCCACTGGAGGGAGTGTTTGAGGACTCTCCCTCCCCCACGACTCTCAGGAATAAGTGGGCAAAGAAAAAAATTTTGTAAATATTTTCTCCACTCGTGAGAATTTCAAAACCATGCCATAATGTGTTGATCAACTCCCTCTGCTTATAAAAGACGTTTGGCTTTTTGTCCATTTCTCAGTCATAAAATAAGGGAATGTGTGGGTGGGTTGACTTATAGTCAAGCATATATATACAGTAATTTAAATTTCAATGGGAAATAACTCTATCTCCTTTAAATGTCTGGTAAGTTGGCCATTTGGTAAGATCTATATATCTATTCATAGGTTTACCTCCAATAATTGCTGTCATTCTGTTTTGAATAATTTTGTATAGGCTTTCTTTGCTATATTGTTTGGCTAAAGGTGTATTTCTACTAGTGGGAACACTACAGAAAAGTATATATATATATTTGTCTCGTCTCTAATTTTTGTGTGGTTTCTTGAAACTGTATGGCTCGATATATCTCTTATTAATTTCATTTTCACTTGACAAATTAGAATTGTTTACGTAAATGTTATATATAAACATCATCATTTTCTCTTGCTATTTTCAATATCCTGGGAAAGAAATAGGTTTGTCGTTGGAACTTGTAGTGTGAGTAATTAGGCTGAAAAAAATTAACAGGTGAGAGGGATAATTTAAATTAGCTTTTAAAACTAGAATTAAACTCCAAAGATTACTAAAAATTGTTAACTGCTTTTAATATAGTTTTACAAGGAGGGGTTCAGTCATGCGATATCTCGTGATTATGAAAAAGCTGCTCATAAGGATATTTTAGCTATCACAAGATGCCTCAAAGCATTGAAGTTAAAATTTTTTTTTTTTTAATTATTATTAAAGGAAACAAGAGTTAAGAGCGTTGAATCGCCAGAGGATCAGAATGCTGAAAAGCTTCGACGGAGGCAGCTTCAAGAAGAATCTGACCTTAAGTTAGCAAAAGAAGCTTTTGGTATGTATTCACAATGAATAGATATTGTCTTTTTCTTTATTTTGTTTAGTGATATGTTTGAAGAGATATTTCAAGTTTGTCTCTTAGATTTTTAAGACCTCTAACAATATTTTAATAGTGCTTACTTAACCTTCTGGGCTCTCTAGGCGCATTATGTCCCCAATAGTGTAATCTCCCCATATCCCGTAATGCAGTGTCAAGGGAAACAATTCATAAAAAAATTCAGCATGTTAAAGATTAACTTACTATCATCATTCCTTGATGTTTAGTATTTGACCCTTTTGTTACCAAACCTGAATTCACGCCTTGTATAAAACTTTAAAAGTGTTTCTATTTATCTAAGAACCTTCCATCATAATTTTAAACATTAGATAAGTTATATAACTAAATCCCATCAAATTCTTGATTATTTTTTAAATCGTACATAGTATATTTCATTAAGAATATAGTAACAAAAGGGTTAAAGTAGTATTAGGAAATATATTACTCTACTACCCTGTCAAAAATAATGAGGTTTATTTGAGTGAACGATAAATTATACAAAAAAAACTTCTTTTTTTTTTCATAAACTATGGATATTGAAACTTTTCTGTCACAATCACAGTATTTAAATATTAGGAACTCTACAATGTCGCTCCTCTGTAGAAAAGACTTCCTTAACCCATTAGCATTTAAACTGGCTGGGTATTCTCAAAATTTCATAGATTCTATATTATGTGAAGTAAAACTTTACTGTGAAAATACAATAGTAAATATAGAGTAATGTAAGTGCTAAAGGGTTAATCTCTCTTTCTTACCATATCTTCCTCAGTTGTTTGTTACCCAATTCTTTTTTACTCTTTGATGATGATATGTGTCCAAATTTTTGTAATGGTTGATACTGGTATCTGTTAACTGTATAACATCATAATCTATTATCATTAACAAGGGGAATTCTTAGTATATGATTTCATTACTTAGCATTTATATTCAATATTACAAGTACTGAATGAATGCTTTACTGTATTTTTCTGGAACTCTGTGATCTGAGTTCAAATACTAGGGTCAATATAATAGACCTTGCACTCCTTTCAAAATTGCTGGTTGTGTGCTTAAATTAGAAGTGTTGGGGGGTTAGGAGAGTCAGTAGAGCATGAAGTAAGTGTTTAGTATCTCCCCATCAAGGTCAACTTTGCTTTTCATCTTTCTGGAGGTCAATAAAATGTACCAGTCAACTACTAGGATCAATATAATCTACCTCCTCTTCCCACAAATTGTTGGCCTTCTGCCAATGTTATATAGGTTGAGTAAAAACAAATAAGGCACTGAACTAATTTGAACATTATTATTGATTTCTGGATGTTACTTGATTTAAGTGAGTTGTTTTTCTTGTGTTTGTTGCTTTTAACTAAATAATTTCATATTTTCATTTCTCCATATCAGAGAGTCTGGTAAATTTCATATTTTCATTTCTCCATATCAGATAGTCTAGAAAATTTCACATTTTCATCTCTCCATATTATTAGAGGGTTTGGTAAATTTCTTTTGATTTATAGTGTCTTTGTTTTTATTAGTGTTATTAAGTGAATATTTTGTATTGGTAGGCAACAAGATTTATTTCTCATGAGATATCTAAAATGTATCTAAAATATAAGCATACTATACGAAAAGAATATTCTCTTTACTACAGAAGGCTGACATTTGTACTGTGATAATTGTGAAAAAAACCCCTGGCATTGACAGCATACCTATATCTTCTTATTTGTCATGCCGTATTGTTCAGGGATAGTAAATGCACATGATAGTAATCTACTAGCCATATTCTACTTGTTACTGGTATCTACTAACTGTGCTACACACTTGTTTCATTACCAAAAGGGAATTTTAACACCAATATTTAAAGCTTAACATACTGTATATGCCGGTGTACAAGTCGACATTTGGAGCCTAAAAATATCTCTCCAAAACTAGGGGTCGACTTGTCTGTCAAATATAAAATGTGAACCTTTATCTGTATGCTCATTGTATGCCACTTACCATAACTGTAGTAGATCACCACAATTATTTCCTAGCGAATCTCATATTTGTTGAGTCTATTTAACGTAATATTTAAGAATGGCTAGGGCTGAGGGGATGGTATATCCTATTTTTTTTTTTTTGGTGGGGGTCTTTTCCAGCAAATATAGGCCTAACCCTGAATTACACCTCAGATCAACTTGTACGCCAGCATATACGGTGTATACATTCATTATATGAACGCATGAGTCTTTAATTCCTGATGTCATGGGAACATTAAACGTGCAGAGCCCATCCCTCTCCAGATTAAAAAGAAAGATATAGGGAGAGTGAGAAAGAAAGATGGTTGAAGAACTGGTACTTAGGCTGAGTAAAAACAAATTAGGCATTATTAGATTTATTGATGTAACTTTAGCTAGTTTTTATTTAATTTACTATTTATGGTTTTTTAATTTATTCCTTATTCTCATTTCTTTTCCATACTGTCAAAGAGTAGTTTCCTCATGAGTCTTTCAAATATTGATGTATCTAAAATATATTCTACCGGAGAGGTTTGTCTAAGACAAAAGAAGGTTAAAACATTAATCCTGTTGTAGTTGTGAAAGGAATAATGCAAACTCTCATAATTTTATCTTAAGGATATTAATATTTAAATTAAGTTTGGAAGTAAAATATAAACTGTTATTTCATTTTCATTGCTTTTCATGAGAAAATGTACTTTGTCTTGTTAACATATTTTAGAATATGAAGGACACCCTAACTTTGACAGCATTGCTATATCTTTTGTATTTATGCCGTATAGTTCAGGGATAGTAAATGCACATGATAGTAATCTACTAGCCATATAATTGTTCCTGGTATCTACTAACTGTGCTACAAAACATATTTTATTACCATGCACTGTAGGTTTTATAGAAGCTTTATTCTGTGTAAGCCTTCAAATTAGCAGTCATTTAGAGATTGGATTAAAGACTGGGGTTCGTTCATTCTCAGGAAAAAATCTGCTAAGTTCAAATTTGAAGAGGAATGGTCTCGGCCATGTTTATAATGTCCAAGATGGCGTCCTTTTCGACTCTATCAGGAGTTACAGGCCATTTCTTTTCTTAAGAGGGTGACAAACTTCAAAATTCAGTTTGTTATATAAGAGAGATTAAAACCAGATTAGACAATTGCTTTATTGAAGATTGTTATATGATTCATATATCTTATTGTGTTAGCTGACTTTCAGTCTGTAAAATATTTTCTGTTTGGGCATTTGACTCTTGTTTTTCTGATAGAATTTTGTTGCTTTTAACTAGGTTTTTAATATTTTCATTTCTTCTCCGTGTTATCAGAGGGTCTGGTAAATTTCACATTTTCATCTATTCATATTATCAGAGGGTCTGGTAAATTTCTTTTGATTTATCGTATCTTTGTTTTTATTAGTGTTATTAAGTGAATATTTTGTATTGATAGGCAACAAGATTTATTTCTCATTAGATATCTAAAATATAAGCATACTATACAAAAAAGAATATTCTCTTTACTACAGAAGGCTGATCATTTGTACTGTGATAATTGTGAAAAAAAACCTGGCATTGACAGCATACCTATATCTTCTTATTTGTCATGCCGTATTGTTCAGGGATAGTAAATGCACATGATAGTAATCTACTAGCCATATTCTAGTTGTTACTGGTATCTACTAACTGTGCTACACACTTGTTTCATTACCAAAAGGGAATTTTAACACCAATATTTAAAGCTTAACATATATACATTCATTATACGAATGTATGAGTCTTCAATTTCTGATGGAGTCATGGGACCATTTAAATTTGGCAGATCCATCCCTCTCCAGATTGAAAAGAAAAATATACGGGAAGTGAGAAACAGATGGTTGAAGAATTAACCCCAGTATTAGATTTATTGATGTAACTTTAATTTACTATTTGTGGTTTTTGAATTTCTTTCTTCTAACTGAATATTCCTTATTCTCATTTCTTTTCCATACTGTCAAAGAGTAGTTTCCTCTTGAGAGTCTTTCAAATATTGATGTATCTAAAATATATTCTACCGGAGAGGTTTGTCTAAGACAAAAGAAGGCTAAAACATTAATCCTGTTGTAGTTGTGAAAGAAATAATGCAAATTCATAATTTTATCTTAAGGATATTAATATTTAAATTAAGTTTGGAAGTAAAATATAAACTGTTATTTCATTTTCATTGCTTTTCATGAGAAAATGTACTTTGTCTTGTCAACATATTTTAGAATATGAAGGACACCCTAACTTTGACAGCATTGCTATATCTTTTGTATTTATGCCGTATAGTTCAGGGATAGTAAATGCACATGATAGTAATCTACTAGCCATATAATTGTTCCTGGTATCTACTAACTGTGCTACAAAACATATTTTATTACCATGCACTGTAGGTTTTATAGAAGCTTTATTCTGTGTAAGCCTTCAAATTAGCAGTCATTTAGAGATTGGATTAAAGACTGGGGTTCGTTCATTCTCAGGAAAAAATCTGCTGAGTTCAAATTTGAAGAGGAATGGTCTCAGCCATGTTTATAATGTCCAAGATGGCTTCCTTTTCGACTCTATCAGGAGTTACAGGCCATTTCTTTTCTTAAGAGGGTGACAAACTTCAAAATTCAGTTTGTTATATAAGAGAGATTAAAACCAAATTAGACAATTGCTTTATTGAAGATTGTTATATGATTCATATATCTTATTGTGTTAGCTGACTTTCAGTCTGTAAAATATTTTCTGTTTGGGCATTTGACTCTTGGTTTTCTGATAGAATTTTGTTGCTTTTAACTAGGTATTTAATATTTTCATTTCTTCTCCGTGTTATCAGAGGGTCTGGTAAATTTCACATTTTCATCTATTCATATTATCAGAGGGTCTGGTAAATTTCTTTTGATTTATCGTATCTTTGTTTTTATTAGTGTTATTAAGTGAATATTTTGTATTGATAGGCAACAAGATTTATTTCTCATTAGATATCTAAAATATAAGCATACTATACAAAAAAGAATATTCTCTTTACTACAGAAGGCTGATCATTTGTACTGTGATAATTGTGGAAAAAAACCTGGCATTGACAGCATACCTATATCTTCTTATTTGTCATGCCGTATTGTTCAGGGATAGTAAATGCACATGATAGTAATCTACTAGCCATATTCTACTTGTTACTGGTATCTACTAACTGTGCTACACACTTGTTTCATTACCAAAAGGGAATTTTGATACAATATTTAAAGCTTAACATATATACATTCATTATACGAATGTATGAGTCTTCAATTTGGAAGTAAAATATAAACTGTTATTTCATTTTCATTGCTTTTCATGAGAAAATGTACTTTGGCTTGTCAACATATTTTAAAATATGAAAGACACCCTAACTTTGACAGCATAGCTATATCTTTTGTATTTATGCCGTATAGTTCAGGGATAGTAATCTACTAGCCATATTCTAGTTGTTACTGGTATCTATTAACTGTGCTACATGATTCTTTATATATTATTGATACCAATTGAACCATTCTCTTGTAGAATTCATTGATGCTTTTATTTTATTTGTCTTTGTTGGTTTATTATAGAAGTTTTAATATAATTGGGAAAATATATTAAACCCAAAAATATAAGAATGTTTTGTTATGTTACAAATACAATCTTAATAAGAAAATGGTAATCAGTTGACAAGATATCAGACCTCATTCGCTTCCTGAATGGTGTGAAACTTGGCAAATCGGACCAAGGAAACATTAGTCTTTCCATTAGTCTTTCCATTGCTCTACTAGTTACAAGTCCTGACTGAAAGAGCTACATGAAATAAAGTGTCTTGCTCAAGGATATAACACATCACCTGGTCCAGGAGTGCATGTCTAACCACTAATTCCATCTTAAGAATAAAACAGTAATTTTAGTAAAATCTTCAAAATTCTTAGTTAAAATACAGTGCACTTTTATTAAGTGTCATAAGAGGTTAATTAAATTTACATTCATTAAATGATACATACATGTTACTTGAGTTAAGTGAGATTTTTGTCTCAACATTTTAAAGATTGTTTAAGGTTTTTTTAACCTTATAGCTAGATATTTCTTATTTCCATATATTCTCCATACTTGTACAGGATCTATTTTTATATCTGATAATTTTGTATTTTGTATATAGAAAAGTTCTTTCTGAAAGTACTAATTTGGCTTTAATTATTAGTGTAGTTTATTGAACTAAATTTGTTTCATGCAAGCATATCATTATCATATATGCTGATAAAATGAATGTGCTGATTAAAGAATAGGGATGTCAATGCATTTTGAAATAAAGTGTTTGCACTATTCCATAGATATAGATATATATATATTGGTAATAAATACAGTTTTTTTGATACCTAATTGCTGAAACTGTCCTTGGCTCTATGAAAATGTCTTGGTAACTATAGATAGGCTTTCATTAAAAAGATAATAAAAAATCAAAATAGAAATAGATTGTAGAAATCCATTGAAGCTGTGATGTTTTGTCTTAAATTGGGGCCTTCAAAGAAGGGCGACAAAGATTTTGATTTTGTTTGAGGAAAATACCATTGTTGGCAGCTAAAAGTTATTTTTTTGTCTGCTCCTTTCAGAGGTGTGTCATCCTTCAGATGGTTTTATGGTTAGAAAAAGAAAGCAAAAGTGAGGTGTATGTGCTACTGGATATGTCATGATTAGAGAAAAATATTACAAAAGGAGCTCAAAAATATACAACACATTTTGTATGTTTTGTGCATCTAAAAATCAACATGACCTACAACTCACAAGGCCAAGGCATTTATCAGCAATTGAGATTTTTGAATTAGCCCAAACCAGTGCTGTTTTGTTCATATCTGGCCTTATTGGCAATAAACTACTTTCTCCAAATCATGCAGGGAGTCACATATCTTTTACTTCTATTTATATATTATTATTATTATTAATATTTATTTAAATTAATATTTTTTTTCAATTTCCTTGGCTACAAAATATCTTGCAACTGAAAGGGGTTTAGTAATATATATTTCCTCTTCATTTTCCCACAAGTTGCACAGGTCTGAGCTAACAAATAACCACTCCCCTCATGTGTGAAATCCAACATCTGAGATATTACTCTACAATAGACACCTTCCACTGTTACTACCTAACACTTTTAATCCAGTACTCACCATCTATTTACATTACATGTTATCTCCTCTGCATACATCATAAAATACTTTTAATGACTGTTGCTTTCTCTTGGCTTCATTTCTGCTCTGCTTTTCAAGCCAGTTACTAATGTATGTATGTTTTCATAACTCCTGGTGGAGTCGTAGGAGCACCATAGTGACATAGTGTTTCTATGGCATTTTAAAACATGACAGAGCCCATCTGAATACAGCAGATTTCTTCCAGAGAAGAATAGAAAGTGATATAGAGAAAGAATCAGCCCCACTACTAAACTGGTACTTTTTTTATCAACCTCAAATGGATGAAAGGCAAAGTTAACCTCTGCGAGATTTGAACTCAGCCGGAACAAATACCACAAATCATTCAATCCAATGTTCTAATAACTTTGCCAATTCACTGCCTTCAGTTACTAATAGTTCTGACAATTATTATTTAGACACCTTATTAACATTTGCGTAAGTTTTCAAATATTCTTGAATAATTGGAGCAATTCAGCTGTAATTTAGAACATTTCTTTCAGGTTCAGTCAGTTATTTGTTTATTTATTACACTAAAAATAATTTCTTGTGTTTTTAGGTTTAGGAGAAGGAGGAGGAGGAGCTGGTATTGATCAGATGAGTCCAGAGTCAGAAGAAGATTTTGTAAAGTTTGAAGAAGCATTAAAAGAAAAGATAACGTCATTTGAGGTAATATTTTCTCTAGCTCTTGGTTATAACATGCATATGCATATATACACCACACGCTTTAAGGTTAATAAGTCAATTGTTTGTGAAGGCGTGTGGCTGATTGGTTAGAGAACTGGATTCGCAATCGTGAGGTTGTCGGTTTGATTCCCAGACCAGGCATTACGTTATGTCCTTGAGCAAGACATTATTTCACGTTGCTCCTTCTACCCGGAGTAGCGACCGATAGACAGTATTAACAATTGGAAAGACCAACAGAAACATTGTTTCCTCGGTCCGAAAGTTGATTGACTCCCCCCCCCCCCCCCCCCCCCCCCGTCAATTGTGGGTTCATAAGAGTTTTCAGTCCCTGAGCTTACTCTCCACCGTAACTCAAGTTGTTTCAAAGCTTTTTTTTTTATTCCTACATAGAACATCGGTGCTTCAGGTTGCCGCACCCCCAACTACTGGGTGCATTTATTAAGTAGATTACCAACACTGAGGGTGGGGGGTTGTCATATCTTTGACATAATCGTAACTGTAAGAGTTCTTCTAACCCTACTGTTAGTTTTGTAATACCCATCATTTTATTCTTGACATGTGAATGCAATGTTTGAAACATATCCTAAAAACTGCTAAATCCAGTGAAATGGAAAATTATTTGAATTTCATTTAATCTTTACCATGCTAGACATTTTTATGAATTGCTTCCCTTGACACTGCATTATGTATTAAGGGGAAATTACTCTATTGGCAACTTAATGCACCTGAAGCACCCAGAGGGTTAAATGTTTCCTCATAGAATGAGTTATTAGCTACTATTGAGCTGGGATATATAACTGAATTGTAATATGAAACAGTTTGATTTTCAATTCAGCTTGAATCTATATAAACTAGTTTGCCATAAAAGCTAAATAGCATGAAATACTGGAATTAAAAAAAAAAAAAACTTTGCACACATGCACAATAATGAAGTGGTTCACTATTGTAATTAACCATTTCATGATTGCATTTCTAATGAAATTCAGTCTATAATGTCAGTTTTTCCACGCTGCATGGGTCAGACGGTTCGTCCATACCGGGAGGCAAGTCTGGCCAGGATTGGCCATGTGTTGCTCCGGCAGTTTGGAACTGGATACATGTGCATATATATATATATATATATTACGTCCCACCCTTGCAAGCAGGGAAAAGCGGACGTAAAATGATGATGATATATAGTAGTGATAATAAATACATAGACCAAAAGTGAGAGAGGACCTGATAAGAGTTGTATATCATTATCATCGTTTAACGTCCATTTTCCACTCTAGCATAAAAATATAGTATTTTATAAAGTGTGGTCATGTGGTTAAAGAGTTTGCTTTGCAGCCTTATAGTTTCATATTCAGTGCCACTGCGTGGCATAAAATACCTTGTAAGCGAAATTTTGTGAAACTGTTGAAAGCTTGTCGTGTGTGTTTGTGTATCCATGTCACAACTTATGGCCTTCTCCAAAGTAAAACCATATGTTTCCAACTCATGGACTGCAGATGTAAAAACGACAATGATAAACAATTGTGTAGACCCCTAGATAAGCGTGTATTATCCCGTCAACTTAATGTCTATTTTTCATTGCTGACAGAAGTTGGATGGGTCTGCTGTACATGATATTATCAATTGCCTTTATGTAATCTCACCTCTCCCCCCCCCCCCCCCCCAAAAAAAAAACGCTCACTCATTATTCATTCTTGACATCCCTTACTACAGTTGATGCCTATTCAGTTTAAGCAGAGCTTCCTAAACGTTTTAGACCATAGACCTATTAATGGAATCCTTGACCCCTCATTAATCCCAGATGTGTACAAAAGTAATAAATAAATCAGTGAACAGAATACAGTGAAATTCACGGGATATAAAAAAATTTGTTGTCACAAAAAGTTCTTTGACCAAAAACAAATTGACCATTTGTTTGTTTATTACCTCGGGAATTGAAAAAAGTTTCATTATAATGGAATTTTACCTGTATAACATACAGAGTAATATATAAATCAGAAATCTGTATAAGAAAGTTATATTTATTGTGTTATTTTATGTATTTTAATTTCTTATACAAATGTCTGGTTTTGGCCCAAAAGTCCAATTGATTCTTGGGTGTAGATATTGACCACTTTAGGTGCTCTGGATTTGAGCATTTACCCTTCAGCATTTACATTACTCTATATTTACTATTATATTTCCATGGTAAGGCTTTAGCTCATAATATTGAATCTATGAGATTTTGATATTATTTACAATACCTTAACATCAGTATGAGCAGCTGGTTACAGCTGTTTTGAACAGAAAGAAGTGAGAGTTGTGGCCAGATACGGTCGGTTTAAATGCTAAAGGGTTAAAACAAGGTTGAAGCTGGTCTTTATGTTAAGATTGATCATTTAAATCTTTTTTTTTTCTTCTTCTTCCCAGAAATCACCACATTATACAGCATTTTTAGACAAGCTATTTACAGACCTTATTATTAATGGTAATTATAATTTGTATATTTTTCTGTTATTGCTAAAAGATATGCATAAAATTACTTTCAAATAATTCTACATTATATCTATATATGAAATCATGTTAAATAGCCATAAGTTTGTCTTATTTTTTTATGGTAGAATTAACAATAGCAATTCAACGAGTGCCGAATTTACAGAGGTATTAGACTGTTGGATAGAATATTTTGCAGTATTTAAGAGTTTGTGGTAGTTCATGCAACTAAATTTATCCATATTTTTGGAGCTATTTACATTAGTAACTTTTAGATCACGTGTGTGCCAGCCTCTAAAAGAAAAATGTTTGAATGTTGATAGTTTATCATTTGTTGATTGAGATATCTAAATGTTAAAATATTTAATATTTTTCATTAAAAACAATTTTTTCTTCCTATTAGTTGAATCTGAGGAAATTAGAAAAATAAATGCGTCACTTAGCAGTATGTATCATGAAAAACTGAAACAACAGAAGGTAAGTAAGCTATGTCCAATTTTTATATGTAAAATATTTAAAACAGCAGTAAAATTGACCTTAACTGACCAAAGTTGAGTATCATTTTTAGATGTTTGGTTTGAATTATTGGTGTATTAAGTTATTTAAAATAAGAAAAAGTAGCGATGAGTGGTGCAAAATCAGCGGCACTAGAGATTAAAGATAAAAATTGCTTTGAAAATGGTTTTAATTGGCTTAAAACCATTTAGCATTTGCATTACTCTATATATACTGTTGTATTTTCGTGGTAAAGGCTTTACCTCACATAATATCGAAGTTATGAGATTTTGATATTATTTATTTTGAGAACAACACCTTGACGTTGGTATAAGCTGCCAGTTATGGCCGGTTTGAACAGAAAAGGGTGAGAGAATTCGGGCTGGATATGGCTGGTTTAAATGCTAAAGGGTTAAATAACAATTTGGGAGTTATTAAATGTAGGATATGATAGTTGTGGTATTTGTTTCAGCTATAGTTCAAATCTCACTATTGGGTGATAGACATAATGTCATCTAGTTTGACTCTTTAAAGCCAATTTGAACAGAAAGAAGTAGTGAGAGAATTCTGGCTACATACGGCCAGTTTAAATGCTAAAGGGTTAGCTCATCCACCAGACATTTGTGTGCCTTTAGCAAAGTTCAAATTATTGTAAGAATTCTGGTTTTGTCTCCAGTATGAAGATATCATTCATCGACCAACTGCGGAAATCCTGAAAAATACCATGGGCACCATTCTTCCCTCACCTGCTAAACATTAAAAAGAAAAAAATCTCTAGTAGTTTAGTTTTGGTTTTAAATGGTTTATTTTGGTGTTGGTTGTAGGGTTATGTAATACATATATATATATGTGGAGTGGTTGGGTATAAGAAGGGCATCCAGCCACAGAAATCTTGCCAAAACAAAGGGTTGAGAGGACCCTCAGTAGTGTCAAAGATACGACAAACTCCTGTGCACTCAGTGGAATGTGAGGCCTTACATAAGCGAGATACAGGCTCCTGGCCTGCCTGGGAGTAGCTCCGTTTCAGTACTGGCTTGGTTTATGTAGACCCATCCAATCCTTGCTACCAGGGAAAGCTGTTGTTAAAACATTTGATATGTTTGTTTTCAAAATGGTAATCTTTGTCTGTTTAACAGTATTCTTTATATAGGTTTTGGAAGTGGCAATATATTTCAAGAATATCTTTTCAATTTCTTTTTTAGGAAACCGAGAAAAAGAAGAAAAAGAAAACTAAAGCATCTATAAAATTTGGAAAAGAAAATGACTTAGATGATATACGCTATGATGACTTTGCAGAAGATTTTATGTAAGAAATATCTGATGTGTGTGCCCCTGGTCCATTGGCTGTGGCTATAGATTGCTACTTAATGATTAATTTGATACTGTCAGCATAAGAAGTTAAAACAGTGGCTTTTGGTGATGGTATTTGTGGTGCAGGGTGTTTGACATTTGTATTTTTCCACATTAACCTCACCTTCGCTACTGCCTGATGGAGCAGTAAATGAATTTGTACATTTAAATAGGTTGATTAAATAAATCACGATGCTTTTACATGGTGGATGACATCTCAATGGCACTTAACTCATTGGTCCATGTGCCTTGGGTGACTTCTCTACTGACTTTTGAACCAAATGTAAAAGAAAGAAATCAATTTATTATCTAATATGTAGAGAATCTTAAAGAAGACCAGCTTAATGGTGCCATTGCTGACAAACATTCTCAATTCCAGCTCTTAATTTCTTCCTTCCCTCATTTTTTTGCCCCCTCTCCCATCTCTATTATAAAAATTATTTATAATATAAATATTCTATTAATAAATATTCTCTAAGTATGTTTGTTTACTTGCTTCATCAAATATTTTGTCTTGTGTTTGTGACAATTTTCCTTTAACCCTTTAGCATTCACATTACTCTATATATACTTGTTTCTACTTTAGGCACAAGGCCAGCAAATTACCCAGTGCATTACTGGTACTTTATTTTATCGACCCCGTAAGGATGAAAGGCAAAGTCAACCTCGGCGGGATTTGAACTCAGATCATAAAGGGACGTAACTATGCTGGAAAGCATGGCGTCCGACCCTCTACCGATACTGCCAATCCACCACCCTGCCAATCCACCACCATTACTCTATATATACTATTGTATTTTCATGGGTAATGCTTTATCTCACATAATATCGAATCTATGAGATTTTGAAAGTATTTATTTTGAGAACAATACCTTAACATCAGTTTGAGTGACCAGTTTCAACAGAAAAAGGTAGAGAATTTTGGCCGGTTTGAACATTAAAGGGTTAATCAACTTTGCATATATTGAAGAATAAGCAGCGGGGAGGGGTGATGGTTTGCATGCCACATGATAGGCTTCATGTTCATCATGGGTTTCTTTTTGAAGCAATATTTTATGGCTAGATGCCCTTCCTGGTACCAAGCTTTCTAATGACATACATGTTGAATAGTCGATTATATGCTAAAATGATTTAATTAGAATTGCAATTTTATTGTAATTACTTTTCTATTTGATTGTCTAAATAGTCAGGGTCTCAAATTATACACACACCCATTTATGAGCCCTTAGGTACATGACCCTTGGTTTTGCTCCAATTTTATGGTTGCTTGATTAGTAACTATGTAACAGTTGACAATAGTCAAGTTGTAAAACATTGGTGTACATTCTTCTAGGCACAGGCATGGCAATGTGGTTAAGGGCTTCACTTTGCAAACATGGTTTTGAGTTCATCCCCAATATGTGGCATTATGTGCGATTTATACTACTACAACGTTGAGTTGACTAATGCCTTGTCAGTGAAATTTGGTAGACAGAAACAGCAGATGCCCATCTCTCTCTCCCTCATTATATATATATTTGTATGCATTTATCTATCTGTGTTTGTTTAGGTTCTGTAATTTAGTGGTTCAACAAAAAAGAGATTAAGTGCTGGGTATCAGTATGATTGACTAATTCCTTCCAAGTCTCTGTCTCAGTGGGTTAATCTAATAGTGACCTAAACTAGTTAAAGAATTGTTTCTTTATCTTTTGCACAAAAGTTTTGGTGTTATTTATTTTGGACACTGGCAAAAGTCAGTCTTCGTGTTGTTCATCATGATCGTTTAAACTGGCTACTCATACTGATGTTACGGTATTCTCAAAATAAATAATATCAAAATCTCATAGATTCGATATGTTAGATAATTATGTGAGGTAAAGAAAATATAATAGTAAATATAGAGTAATGTAAATGTTAAACAGGGTTATCACTTAATGAAACAAGTCAGGTCAGGTGACTGAGTTTTGTTAATACAGATCTGTATTTTGGCTTGCTTTCTACAGTTGGATGCCAACCATGTTAGTGTGGACTGGGTGCTTTTTATTGTGGCACCAGCATGACCACTTTACATTCTATCATGGTTAACTCCTAGCTGATTGTGATACTCATTTTCAACTTAGCTTCATTTCACATTGCTCCAGTCAACTGTCAAATAGGACCGATACACTTTCAGTTGTTTTCCCACTCACTCAATTTAATTAAGTCTGTATCATTCTGACATCAACCCAAGGAAATTGGTTGGACACTTATACGTTAAATAGTGAAAAAAACGATTTTGTCGGGGTAGAAAATTTTGTTTTCCGACCCTGACCAATGCATTAGTTTCTGCAACTCCATCTGCTAGCGGCAGTCCAAATGAAACTACCGTGCACAGAAATTAGGTAATGCTTTTAAGCAGTATGTAATTGGCTAAGAGTTACTTCATCAGTGGGGAATTAGCCCTCTGGAACATATCGGTTACCAACTCACTACTCCGATTTACTTCAGCCATTGCAATATTAAATGCAACCTTCAGTGTTACGCAACTTGACAGCAAAGGGGAGGTAAGATAGTTCTGACTATTCGCAGAGGACTCGTATTCAAACCAGTACTTCCATATAGAAAGCAAACAATTAAATAAACAGTAAAAAGTTCAACTTACAAATGAGGGTTATCCACAGGGACTTGAATAATAGTGAAACAAAGCTGTTGAATAGGACTGATACACCTTTGGTCACTTTTCCACTTTCTCAACAATTTAAGGCACCTATCCAAGGAAATTAGAGTGCACACTTTATTGTTATAAACTATGACCACATACACTTGGTCATTTTATTCATGGTGTCACACTTTCTTAACTTCGTGTTTACTCTGGACAAAAATGTATTAACTTTTGAAAACAGAACACAGATCCCCCCCAGGTAAATGGCCTTGCTCAGTATGTCGGTAGAAATCCCATCCTCTGCCACAAATACAAACTATGGGTACACAAGAGATGTAGTGGGATCTTAGGAAGTTTAGCTAAAAATGTAGGCATTACATGTAGCCGTTGCACTGGAGCAGTAAGCAGGAAACAAGCGCTACCAAATTCTGGGAGGGCTCAGTAGAAACAGTAGACAGCTTCTGCTACCTAGGTGACCGAATTAGCAGCAGAGGTGGGTGTTCTGAAAGTACATTAGCCAGAGTAAGAATGGGATGGAAGAAGTTCAGGGAACTACTACCACTAACAGCAATGTTACATGGTAGTGAGACCTGTGCGTTGTGTGTAGACTTGCATAGATGGGAAAGAAATAAGCTTACATGCTTCAATGGATGTGTAATAGTAATATACGTGAACGACAAAGCATAAACGAACAGAGAGGAGATTGCGTTGGTATGGCTATGTAATGTGTATGAAGGATAACAGCTGTATAAAAAGGTGCAGAGCGCTTAGAGTTGATGGAAGGCTTGGAGTGGGGAGACCCAGGAAGACTTGGGATGAGGTGATAAAAGCCGACCTTGCCCAATTGCACCTCTCAAAGGTGATGACACAGGACTGAGATCTCTGACGTTACGCAGTAATACAAAAGACCCGACGGGCTGAAGCATATATATACAGTATGACCTCCCATTGTAAAGTGGTCGTGTAGGTTTCACAACAAAAAGCACCCAGCCCACACTGTAAAGTGGTTGTGTAGATGTCGCAACAGAAAGCACCCAGCCTGCACGGTAAAGTGGTCATGTAGGTATGACAAAAAGTACCCAGTACTCAGTGTAAACGATGTTGGCATTAGGAAGGGCATCCAACTGTAGAAACCAAGCCAAAATTAGTTCTGTATGAGCAAGACATGGTCACCTGACTTAGCATTGCCCACAGCAGGACAACTCATCTAACCCATGCTAGTGTGGAAAATAGGCATAAAACAGTGATGATGATATATGCTTCTGGTTCATCTGAGGGGTCAGTAGCTCTGAAGGAGTACTAACTGGTTTGTGACAACCTGTCCAATACTTGCTAGCAAGGAAGATGTATGTTAAACAATGATGGAAGTATAGCAAAAATTATCAGTTTGTGATAGGATGAGACTATGTAGCTGGTAAGAGTATCAGACAACATCAATTGTTAAAAACCAAGTTAAAATCATTTAGTCATCCATTCATAATGTACGGTATGCTTTAGTTACATACACATACATCTACACGTAAATACATAAACAGATGGAAGGGGCTGGTGAAACGCTACGCTATAGCGATGTGTGTTGCGTCCCTTTAAGGTTTACTGGCTGCATAGCCTATTTGTTTGTTATACTGCATTACAGTTATCCAATTTCTTGTATTTTATAAATATTTTACACGGTCATGATTACCTAAAGTTTATAATTTTATCATGAAAATTCAAAAAGTTCAAGTTTCAAAAGATATACATATTTAAATATAAAAAGTTGCACTACTTTAGTTAAAACCTTAGAGTAGCAAATGGCTTGACTGATAGGATATCAGTATATTGGCCAAAGGTTGATATTGTTATTAGCTTTGCTCTTTATTTAGTGAAAACAGTCATCCCTTTTTGGTTAAGTTCACCTAACTTGTAAATAGGATCAACTTAGCTGTGTGAGGGTGTGTCGTGTAATTCTTAACAAACAACGATGATGCTGTTCCAATTGCATTTCTACTTACTGACTTGCTTTACTCTGGAAGCTTCAGAAATTCTCTTAACCATTCTGTTGAAGATTTATCTTAAAAAAACGATTAACAATAGTTTATATATATATATATATATATATATAAAGATTTTGAGTTTATGTTGGTTGTATACCAACACCCCAGTATGCAGGCTGGAGCACTCGACGAAGTGCGCAGGTTGGTTTGGTTACTCCGGAGTAGTGTAAAATAAAGTTAAATAAAAGTCAAATGATTAAAATTTAGCTTCGTTTATTACTGCTATATATATTTCAGTGACAGCCATCTTTGGCTGTGACCTCTTCAGGCAGTTTGAATTAGTATGGTATAGACAAGTACATATATTATTTAGGTGTATGATATTGTCAATACTCTGATATGCCCAGTTCCTTGTTGGGTTGTTAATTCACTGGGGAACTGGAGTCATGATATGTACTTGTCTATACCATACTAATTCAAACTGCCTGAAGAGGTCACAGCCAAAGATGGCTGTCACTGAAATATATATAGTAGTAATAAACGAAGCTAAATTTTAATCATTTGACTTTTATTTAACTTTATTTTATATATTATCATTTTAGGTAATCCAGTTAGAGGTTGTGGGTACTCTGTACTATGGATAGTTTTAACGTACGCCATTGTTTGACACAACAAGAGTGATCAGCAGCCTTTAGACTCACCTGATCAATGAAACAATTGTTAATACTGTAAATAAAACCCTTTTTGTACAGCTATAAGAGGACACTGGGTTGTATGTACAATATTTATTTACGAAGATTGAGCTGAGTAGAGCTGAATAGCTGACATGCCAAGAGAGATGAAACAATGAATTAAGGATTTCAGAAGACACGGTCCACTGGCTGAAGTGTTGCCAGGCCGTTGTTAAGTTGTGTTACATGTTGGCTAGTGATTTCACGACGAAAGAAAGTTAGTTGTTTACCTTTTCACAGTCAGGCAGCGAGAGAGTATACCTTCGGCGGAACGCGCTTGGCCGAAAGGCCAGGCAGCCAAAAGGTGAAAAGAGAGGGAGATAGCTTTCAGCTCTCTCCTTTATAGTTCCCTGGACGGAAGTCACAAAGAAGGTTCCCGAACTTCAACGGGAAGTAACTCCAGCTACTTCCTGTCTAGAGAGCGCTACACAGCCAACCATGTTATTCTTCACTCTTTCACTATATATATATATATAAGAGGAATCAAATGATGTGTGCAGGTGAGGAGATTGCGTTGGTATGGACATGTGTTGCGTATGAAGGATGACAACTGCATAAAAAAGTGCAGAGCGCTCAAAGTCATTGAAAGTCTTGGAGTGGGAAGACTTGGGATGAGGTGATAAAATCCGACTCTGCCCAATTGCACTTCTCAAAGGCGATGATACATGACCGGGATCCGGTGATACGCAGTAATACAGAAGACCCGACTTCCCACAAACACAAGCTGAAGTATATACACAGTATGCCCACAGCCCATACTGTAAAGTGGACGTGTAGAAGACACGGCAAAAAGCACCCAGCCCACACAATAGACTTAACAAATATTATGGTAAGTGGTGTACGAGTGTTAGGCAGGCAGTTTCACTGTTTACCCCTCAGTGGTAAAGGTTCACATTTTATATTCGACAGACAAGTTGACCTCTGGTTTTGGAGAGATATTTTTAGGCTCCAAATGTTGAGATGTACATCGGGATATAACTATTTTGTTTGGAGTTAATTACTCAACTCATGAACTACTTATCTTATTCACTTAGTTATTGCTACAACAAAATATTAACTTGATACTCAGCAGCTTATTATTTTTTTAATCTAAATTATTGATGTATTGTAATCTGATGCAAATCCATTGAGCGGGATGTTAGGATTATGCCAGATTCAAAACAGTCAAATCAACTTTCATCATTATCATTTTTACATCTGTTTTTCTGTGTTGGCATAAGTTAGACAAACGTTTTTTGATGCAGTATTCCACAGCTGGATATTGTTCCTGGTGGCAATTTGGGTTTTCTAAGTATAGTACTTACTAAGGTGGTGAATTGGCAGTCAATAGTACATTGGATGGAATGTTTTGTGGTATTCATTCCGGCTCTCTGAACTTCAAGGTCAATTTTTGCCTTTCAATGTAAAAAAAAAAATATATATATATATATACCATTCTAGTACAAGTGATGATTCTCTCTCTCCTTTTCTCTCTCGAAAAGTTGGCTATATTCAGACCTGGAGAGGAATGAGCTTCACCAGGTTTAAAATGCCAAAATACATATATGTCATTGGTGCCCCTGTAACTCCATCAGGAGTTGCGGTTCCATATATATGGTACTTATTCCAATGATCTCTGCTATGCTGTGTGACATAATTGGCTTGTCTAGGACATTTTAAACTAGGCGAAGCCCATCACTCTCCAGGTCTGAACACAACCAATTTCTTCCAGAGAGAAAGATATATATATATGGAGGCTCATGGCTTAGTGGTTAGAGCATTGGTCTTGCAATCAAAAGGTTGTGAGTTCAATTCTCAGACCGGGTGATGTGTTGTTTCCTTGAGCAAGACACTTTATTTCACATTGCTCCAATTTACTCAGCTGTAGAAATGAGATGATAGGGACTGGGGTCCCTATCATTCCACTGCAAAGTGGTCATGGTGCTGCCATGGCAAAAAAGCACCCAGCACTCACCGTAAATGAGGTTGGTGTTAGGAAGGGCATCCAGCTGTAGAAATCAAGCCAGAATCAGTTCCCGTCCCACCCTTGCAAGAAGGGAAAAAGCGGACATAAAATGAAATGATGATGATATATATCCATGATGGATGCCATTTTGTATTGGTGATATTTTTATTGCTGATTTCCGACTTGTTTTAGACTGAGATTGGAAAATAGTTTTTTGAGCCAGATAACTAGCTGATCATTCATATCACTCAAAGAAACTATAAAGAACTCACCATGGAAAGATATTTGAAACCAGATAGACTTAATACTGTCCCAAGTACCAAAAATGCAGATAAAACTTTCAATCATTGGCTGAGGACATTCACCTACTTTATAGACTCATTACTAGGTGAAGAGGGTAGAGCTGTCAATAAACTTAATTTATTGATAACGAATTCATCAGTGAAGTTGATAGTTACAAACAAGCTGTACAAACTCTAAAGAATGTGTACATTAAGCCAAAGAACATCATGCTGGCATGCCGCCTTTTGTCTACAAGAAGGTGGAAATCTGGAGCAACTCTTGACCAATTCTTAAACAATCTCAAGACACTGACCATGGACTGCGACTTTGTTTCTGTGAGTGCTAAACAATATCGATCTGAAATGATTCATGATGGACTCATCATCAACATCATCATCATCATTTTACGTCCGCTCTTCCCTGCTCGCAAGGGTGGGTCGGGTCTTATTCAGCACAGCATCTCTCCACTCGTCACGGTTCTTCGTCATCTCCACCGTGAGCTTTAACAATCTGAGGTCTGTTCTCACCACCTCCGCCCATGTTTTTCGTGGTCTACCTCTACCACTTCTTCCTTCAACTGGCATTTCCTGGCACTTCTTCACCCATCGGTCATCCTCCATGCACATCACATGTCCATACCACCTCAGTCTCCTCTCTCGTACACTACATTCTATCCCTCTCAGACACAGTTTCTCTCTCAACACATTCATGCTGGGTCGTTGACGCACATTTACACTGCACATCCAACGGAGCATGCTTGCCTCATTTCTCTCCAGCCGTCGCATATCCTCTACAGTTGCTGCCCATGTCTCACTACCATGCAGCATCGTGCCCCTCACACAGGCAT
This sequence comes from Eledone cirrhosa, assembly GCA_964016885.1. Taxonomy (NCBI): domain Eukaryota; kingdom Metazoa; phylum Mollusca; class Cephalopoda; order Octopoda; family Eledonidae; genus Eledone; species Eledone cirrhosa. The sequence goes on from OZ024745.1 coordinate 121,600,534, forward strand.
CATACAACTGGCCTTTCGTACGCAGGGAGAAACCTTTCTTTGTCAGCAGAGGAAGCAGCTCCCTAAATTTCTTCCAACCCATCCTTATTCTAGATACTGTGGCCTCGGAGCACCCTCCTCCCATGCTAATATGATCTCCTAGGTACCGGAAGCTATCCACCAGTTCTACAGCAACCTCCTGCATTTGAAAAATGTGTCTATCAATGCGACTTCTACTGTCTAATTTCCCTGTACATCTACTGCATACATATTTCTCCCTACCTGTTAGTTTGCCTGCTATCCCGCTACATTTCTTGTGTACCCAGGATCTGCATTGTGTGCATTTTATAGAATTTATGCCAGTTCCTTTTCTGCATATCGAACATGGCCATTTCCCTGACGGAATCAGAGTTTTGTCCTCTTTTCTACTCATCAACACTTTTGTCTTAGCTAGGTTCACTCTCAGTCCTCTTGCTTCCAACTGCTGTTTCCATAGCCAGAATTTATTCTCTAGCTCCTCTACTGATACTGCTATAAGAACCAGATCGTCAGCATAGAGAAGTTCCCATGGACAGCCAGTCTTAAACTCCTCTGTTATGGCTTGGAGGACTATAATGAACAAGAGTGAGCTGAGGACCGAACCTTGATGTACTCCTACTTGTATCTGGAATTCCTCACTAAACTCCATTCCTACCCTGACTTTACTGAGAGTACCTCTGTACAAAGTTTGCACTGTCCTCACAAGCCATTCCTCAACACCTAGTTTCCTTAGGGACCACCAGATGACAGATCGGGGTACCCTATCAAAGGCCTTCTCTAGGTCAACAAAGGCTAAGTATAGTGGCTTATTTTTCTCTAGGAACCTCTCTTGCAATTGTCTCACTAATAAGAGGGCATCTGTTGTACTCTTCCCAGGCACAAAACCAAACTGCATCTCATCTAGTTTGACCTTTTCTTTAATTAGTTGTGCTAATATCTTTTCTGCCACTTTCATAACCTGATCCATCAGTTTTATACCCCTATAATTGCACCTCTCCAGAGCATCCCCTTTACCTTTGTAGCAATTTATGAGAATACTGCTGCACCAGTCTTTGGGTATGACACCACCATATATTATAGCCTGATTGATGATGCGTTCAACCAGTTTAGTGCCTATGTCCCCTGATGCCTTCAGCATCTCAGCAACTATTCCCGATGGTGCAGCAGCCTTACCATTTTTCATTTCCTTAATCGCCCCTTGGACCCTATATTCGTCAATCTCAATAGCTGGTCCCTCTGTCGGATCTACTAAGGGTAATTTCTCTCTCTCCCATTCGTTCTCCACATTCATCAGTCTCTCATAATGACATATCCAGGCCTCCTTTTTCTGATCATTCGTGACACTAAGTACACTGGCATCATTCCGGACACATTTATCTTCAACAACATCCTGATTTGCATTGACACACTGCCTTGCAATGTGGAACACCGCACGCCTCTGATCTTCCCATCGCAAAACATTGGCAAATCTCCTACTCTCAGCCTCCCTGCGTGCTAAGTACACCTGACGTCTAGCTTCTCTCTTAGCGGCTGTATATTCTTCCATACTCCCACCCTTTTTCCAAGCCTTCCATGCTAGTCTTTTGTCTCTAATGGCCTTATTTACTGTGCTGTTCCACCACCAGGTCACTCTCTGTCTGGTTGGAGCTCTGCTTCAGCCACAAGTTTCATCAGTAGCCTGCAGCAAGTTGTCACGTAAGAAATTCCAGTTATTATCTGTCATACGTCTCTAAATCGTCTTCTTTTTCGTCATATACATCTTGAATGGCTTTCCTAAATTTGTATTTTAGTGAAAGGTCTTTTAGCTTCCAGACCTTTCTTCTCCACACCTTCCTGTATGTTTCATTCCATCTCTTGCTTACTGAGATATCACTAACGACTAACCTATGCTGTGGGGTACATTCTTCCCCAGTGTATGCCTTGGTATTAGACACTATCTGCCTGTTCCGCTGCCTAACTAGTAAGAAGTCAATCTGGCTTATGTGCTCGCCAGATTTGTAGGTTATTAGATGATTGGCAGGTTTCTGGAAGTTTGTGTTGCAAATAGTCAGTGTACTTGCATCACAAAATTCAAGAAGTCTCACTCCTTCTTCATTTCTTGAGCCGTAACCGTTCCCACCATGTACCCCAGTGTAACCATTCTGGAGCTGTCCAACATGACCATTGAAGTCCCCTGCTAGCATAATGATGTCTCCGTCCTCTGTCATTGCGGTTGTTTGTAAAAGTTGCTCGTAAAAACAGTCTTTCTCATCTTTGCCTAGGCCTGCTTGGGGAGCATAGGCAGAGATGATTGTCAGTAGTCTCCTGCCTAGAACTAATCTAAGCTTAATTATTCGATTACTAACTCGAACTACCTCTATTGTCTTATTGATCCATCTCTCAGCCAGGAAAATGCCTACTCCCCCTAACCCATCATCCTTACCTACCCAGAAAAGCTTATAGCTAAGATGTTTGCCTACAACTAGTCTCGCAGAAGCACCTTTCCATCTCACCTCTTGCACGCAGCACACATCCACATGCCTTCTCTCCAGCATCTCGGCTATTTCAGCAGATCTACCTCTGAGAGTGCCAACATTAAGTGTTGCAACTCTGAGATGCGACGTCTTCATATTTTGTTGTTCCTATTTGTTGCTGTGCTGATAAGCATTTTGGCATTGATACACTGGTTGAATGCCCTTCCTAACACCAGCGCCACTTTACAGCATGGACTGGGTGCTTTTATTTGTGCCACCAGCACTAGAGAGGATGTCTTACTAAACTCAAGGGCCCTCTCTACCCCTCCATTTTACAGCATGGTCATAAAAAAACAAAAAAAACACTCATTGACACACACACACACACTCACACACCAACACTCATGCATACAAACTACAAACACACACGCCACTCACACACCAACACTCATGCATACAAACACGCACACACCACTCACATACATATATATACATATATTACCGGCAGTACTGATACAAAATCAAAATCATGTCAACTGTTGACTTTTCCCAGTCCAGTTCAGTTTTTATATAATAATAATAATAATTGTTTGCTTTACGCTGATGATGGTGGTGGTGGTGGAGGTGGTGGATGATGGTGGTGGTGGATGGTGACTGATGGTGGCGATGGCGGCGGTGGTAGATGGTGCTAGTGATGGTGGCGGTGGTAGTAGTGGTGGTGGTGAAGGTGGTGGATGGTGTCGGTGGATGGCGGTGGTGGTGGATGGTGCCAGTGATGGTGGTTGTGGTGGTGGTGAAGGTGGTGGATAGTGTCAGTATGGTGATGGGGGGGGGGATGGTCAGTGATGGCGGTGGCAGTTGTTGCTGTCGTTGTTATTGTAGTTGCTGCTGTCGTTGTTGTTGTTCTTCATTTCACTGCTGCTGCTGCTGTTGCAGACAATGGTGCTGTTGCTGTTATTGTAGTCGCATATATATAAATACATACACACATTCAACACAGACAATGGCGTTGTTGTTGTTGCTGTCGCTGTTGTTGTAGTTGCTGTTGTTGTTGTAGTTGTAGTTGTTTGCTGTGTTGAAATCTGGTCGCATCCACTGAGATATATATATGCACACATATATACACACACATACACATATATATATACACATACATACATCAAAGGAGTTAGCAGTATGTCAACAGTCAACAGGTCAGCCACCTTAGATAGAGTAATGAGTTATGTGGTGATGGTGGGGAGCGAGTGTAGACGTTATTGTTATTGTGGTGGTGGGGGGCGGTGAGATGTACAAGTTCATAGTTCACTTGTTCCTTTTTCCTCTCTTTTCAAAATTTGAATTTATGGCCTTTTGCAATGACAGACAAGTAAGCGTAAAATGTAAATTTTTAAATAGAGATTGCTCTGGAAGAATATATGGAATATTTCTGTAGCTTTCACAGCTCTTCTCAGAACCTTTCCCGGCTTCCAATGAGCAAAAATTATTGTTGTATTTTGGTCTTTCAGAATACGAAAATTAATAAAAACTTACCCCAAAATTTTGAATTTATGGCCTTTTGCAATGGCGGACATGTAAGCATAATATGTAAATTTTTAAATAGAGATTGCTCTGGAAGAATATATGGAATATTTCTGTAGCTTTCACAGATTTTCTCAGAACGTTTCCCGGCTTCCAATGAGTGAAAATTATTGTTGTATTTTGGTCTTTCAGAATACGAAAATTAATAAAAACTTACCCCCACGAAAAACCGTGTATTGTCCTATCTATGAGCTCCCTATACATATATAATTCAAATAAAATAAGACAGAGACTATTAGCAAACAACACGTTAGGCCTCAATGCTGCATACAATCAAGTACATTCGCTAGACGTGGCCAACAAAGTTCTAGTGTCTTTTTGAACACAGAAGTGGTAAACTTTAGTCCATCTGCATCTATCATAGCCAAGCCTGTTGAATGCCCAAAGCTGGAAAAGGAATGTTCTGTTGCAATCCACAAGACAACAAAATCTCAATGCCGGTTCTTTGGCAATGATAGACACCCACACAGTCGTTGTCCTGCGAGGGAGGCAATCTGTCATAAGTGTAAGAAAATAGGACATTTCCTAATACTTTGTCGATCAAGCTCAGCAGCTGTGCTACCTCAAGATAAGGACAATTGTTTCTACTTTTGGTGCAAGGCCAGCAATTACCCCAGTGCATTACTGGTGCTTTATTTAATCGACCTCGTGAGGATGAAAGGTAAAGTTAACCTTGGCGGGATTTGAACTCAGGATGTAAAGGGCCATAACTCTATGCTGCAAAGCATGGTGTCTGACGCTCTACCGATACTGCCAATTAACAGCCCTTAAAAGGATAATGATTACTTATGTTCAGCACCTAGCATTAGCTGGTTCTCCTTTCTGTGTAAACTCCATAGTAATATTTGTTTCTACTTTAGGCACAAGGCCAGCAATTACCCAGTTCATTACTGGTAATGATACTTACAAAGCCAAAGCATTGATTGACAGTGATAGTACTGACAAAAGCTTTATCAGTCCCACCGAAGAACGTCATTGGTATTGCTTCTGCGTCTTTCTCTGCCAAATCCAACGTATACTGCCTTGTATCACTAAAACTTGATAATCAAGTGCACCATAACGTGAAACTGTACGTGCTCAAACACTTAGGCACTGACATAATTCCTGGTACTGACTTCTAAGAACAGCTTGAAAGTACTATCATTCAATACGAAGGAGAGAAACCCCCATTAACATTTACTGTATTAACAGCTTTGAAAACTGATCCCCCAGAATTATTGGCACAGCAAAGACTGTAAACCTATTGTAGCCAAATCTCGAAAATATTCCGAACGTGATAGAAAGTTCATCAAGTTAAAAGTAAGCCGCCTAACAGATGATGACATGCACTGAGGTAATTGCTGGCCTTGTGCCAAATGTAAAAACAATTATTAAAGAGAGTTATTCCCCTTGGAGATCCCAAGCGTTCGTTGTACAAGAGAAAAAAAAGTGAAGGATGGTGGTAGACTATTCAGAGACAATTAATAAATACAGTTGTACCCGAGTATTCGCGGAGGTTACATTCCTAGAGCACTCGCGAAGAGTGAGAAACCGCGAACATTGGACGTGGTCCATAGAAAGGCCTATAAACGTCAAAATATAATAAAAAAAAGAGCGTCTTATGCGAAGGGGCGTCCAATAGGCCGGCAAATATGGTATATTGTTATTAATAATTTAGCGTTAAAAAATATATATTGCCACGAAAAAAAAAAATTTTTTTTAAATCGCGAAATCGCGAAAGATATTTACGATTCCGCGAATATGTGATGGTTTCCACGAACAATTATTAGTCAGGTTCTAAGGAATATTTCGCGAATAACCGGGACCGCGATTGCCCGGAGTACACCGTATACATATGTTGACCCCTACCTACATCCAAAATCGATGATTTAGTAAATACTATTGTTAAATCTACAGTAAATTCGTTTATCCAAAGAAGATCGTCAATTTACCGCCTTTGAAGCTGAGGGTAAATTATTGCAGTTACTAGATTGCCATTCGGAGTAACTTACGACAATGCATATTTGCAACGTAAGATGGATAACTTCGTAAGTAAATACGAACTACAAGATACGTTTACATTCATAAACAATGTAACCATCTGTGGAAAAGATTAAAAAATCACGATGAAAATTTTTAAAAAATGCAGCAAAAGTTGAGGGACTAACCATGAGTGAAAAGAAATTTCCTTGGATACCGTATCTCACACAATACTTTCAGTCCTGATCCAGAAAGACTCGCACCGCTCCTTAATCTTCCTGCACCAGTCAACCAGAAATCATTAAAACATATAATCGGTATGTTTTCTTATTACGCTAAGTGGATCTGTAAGTTTTCTGAAAAAATCCGACCTCAATAACGTATGGAAATTACCTCTCAACAGTCAACAAGTAAATATATTTGAGTCGTTGAAGTCGGAATTAGCTAATGTTGCCATGTAACAGATAAATGAGAACCTTCTATTTACTGTTGAGACTGATGGCTCCGACTTTATATCGCTATATCTGCAATCCTAAACCAAGATGGAAGACCAGTAACTTTCCATTCTCACACGCTACAAGGACGTGAACAGTACCATTCTCCTGCTGAAAAAGAAGCCCAAGCAATTGTGGAACCGATTCACCATTGGAGACATTTCCTTCTTGGTAGACATTTCACATTAATTATTGACCAACGTTCTGTTGCATTTATGTATGACTGTAAATCTACAAGCAAAATTTAAAATGATACAATTATGAGATGACGCATTACAATCCTCCATACTCGTATGATATTCACTATCGTCCTGGATCCAGTAACACCGCTCCAGATGTACCAGGGTACGCTGTTCAGATATCAGTTCACAATCACTGTATGAGTTACACGTCCCGCTATGTCACCCAAGTGTAACACGTCTCCACCATTTCGCATGCACAAGAAATCTTCCATATTCAGTGGAAAACGTGAAACAAGTTTGTAGAAACTGCTCTATATATCAATAGGTGAAGCCACAATATTATATACCTTACCCAGTTGATTTAATCAAAGCCATGCAGAGATTCGAGCGAATTTAGATTGATTTTAAAGGTTCGATTCCTTGGTTATGCAGTATTTAATACATCAGCTCAGGCAGTCATAAAATGTTTTAGAAACTTATTTTCGATTTTCTGTATGCCCAGTTACGTACATTCCGAACTGCCTTTATGTCTGCAGAATCGAGAGAATGGCTCCTCAGCAAGGGCATTGCAACAAGTAGGACAACACTGTATAATCCCACTGGAAACATTCAAGTAGAATGATATAACGGTATTATATGGAAATCAGTAATACTCTCCATGAAAACTCGTCACCTTCAGTATTTTCATGGGAAACGGTTCTACCAGATGTGCTACATTCAATCGGATCTCTCGTTTGTATGTCTATCAACGCTAGTCCTCATGAACGTCTCTTCAACTATCGAAGACGTTCAGCTACTGAAATATCTATGCCATCGTGGCTTCTCAACCCAGGACCTGTTCTTATGCAAAGGAACATCCGCACTAGCAAATATGACCCTCTCGTTGACCAAGTAGATTTAATCGAAGCTAACCCGAGACGTTATCCAGACGGCCGTGAAACAACGGTGTCTACCAAACAATTAGCGTCACCAAGGAAAATCAATTCCACCAACAAATTAACTCAGACACCCGTGGTCCCCCAAGAGCCAGGCAGAAATCTAACTGAAAGGCATTCACCTGATAGAGATGTTTAACAAAGGGTGTTAGTAAAGAAATCGTTAAATGGATTTAACAATTTTGTTAGATGTAATAACAAGAATGGCCGATTTACTTTATATATAAAGGTTTACTTCACTTGAGTCAAAAAGAACAATAAACATATTACCACGAGTTGCAAAGGTTGACAATGTTATTTTTGTTGTTGGTTCATGAGGCTGGTTTAGTTTGCGACCAGGAGAGAAAGAAAGTAATGGTCTGTAGTTGGCTGTAGATCACGTGGCCTGTAGATAGCGGTGAATCTTTCACATAGCTTGTAATAGCGTACTGCTTCGATCGCTCTGTATGTCTGTAGACCTCTGGGGCCTGAAGGTAGCGGTGAATCTTTCACATAGCTAGTCTCTATCGTTGTGATCCGATCGTTCTGTATGTCTGTAGACCTCTGGTGCCTGAAGGTAGCGATGAATCTTTCACATAGCTGGTCTGTATCGTGGTGCTCCGATCTCTCTGTATAAACGTGGGATCATACAAGCTTTATATACCTGTCGCTTTCTGTCTCCCACCTTGAAGGGATAGCCCACGCATGAACCTGTTCACACCAAAAGGGTGGTGACCTAGAGTTTGAAAGGTGTCACCCAAGGTTCAAGGCGTGGACAGATCTCGCTACAGATGACCATCTAGAACAATAAGACCAATCTCCTCAACTGTGTGAATCCCAGAGAACCAGAAAGGCTGGATTTATGCGACATTTTTCAAGTGAGGATGAATTTAATGGAAAATGTATAAATGCAGTGACTTCCCTCGACATGTAAGAGAGCATGCGCTTTGTCAGTCATGATGGATGCCATCTTGGCTTGATGTTTTTATCACTGATTTCAGATTTGTTTTAGACTAAGATTGGAAAATAGTTTCCTTGGTCATTCATATCAGGTTAAATATAAGTTATTGTCATAGTTGGCAGCGTGTCTTACCCAGGTGTCAGGTGAGGCACATGAGGTTAATAGGTTATTCCAGCGCCTTAGCCTCTCCATCACCCACAGCAATGCTGCGAGCGTTGTTGACTTGCCTCGAAAGGTATTAGAGGGAGGTTCCGGCACCCCTTGTGGTGTGTGACCGATTAACACACTTGGTGTTGACTTAATATTTTCTTTCCAGACTAACTTGTTCCGCTTTTGAACTGAAATATAAGTATTTTATAAATATTTATATTAATGGAACAAAAGTTATACAATGATAAAAATATTAAAAAAGGGATGAAAACAAAATTAAGAAATGAAATTAAAAATGAAACTTTCCTATACAGATCTGTCTGTATAGGAAAGTAAAAGAAAGAACTATAAATGCCATAGATGAGAAGGCAAGGAGGGAAAGCGCAAGAACTATTAGGGAACGGAAGAAAGAAAGGGAGACGTGGAGAAGGTGACAGACTCTACACCTAGATCAGAGCGATGTTTTGGCTGTTTCCTGTGGACAAAATTGCAAAGGCATTTCCGCGAACAATCGCCAGCGACACATGCTGCAACAGTCACCACACCTCGCGGGGCTCTCTCTTCAATCGGGCTGCTGTTCCGACTTTGCAGAGGAGCTCGGCTGTACGGGGTCCGAGAATGCCTGAGGTCTCGACAGCGGCCGGACAAGCTCTGGTATTTGCTTGTCTTCCTGTCCTCTGCAGTTGCACTCCGCGGTGTCGGGTTTTGTAGCCGAAGCGACTAAGCTGGAGGCGGAAAACATGTCACGTCTCAGATTTGCCTCCTTCGAAAGGGTAGAGGGTAATTCCGTCGGGGCGCTTGCCGTCCCCGCGGTCGAGGCCTGCTGGCTCCAGCTGTGAAGGGAAGCCGACTACATTCAGAGCAGTATATCGGGGGGGGGGGGGGGGGCTGCGCTCTGGCGGCATGATAGTATTTCATAGTTAACTCCCTTGGTCATATTGTCATTCATAAACACGATGGCGTTAACGAAGCAAGTACTTCAAAGATGTTTAAGCATGGTATGTATATATTCCCATTTCAGATATGTTCCTCATATATTTGGATTATCACGAACGTATTTATTATTGTTGAAGTTTTATTTTATTAGTCTGTGTTCACTGACACTTTATTTTCTCTCTTCCCTGAGCATATATTTGTGATTATGCTGTATCAATTACAACACCAGAAGTTGTATTTATAAAGAATGTGAAAATCGTTCGTTTAAAAATAATAAGTGACATTTTGTACTTAAATAGAAGATCCCTTTGAAAATCCAATGTTAAATATAGATTATAAGCAAGACTTCTGTACTTGCTATTTAGTTTTCTGCTTATCGATGGTGTAGTACTAATATAGCATGTTGTTCCCCGAATTAGGTATCTTTTACGATAAATTATTTAATTTATTTTAATAACAACGCACTCAACGTGAATATTTCGATTTATTTGATGGAGAAATGTCATATTTTTCACTTGCACCCCTCCCTTTTTTGTACAAACGGAGAACACTGAATTAAATTTTAATTATTATACTTTTACTGAAGAGTTGTATAAATAACATTGCAAATAATTAAAAAAGAGAAAGAAAAGGGAAAGGAGAAAAAGAAAGAAAAAAAAAACACACACACACACACAAGCAGGTAATACATACATCTAGGACCACAGGTCCCTGCATATCAAAAGTACAAGGACGTTTATTTCGACCTCAAAAGGAGGAAAGACAAAATCGATTTCGACAAGATTTTTACCCAGTTCTTGAAGGAAATTAAATGCTATAAATTAAATGCTATAATGCATTTCATCCATAACTCAAACTGCGTTAAGTTCGTCATTCGAAAGAGAAAGAAAATTATTATGTGACAGGGGGGTAGATTAATTTGTTTTTAACACTGTGTTTCTGTACCTTCTAAGCGAAGTCCACTCTGTTGCAAACATTTGAACTATTGTGTAGTTTTACAGGCATACATTAGTCTCGAGTTCAGACTTGCTGCTAGAAACAACAGACACTCGAACCTGTGTGTAAAACCCCGGACAGTTTCCTGATTTGCTGGTAGCCCTACCGAACAGCAGCTGGGCTTCTTACAGAGATATACACGTGGTCAGCAGCAACCCATTTTCTGTGCTTGGTTTATTTTTTCCCTTCCAGATTCTCAAAACTCACGTAAAGGTCATGTTCACCGCTTTTCGTCTTTTACAAAGACATAAAAATAAACATAAACGAATAGGCTATGTAGCGGGTAAACACTAAAGGGACGCAACACACATCGCTATAGCGTTTCACCAGCTCCTTCCTTCTATTGTCTGTATCTGTATGTATTTACGTGTAGATGTGAGTCTGTATGTAACTAAAGTGTAACGTACGTAACGAATGGACGACTAAATGATTTTAACTTGTTTTTTTAACAATGTTTATCTAAAAACCAAGAATCTTGCTGGTTTATTCACTGTTGGATAAAAAAGAAATATAATAATTGTTTCTACTTTTGGCACAAGGCCAGCAATTATCCCAGTGTATTACTGGTACTTTATTTCGACCCTGTAAGGATGAAAGGCAAAGTTAACCTCGGCGGGATTTGAACTCAGATCATAAAGGGAGGTAACTCTATGCTTCAATGCATGGCGTCCGAAAAAGAAATATAATAATACAATGTTTACAGAACGAAAGCACAAACAAATATAATAGAAAGGAAAGGGAAAGGAAAAACAAGAAAAGTAAGAGAAAATAAAAATAAAAAAAACAGAAGCAGTTAGCACACACATCTAGGACCACATACAACAAAAAGGCAGGCGAAAGGGGTGGACAACCGAGCCGGTACCAGAGTAAAAGATAACAGTATCGCGAGGAGCACTGGGAAACCTCTCTAATAATCTTTGATCAAGCCAGCACACTCGCGGCGTTACCTCAGGTGATGGCCAGGCTGATGCCCAGAAACAACCAAGCATCCCCACAAACTTTACCAGTTATCTCAATTAAGCGAGCCGTCAGTGAAGATAGGAATCTTGCAGTCAGTAGCCCAACTCTCCCAGACGTTTCGAACACTACAGGCTGGAAAGTGTAGTTGGCTGAGAGATGACAGTGTTTTGGGATTTTGTTCTGTTCGGCTGCGGAAGCTGTGGCTCTCGCCCTAACCGCAGCATCCAGGATGGGGGAAGAAGCAAACGAGTCAGTAACTGTGAAATCCCAGATAAGGCACCTGCCTCTCGACCAAGGGCATAGGGTAAGGCCGTTAGGTCTTTTCCCATCAATTTTGGACAACCCAGACAGTCCCAAAATTGAAGGGATATTTGCCTGGGCCAAAGTTCTCTTCAAAATGAGGTTTAGCTCTGTGTGACACGCAAAGCGACCGGCATTCAGGCGGCAAGAAAGACTGTGAAGTGGAGGAGTTTGCCACATAGATGGTGGAAAAGATTTTAAATTGTCTTAACTCAGGCCGCAACTCATGGTGTCTGACGCTCTTACTGGCTACATAGCCTCTTCCCAAAATAAACATGTTAGTGCATATGAATTTAAGAAATAGCGAATTGCCAGAGTCAGGTAGAATGCTTTGCAGCATGCATACCTGTTCTCTGCACCACCAAGGTCATGCTTGCGAAGTTGATAAAAAAAGTACCTATCCAGTATTGGGGTCGATTTTTTTCTCTATATCTCTTTCTAACTTCCTCTCTATCACTGACTTCTGAAAGAGACAGGTTATGTTTAGATTTGGAGACAAGATGGGTTCCTCCAGGTTAAAAAAAAAAGTACCCAAGAAACACTGTAAATAACTCGTGCCCCTACAACTCCACCAGAAGGTACTGCACAAAAAGTAAATTCACTTGATTTAAGCACAAGGCCAGCAATTTTTAGGGAGGAGAAAGTTGATTAAATCAACCCCATTGAGTGACTGGTACTTTATTTTATCGACCCCATCAGGATGAAAGGCAAAGCTAACCTCGGCAGGATTTGAACTCAAGATATAAAGGGACATAACTCTGTGCTGGGAAGCAGAGTATCCGACGCTCTACCGATTCTGCCACTTCACCACCCTATATGATTATATTCATAAAAAAACAATTCAGTGAATGCATTTCAATTTTATTTTTGTGAGGATTTCACCATTAAAATCAAAATGAAACATTTTTAATGGCAAAGACAAAGTTTGTGAACATTTTAATTTATTTATATTTTTTTTATTCTGTATATTTTCCAGAACTTTAATGTGCCATACAGATATTTTCAGAAAAGCTCAATACAAATGAAGGTATTGTAACGTTTAGCTTTAAATTCGTAATTCAACCATTTTTATTTATTTATTTATTTATTTTTGTATATTCAAACATTGAAGAATTAATTCTTGCAGGATTGGAAAATTGGCAAACTGAACCATATTGCAATTGCAGTGACAGATTTAAAGAAAGCAGCAGCTCTTTATAAAGATGTTTTAGGAGCTAAAGTTAGTGGTAAAATGGTGAGTAGTTACATCCTTCTTCCTCGTGTTTTCTTCACCCACTTATTCCTGAGAGGGTTGTGAGTGAAGAGTCCTCAAATACTCCCTCCAATGGGTCCTGTTAGAAGCAAACATCTCCAACTGATCCAGCTGGATCTCCAAGCATGACCAACCAAGCTCGGGGTCTACCCCTAGGTCTCCTACCTGTTGGTTTCGCCCGTAAAATCTGTCCAGGAATCCTTTCCTGAGACATTCTAACCAGATAATATTATTACACTACTTAGACAAAATAAAATAAATATTTGATAGTTTAACCCTTTAGCATTTAAACTGGTCATATCCGGCCAGAATTCTCTCACCTTTTTCTGTTCAAACCAGCCGTAACTGGCCACTCATATTGATGTTAAGGTATTGTTCTCAAAATAAATAATATCAAAATCTCATAGATTCGATATTATGTGGGATAATTATGTGAGATAAAGTGTTTACCAAGAAAATACAATAGTATAAATAGAGTAATGTAAATGCTAAAGAGTTAAAGAACTTTTGTATTTTTCTGCTTAGACTGAAGGAAAACATGTCTTAATAATAGAGGAGTTGGACAGTTTTGGATTTGATCTTTTACTCAATCATTTCTAAACATGTACTACTTTACCTAATTCTTTGTTAAAGAATTAGGATGTTAGAAATTAATGAAGTAATTGGCTTTTATGAATTTAAAATGTATCCATTATCCTTGGCATTTGGAAAGGCATCCAAATGTACAAACCATGCTAAAAAAATGGTAGTGGGAATTTTTCTCAACCTTGGGACAATGTAGTCTGTAGTAATAGTGTCTAACTATGTAGTCTGTAGTAATAGTGTCTAACTATGTAGTCTGTAGTAATAGTGTCTAACTATGTAGTCTGTAGTAATAGTGTCTAACTATGTAGTCTGTAGTAATAGTGTCTATGTAGTCTGTAGTAATAGTGTCTAACTATGTAGTCTGTAGTAATAGTGTCTAACTATGTAGTCTGTAGTAATAATGTCTAACTATGTAGTCTGTAGTAATAGTGTCTAACTATGTAGTCTGTAGTAATAGTGTCTAACTATGTAGTCTGTAGTAAGTGTCTAACTATGTAGTCTGTAGTAATAGTGTCTAACTATGTAGTCTGTAGTAATAGTGTCTAACTATGTAGTCTGTAGTAATAGTGTCTAACTATGTAGTCTGTAGTAATAATGTCTAACTATGTAGTCTGTAGTAATAGTGTCTAACTATGTAGTCTGTAGTAATAATGTCTAACTATGTAGTCTGTAGTAATAGTGTCTAACTATGTAGTCTGTAGTAATAATGTCTAACTATGTAGTCTGTAGTAATAGTGTCTAACTATGTAGTCTGTAGTAATAATGTCTAACTATGTAGTCTGTAGTAATAATGTCTAACCATGTAGTCTGTAGTAATAATGTCTAACTATGTAGTCTGTAGTAATAATGTCTAACTATGTAGTCTGTAGTAATAATGTCTAACTATGTAGTCTGTAGTAATAGTGTCTAACTATGCAGTCAGTAGTTGAATGCTTTAATTTCACAACCATTGTATCTCACTAATAACAGTTTAAATTAAATCTATTTTTCAGGACTTGCCTGAACATGGAGTATCGACTGTATTTGTAGAACTTGGTGAAACTAAAATTGAGGTATATGAAATATTTTCATTCTTTATTTTATTTTATATCATGTATTTTTATGAATAATAGTGTTGTTGGTTATAGGTTTTCAATAGATCAATCACTGATTAACTGCATTTATGATTGTAAAAGTAACAAGATACTATCTGTGGAACTCAGATGGAACATCACAAAATCTATATATAAATTTCTGCGATTCTGTGACAACACGTAAAGAGAGGAGCAGTTTGACTACCTCATACTACTATTCTCTCTTTGCATCCCGCTAGCATGGGTTAGATGGATTTGTCCCAATTAGAGGCAAGTTGGGCCAGGTGACCGTGTCTTGCTTATATAGGAGAGTTTCTGGCTGGTTTTCTATGGCTGGATGCCCTTCCTAACACCCAACCAATTTACAGTGTGTGCTGGGTACTTTTTGTCATGACACCTACATGATTGACACGTGTGTGTGTATAAGGAAGGAAGGGGATGGTGAAAAAACTACGCTGTGTGTGTGAGTCTTTATATGAATCTATGTGTGTGTTTGTGTGAATATATGTCTGTGAGTGTGTATTTTTGTAAGTGTGTCTGTGTTTGCGCATTTAATTTTTATATACTCATACATATAAATGTATGAGTATGCACATACACGCACACACATATACGTGTCAGTGTCTGGAAAAAATTCTAGTATTTTAAAAATAATGACAGTTTGTACTTAAATAGAGGTTCCCTTTGAAAATCCAATGTTAAAAATAGATTATAAACAAAACTTCTTTACTTGGTATTTACTTAGCCTATGATTATCAATGGTGTAGTACTAATATAGCATGCTGTAGTCAAACACAAACACACATGATGGGCTTCTGCACAGTTTCTGCCTACCAAATTTCACTCATAAGACATTAGTTAACCTAAGGCTAAAGGAGAAAACACTTAGCCAAGGTGTATCGCAGTTGGATTGAAATTGGAACCTTGTAGGTGCAAAGTGAAGTTGTTAATCATAAAACCATTTCATCATCATCACCATTTTACGTCCATTCTTCCACGCTAGCATGGGTTAGACGGTTTGTTCTTTTGTGGGAGTGTCCAGTCAGCTGACCTTGTCTTGCTCATACAGGAACTGATTCTGGCTTGATTTCTACAGCTGGATGCCCTTCCTAACACCAACCTCATTTACAGTGAGTGCTGGGTGATTTTTTTTCCGTGGCGCCTACACGTCCACTTTACAGTGTGGGCTGGGTGCTTTTTTGCCGTGGCACCTCCACGACCACTTTGCAGTGGGGTGTGGGTGGGGGCATATTGTCTATATGCTTCAGCTTTGGCTTATTCCTGTGGGAAGTCGGGTCTTCTGTATTACTGCGTGGCGCCAGAGGTCACGGTCATGTGTCATCACCTCATCCCAGGTCATCTTGGGTCTCCCCACTCCACGGCTTCCATCGACTTCTAGTGCTCTGCACCTTTTTATGCAACTATCATCCTTCATATGCATCACATTTCTGCATTCATATTTAAAAAAAAGTCAATTATTCTACTAGCTGGAAAGCAATTGATGGAAAATGAATTACTCAATGAAGTCTGTTGGCTGGATGGAATTAAATTTGTGGACAGGTTCACAGGCTGTAGTTTGTTAATGCATAATCTAATCCATGTTAACAAGTAAATATAATTATTGAAAATAATTCTTTTCATTACAGCTCCTCTATCCTTTAGGGGAAAAGAGTCCAATTGGAAACTTCTTACAGAAAAACAAGAATGGTGGAATGCATCATATTTGTATTGAGGTATTTCCTTTTCCCTTTTTGTTGTATTTTATTTCATTCATTTTAATAAGCGTCTGACCCATGCCAATGTGGACAAATTGACGTTAAACGATAATGACGATGATGATGAAGTATGATATTTTAAAAGCTCATTCAAACATAGTTATGTGGGTAAGCCTGTTACTGTATCCATCTGTTCACATACGATATTACACAATATTACATAATATTACATTACACAATATTACATTACATAACCCACATCATTTCATAATGTATTACACAATACATTACACAATATATTGCATGATACATTACACAATATTACATAATATTACATGACTAGCAAAAGAGCCCGTTGTTGCCGGGCATACCTTTTGCCACTGTATATAAAGATCCCCTCTGTCATCAACAGGGCCATCTTTAAATAGCCCCAGAACTCTGCTATTTTAAGGGAGAGCAAGATTTAAACTATATGTTTACATGCTCCAGTGGCTAAATAACTTATGTATCAAATTTGAACAAAATTGGATGGAAACTGTGGAAATGCATCGCCTGCATACAGACAGACAGACAGACATTTTTGTTTTTATATATATAGACGTTTATAATGCCATAAATATTACTGAAGAATATGGTCATGAATCTAGGGTCCTGACCACCGCGAATACAAGCAGCCGAAATGGGGTTCCCCTGAAGGGTGTTAGGAGTAACATTACTCGATAGAGTGTGTAGCTTGGAGATCAGAAGGTCACTCCAGGTAGAGCCGCTACTTCTCTGAATAGAGAGATCGTAACTCCGATATTATGGGGATACGATTAGAATGTCTCAGGAAAGAATTGCTGGACAGATTTTACAGGCAGGAGATCCAGGGATAAACCCCGAGCAAGATGGTTGGATAACATCCATAAGCTTGGCTGGTCTCGCTTGGGGATCCAGCCGGATCAGTTGGAGGCAGTTGTTTCGGACAGGACCTGGTGGAAGGAGTTTTTGAGGACTCTACCCCCACGGCTCTCTCGGGAATAAGTGGGCGAAGAAGGAGGAGGTGAGGGTTTGTTTTAAATGTTTTGACTTTCTAGAAAAGTAAAGCTCACTTTGAAATACTGCCCATATGTATGGGGCAATGGGACCGTACTTTCACTGCTACAGACAGACGTCTTAGTCTGCATCCAAAAGAAATCCATTTGCCTGATTATCAAGGATTCACTCATCAATACACAACCTCTGGCTCACACACAAATTCCCATCTAGCTATATTCTCTTGTTCCAATCACAACCATGCAATTTTGAGTTTGATCCCATTGCATGGCACCTTAGGGGCAAGTATGTTCTACTATATCCTCAGGCTGACCAATATCAGTTGGTGAATATGGTAGATAGAAGCTGTATTGAAGCCCATCATATATAGAGAAAAGACCCCCTTCAGTCATCAATAACCATCGGCTTTGCTCCTAGAAAGTTCTCCGAGGCACAAAGTCTGGGCAAGGTGTTTTGTGGAAGACCAGCAGTTGTCCATACATACCAGTCTCTCCTCTCCACACCACCAATGTTGTCCAGAAGGCAAAGGCTGATGCAGCTTGGCACCAGTGGCGTCACAACTCATTTCTACAACCAAGAAACTGGAGCAGCATGAAATAAAGTGTCTTGCTGAAGGACTCAATTCATCACCTGGTCTGGGAATTGAACTCACGACCTGATGATTGTAAACCTGCTCTAACCACTAAGCCATGTGCCTTCATTATATACATCTATACATATGACAAAATACCAAATGCTTTAACTGGATGGAGCCTGTGGAAGAGGAAAACCCAAGGAGCATGGGACAAAGTTGTGAAGAATGACCTTAAGAAACTGAACATCACAAAGGAGATGACATAAGACCGAGACGATATGCCATAATACAAAATACCTGTCATCCTTTACAAGCACTGTGACACTAAAAGTAAATGTAGTGAGTAACCAGAGGCTATAGTGAAGGCGCATGGCTTAGTGGTTAGAGCATTGGGCTTGCAATTCTCGGACTGGGTGATGTGTTGTTTCCTTGAGCAAGACACTTTATTTCACATTGCTCCAGTTTACTCAGCTGTAGAAATGAGATGATAGGACTGGGGTCCCTATCATTAAATTACCTAAGACACCTCCAATGAGATATACCTTGGAGGAGGCCAGCTAAACTTGCATAAGTGCGAACTGTTAAAAAAAAAAAAAAAAGTGGACGTTAAATGATGATGATGATGATAATTCAGGTTCTTTTCTTGGTGCAGTTGTCTATTATCTTATTAGTGCCTTTAACCCTTTACCATTTACATTACCCTATATATATACTATCGTATTTTTGTGGTAAAAGCGTTATTTCACATTATTAGCTCACATAGTGTTGAATCTATGAGATTTTCATGTTATTTATTTTGAAAACAATACCTTAATGTCAGTATGAGCAGCCAGTTATAGCCAGTTTGAACAGAAAGAGGTGAGAGAATTCTAGCTGGATATGACCGGTTTAAATGCTAAAGGGTTAAAAGTATTTCTGACCAGATTTTATTTAAAACTATCTTTTCAGGTTGATGACATTGAAAAAACTATTAAAGACTTGCGTTCCAAAAATATCCGTTTGCTCAGTGAAAAAGCTAAAATTGGAGCCCATGGGAAACCTGTGATATTTGCTCATCCAAAGGATTGTGATGGTGTACTTGTTGAGTTTGAACAGTCTTGAACTCATCTGGTAATAATAGACTAAACACAGACTCAAATATTTTTAGATATGTTGGCTATTTGTATATATGGACAAAATTGAGAAAATATGGTTGCAAATAAATACCTATAAATTCATTGCTGTTATTTTTTCAAATGTATTTATATTTTCTTGTATTAACCCGTAACTCTATGTGTCAAAGCATTGTATCGGTAGAGGGTTGGATGCCATGCTTTGACGCATAGAGTTACGGCCTTTGCCATTCTGAGTTCAAATCCCGCTGAGGGTAATTGGTAGCCTTGTGCCAAAAGTAGAAACAATTATCTTGTATTAACCCTTTAGCATTTAAACCGGCCACTCATACTGATGTTGAGGTATTGTTCTCAAAATAAATAACATCGAAATCTCGTAGATTCGATATTATGTGAGATAAAGCCTTTACCACGAAAATGCAATAGTATATATAATGTAAATGGTTCATGCAACAGATAGTCAATTGCTTAAATTTTCCCTGTATATCTATTAATAGATGATATGCTGTGTTTAGATTAGTTTAGAGTAGATACACTATATCCCTATATGTCATGAGAAATGACTAAGAGGGTTAGTGTCAGGTAAGGCTGTAAAATATTGCCTCAATAAACCCCGTCGAACATATGCCAGGATAGAAAAATGGAGGTAAAAAATATAATGACGATGTCTCGTTATCTTCATTCGGGTGGTGGATTGGCAGTATCAGTAGAGCGTCACACACCATGTTTTGCAGTATAGAACTATGGCCCTTTACGTTCTGAGTTCAAATCCTGCCGAGCTTAGCTTTGCCTTTCATCCTTACAGGGTTGATAAAATAATGAACCAAAAAGAAATACAAATGTGTTTTTAATTTTATTTATTTTTATTCCACAAACAAAAAGTATATTTATTGATTTATTAGAAAACAACTATATTGTGTACAATTGTAAAACTATATTCATAACAACATGGTATATATATATATATATATATATATAACTTATTGCATTAGTTCAGTTTTCATATCTTTTTGTCTGAGAAAGAGCATTAAGAATACAAGTAGTTTTGTAAGTATGTATGTGGTTAATTTCTATTATGAGAGACTATTATAGTCTGGTATTTTGCTAACTATTTAAGAAATTGCCACATAATGCTATTCACAGTTTCTGGTCTGTCTAGTTGAACAAAATGTGTTCCATCTTCAATGTATTTTATCAAAAGATTATTAACATACTTGCTACATTCTGCAGCCATTTCATGGCTGAGAAAAATATCTCGCATCCCCCAAATAATGAGAACAGGCATTTTCAAAATGTTTGGTTGCTTTTGCTTCTGTATAGTGTTAAAATTTGCTCTGTAATAGTTAATGGGCCCAGTTACTGCTCCTGAAACAAAATAAATGAAAAATATAATTGTATTAAATCAAAGAAGGAAAAGCTAAATAATTATTTCTACTTTTAACTCAAAGGGAGGGGGGGGGGGGGGGGGGGGGGTAAGTCAATTAACCCTTTAGCATTTAATCCAGCCACATCTGGCCAGAATTATCTCACCTCTTTCTGTTCAAATTGGCCACAACTGGCTGCTCATACCGATGTTAAGGTATTATTCTCAAAATAAATAATATCAAAATCTCGTTTCAATGTTATGTGAGATAAAGACTTTACTGTGAAAATACAATAGTAAATATAGAGTAATGTAAATGCTAAAGGGTTAAATTGATCCTAGTGCATTTAATAATGACTATAATTTCTTACCATTTTCAAAGTAGAAATACCAACAAATTAACAAAACTTGAGAAATGATAATCAGTGCTTCATATAAAATGAGCTTCATTCATTTTCAGTATTATGTTGAAGTGACATTGCTGGCACTTATATAAGGAAACTACAATTGTCATTTTTACATCCACTTTTCCATGTTTGCATGGGTTGGATGGGTTGTTTTGGGACAACAATGTTTTACTGTTAGATGCCCTGCCTGATACCAATCCTTTTAGTTACTTCATATGACACACAGGTATACGGTGTATCTATTCTAAAAACTAGGATACACACCACGTTATAATTATACCAGTGATTCCTAACTGATTCAAATAAACAGAGCACTAAAAGTCGATGGAAGCCTTGGAGTAGGGAGACCCAAGAAGACCTGGGATGAGGTGATAAAAGCTGATCTTGCCCAATTACACTTCTCAAAGTCGATGACATAGGCCCGAGACCTCTGGTGTTACGCAGTAATACAGAAGACTCTACTTGCCACGAGTACAAGCCGAAGCTGAAGCATATAGACTATATGCCCCCAAGCCCTCCCATTGCAAAGTGGTCGTATAGGTGTCACAACAAAAAAGCAACCAGTCCACACTGTAAAGTGGTCGTGTAGGTGTCACGACAAAAAAAAGCACCCAGTCCACAATGTAAAGTGGTCGTGTAGGTGCCACTGTAAAAAGCACCCAGTACCCACTGTAAATGAGGTTGGTGTTAGGAAGGGCATCCAGCTGTAGAAATCAAGCCAAAATCAGTTCTGCATGAGTAAGACAAGGTCACTCGACCTGGCATTGCCCACAACAGGACAACTCATCTAACCCATGTTAGCGTGGAAGAATGGATGTAAAATGGTGATGATGATGAAATAGGCTTTTTAAAAAACAGTAATGTCAATGATAAAGACATTGATAGTCAGTGAAACTATAGACTAGTTATATTATTAATTTATGTTCTTGTACACTCGATAGAATGTATGACCATATGTAAGCAAGATGCAGACTCTTTGGCCTGTCTGGGAGGTTATTAGTTCCGTTTCAGTAACGACTTGGTCTATGTAGACCTGTCCAACCCTTATTAGAAGGGAAAGCAGATGTTAAACTGATGATGATGTTCATTTTTCAATGCTTTGATAGATTGAACCATTCTTGCTTAGCACAGCATTTTGCCACTTATGGTCCTTTGTCATCTTTGTGAGGTTCAGCAACATCCCAAGACCAGCCTTTTATTACTTTGGTCTTCTTTTTCTGCAGACTTCTTCCACTCGATACAGGTTAACCGAGACTGTGTAAATGTATATATGAATATATGTATTAAGTATATACACATGCAAACATGTTATATTTACATATTTCCCTGAAATATACAAACTGGCATCAGCATAAGCACTAATAATAGTCAAATTAGTACCTCATTTTCACTGTTGCCACATTTAGTAAGCTTTATAATGCCATTAGTTGTTTATTTCTTTGATGAAACCCTAATAAGAGTAAACAATTGACTAACGATGCTCATTATTTTTTTCAATCTACAGAGAAATATATAAATATGACATTATAACATGTCTATATATATTTATATACACATTCACACAGTCTTAGTTAATCCTGTTTAACATTTATTTTCCATCCTTCCATGCATAGGTTACACAGCTGTCACATTCTGAGGCTTGATCAGTGAGGAGACTAGGTCCTGCTTGTACATTTTGTTTGAGGTTGGTTTCTACAGTTGGACGCCCTTCCTAATGCCAAACACTTTACAGTATAATAGTGTTGGTGCTACAATAAAACACTTGATTCACACTGTCAAATGGTTGACATTGGGAAAAGCATCTAACTATAGAATCCATGCCAGAATGGAACATATAAGTGAGATGCGGTGTTGCAGGGAAAAAACCCTGAACACCCATGTAACTAAAAGTGGACTAGGCGAAATGTTTATAAACAATAATTGAAGTGAACTGTCAATAGACTGTGTATATGGAGTCTCATTGTTAGCGATCTCATTGGTAGTTTGAAATTACATCTGGTGAATATTTTGGTTTTACCCTCGTTTAGTACAGGTGTACTAACAGGTGTTCCACACCATTATAACAGTTATTTGACCTGTTTAGCAACAAGACATGATAATCTGTTTAACCTATGCAAGCATGGAAAATAGACGTAAAATGATGACGATGATGATGATATAAAGGTTTTGTGAAAACGAATAGCAAATGCAATTAAAATAATCAATAGGATTAAAGGATTCCTAAAACTATTAGATCAATTAGCTCACCTGGCTGGGAAAATGCGTATTTGTAAACATCAATATCAGCTTTTGTCATGTTTTCCCTTCGGACTCCATTAGGACTGGTAAAAACTTTAGTTAAAGCCTCAAATTTGTTGTATGAGTATATCAATTCTGGGAGGTATGGCACTTGGAAGAAAAACATATACCTGTAGCCCAAGTACAAAAAAAGAATGTTAGTCAGGAATTATAAAAAAAATAGAGATGTTTGATATTTAATCTTGCATGTATGGACCCGTAACTCCTGATGGGTATATTTAAAAGCCCTTTCTCTCTTCAGGTCGGGAGACAGTTGATTTCTTCCAGAGAAGGAAAAAGGGAGGGATAGAAAGAAAGTAAGAAGGAGATATAGAGAAAGAATCGACCCCAGTACAGGACAGACTTTTTTTTATCAACCTTGGAAGGATGAAAGGCAAAGTTGACTTCAGCAGTATTTGAACTGAGAGAGAGAAAGAAAGAACACTGCAAAGTATTATATCTGACGTTCTAATGAGTCTGCCAATTCAATCTTGTATTGAACAGTAAATAAAGGTTTACATCTAAACAAAGTACTGCAGTATATATAGGCAGCAAGTTGGCAGAGTGGTTAGAACGTAGGATAGAATGCTTTATAGTATTTCTTCCGGCTATCTGCTCTCTGAGTTCAAATCCCGCTGATGGCTGAGGAAGGAGGACTACAACCACATCAACGTGGCTGAATTGGATGCCATGCTGAAGGGAGTGAATCTGACCGAGTCCCTCAGGCTGTGTACTATAGAGATTCATACTGATTCGGCCACTGTACTCAGATGGGTGAAATGAGTGCTTACCAACAAGAGGAGAGTGCGAACAAATGGAACAGCAGTGATACTAGTAAAGCACTGCCAGGGAACTCTGGGAGAGTTAGTTCCTGAGTTTGACCTGAAGTTGAGCATGGTCTTTGTGCCCTCGGAAAGAAATAAGGAAGACATCTTAACCAGGATGAAGACAGCCTGGTAGGAAGTGCTAAGGGATGCAAAAAAGGAGATAGCTGCAGTGACTTGGAGTTGAGCAGACTGCACATCATGCATCATATAGGAGTGGATATGACCCTGTTCCTAGCCAGGAAAGTTGACTCCTATGTTACCAGACAGAGTGTCCAGAAAAAGTTGTTGGGAGTTGCGACAGATGTCAGTCTATCGACACCATCGCGGGCAGGCATGAGACAGGTAACATTACTGTGGTAAAAAACTGAAAGCGATTGGCGATGGATGTGACACACTACTGACAGGGGACATATCCCTCGATGATCGACTGCAGACAGAGGCAAATGACAATATGGAGAGAGACGAAGATGGGGACTTGGATGAAATCACTCAAACGCTGAATTAGATATGCCTGGAGCAAGGCCCTGTGGTTGAACTGTTGATGGATAACAGAATGGCATTTCACTTAGAGGTTCTAAAGGAGATTCTCAATGACTGGAATGTGAGCCGTTTCTTCAGAGCAGTGTATAGGTTGAATGAATATTGAATCATGGAGAGAGACCATCGCATGATCTAGGCGATGGCAGAGAGGAGACACATCTCACCAATGGAGGCAGTGTTCTGGTATAATGTCACCCTTGTTGGGACAGGCCGAGGAGTTGGTACCACACAGGATGATATACAGATATGAATCGTAACGTATGTGTATATTATTACAACAACCTGTACAAGAGAGGGAGTATACATTCATGCAGGTCAGTGATGAAGTCTTGGTCAAGCTCCCAAATGTGTGTTGCACATCTCGATGGAGAAAGGGAACAGTAACGGCTGTAAATTCCTGAAAGAACATGTCTGTGGATGGAATGCTGAGTTATGTCTTGTTTTTCCCCAGAATCGTAGAGATGACGAACTTTGGAGAAAAGGAGGATGGAAGCGGTGCCCCAGCTTTGTGGAGATCCCAATAGGAATGCCACTCACCTAAGTAGACGGCAGATTTGACATGAGTGAGGTGCTGGGGTGATCTTTGAGACCACGAGGGTGTATGGGGTTAAGGAGCTGGAAGTTCAAGGGTCAGTTATGCCAGAAGATAGGGCCAGTGACATGATGCCAAAGGAAGCGTAGGCCGTATCTGTCTCTTCATCTCTGAGCCGCATTCAAGTGAAGAACTATATGTTACTTCTGTGAGTGAGTTTGGTATGTTCTCAGGCCAGACACATAGCAGGTGAGCATCACACAGGTAGATTTGGTTCGGATACAAGTGGAAACGCAAAGTGGCTATTAAGACCACTCTGCACAAAGATTCATGAGAACAGAACACCTTGTTTTTCTACATTCATTTGAAAAAGAACAACTATTTACCTTCAAATACCATGAAGAAATATATTGGATAAAAACATTTTGTTTCATTTTGTCGTCCTTCTACCCCAGTACCACATTTATAATTCTATCTACATTGTACCAGCTTTCGAAACACCTTATTTATTTATTTATTACATACCTCACAAGGTTTCATCTAACCTATACTACTTTATCCACGCACACACACACATATATAGATATATACTTACATGCATACATGTATATGTATTTATATATATGAATATACATATGCATGCATATATATATATTATATTCAAGGGCGGTGGATTGGCAGTATCGGTAGAGGGTCGGACGCCATGCTTTCCAGCATAGTTACGTCCCTTTACCATCTGAGTTCAAATCCCGCCGAGGTTGACTTTGCCTTTCATCCTTACGGGGTCGATAAAATAAAGTACCAGTAATGCACTGGTAATTGCTGGCCTTGTGCCTAAAGTAGAAACAATTATATTCATATGGAGAGAGAGAGAGAGAGAGAGAGAGAGATTCTCACCAAGATTTCCTAATTTGAGAAAAATGGCTGTGAATATATGTTTTGAAGACAGATGGATGAGGACAGTTCATTATGATTAATTTGGAAACCAGATGAGGATAATTTATGGCTGTATTCCATGCTACTGCAGCTCCCCAATCATGGCCAACAAGTACACAGTCTTTGTAACCTAGATAAAAATAAATTGATTAATGTTTGTAATTAAAAAGAAGAAAAGAAAAAATTAAATAATGAAAGTAGGGGAAGAAGTAAGGGAGTGGCAGACTTTAACCCTTTATTATTTTGGCAGTATCGATAGAGGGTCGGACGCCATGCTTTGACGCATAGAGTTACGGCCCTTTCCATTCTGAGTTCAAATCCTGCTGAGGTTAACTTTGCCTTTCATCCTTACAGGGGCGATAAAATAAAGAACCAGTCATGTACTGGGTAATTGCTGGCCTTGTGCCAAAAGTAGAAACAATTATTTATATTACTCTATATATACTATTACATTTTCACAGTAAAGGCTTTATCTCATAATTATCTCACATAATATTGGATCTATGAGATTTTGAGAACAATACCTTAGCAGCTGCTTACAACCAGTTTAAACAGAAAGAGTTGAGAGAATTCTGGCCGGATACGGCCAGTTTAAATGCTAAAGGGTTAAAAGAGTTCTTTGTTAGAAATACTTCTTAAATCTAAAAAAAAGACTGAAATTCCAAGAAGAAAAAAATTCATAACTAAATAAAACTGCAAAGTAAATAAAACTACCTTAACATCAGTATGAGTGTCCGGTTACAGCTGGTTTGAGCAGAAAGAGGTGAGAGAATTCTAGCTGGATATGGCTGGTTTAAATGCTAAAGGGTTAAACCCCAATCTAGGTGGTATACTTCAGCTATATTCTGTGGACAAAATGGCTAAGACATTGCTACAGAGAACAGCCAGCAACATCTGCTATATGAACCACGCCCCCTCACAGAGCTCCTTGCTTAGGCAGAATGGACAACTTTTAATTTAGTTGAGGAAAATAGCAGTTCAGGGTTAAGCATGTCAGTATTTAGTTCATCCCATAAATATACACATAAATAAATTAAGTACAAGCTTAGATACTTAATGTGAACCAAGAGGTTTTAATGAACTGAAATTGAAATCAAATGATCAAATGAGAGAAAAAAAAAAATCAATAGTGTAAATAACAATTCTTGTCAAGGTAGAGAACTCTGGTATTCAAATTGATAAACTATAAAATAAAGACACACAGTGGGGTGTCAATGGTTTTTGTAAGGTACAATGACAATTTTGGACATGTTTCAGCCTTAGATCTCCCAACAAAATATAGTTTAACACATACTGACCACACCTTATAACAAGTTAAGAGAATACAGATTGTATTTGAAAATTATTCACTGATTAAGTAATTTAGTGTAATGAAAGGAAGAAAATAAAAAGTGTTGATTGCCAGATCAGACCAATAACACAATGTTTCTATTAGTCTTTCAATTGCTGATAATATCTGACAATCACAACGCTTGGCAGAAGGAGCAACATGAAAATAAAGTATTTTGCTCAAGAATACAAATTACCACTCAGTCTCTGAATCAAACCCATAATCTTAAGATCACGAGTCCAACACTCTAACCACTAGGTCATGTCCCTTCACATAATGACATAATATGTCATTAGGAAATAATTTAATTTTACTACAAAGCAGTTTGTAATTATTGGAAAAGCCTCTTCTCTTTTTTCTATTTTACATAAAATGTTTTTAATTCATTAATGTTTTTAGAATTTAATCAAATGTCAAATGAGTGATTTAACGCTTTAGCATTTAAACCGGCCATATCCGGCCAGAACTCTCTCACCTCTTTCTGTTCAAACTGGCTGTAACTGGCCACTCATACTGATATTAAGATATTGTTCACAAAATAAATAATATCAAAATATTATAGACTGAATATTATGTAAGGTAAAGCCTTTACCATGAAAATATAATAGTAAATATAGAGTAATGTAAATGCTAAAAGTTTAACAAAAAAGTATAATTTAATGCCTCTTGAAGATAAGAAGCAAACCCATGCAAGTGTGGAAGATGGACGTTAAACGATGATGATGATGATGATGAGTACTGATAGTTAACATGACCTTCTCAATATTTAAACTCTGACACCGTGTTCTATTAATGACACCACTTCTCATCTACTTATCTTATCAATGAGTTTAAAATTTCAAATCTAAATTTAGGCAGAGAAAAGAAAAAGATATTATCTATAAAATATATTTTATTTAGAAGGTAGTTGAAATGTCAATTGTTGAAACTCCAGGTCTAATGTCGCTCTCAACGACATACTGAGAAGGAGCCTGGACGCAGCCAGCTTTCCATCACAACATGAGCCAGCAGGCCTTGACCACGGAGATGGCAAGCATCCCGATGGAATCATCCTCTTCCCATTCGAAGGAGGTAGATGCCTCATCTGGGATGCCACCTGTTATGACACGTTCTCCTCCTCCAACTTGGTCACTTCGGCCACAAACCCTGGCACTGCGGCCGGTCTTGCAGAGGAACGGAAAATAAACAAAACACAGGGGACTGTCCGGCCGCCATTGAGACCTCAGGTGTACTCGGACCCCGAATAGAGCAGCTCCTCCGCAAGATCAGAACATTGGCGGCCCGTCTGAAGAAGCCCCTTGAAGTGGGGTGGCTGTTGTAGCGGGCGTCACTGGCCATTGTCCACGGGAATACTTTTGTGGTCTTGTCTACAGGGCGCAGCAGCCCCTCTACCACCACGCCCTAGGCTCAGAACCCAATCACCCTCACCCTTCCCTATTCTTCTGTGACACTAAACTCCTTGCCATTCCCTCCCGTTTTTTTTTCTTTTTCTCTTTTTTTCTTCCTATCTTACATTCCAAATATTAAAAACAATAAAATACGTGGAAACAACCAAATATTTCTTATTTCCTCTGTAAAATGTATTAATAGTGATAAAGGTATTTATTTTTTGTTTAATGAAAACATACCAAGTGTTTGTATAACTTCAGACACATCAGCTGATAGATTTTCAATGGAGAAATACTTCTTGTCAGTAAATTTTGAAGAGAGTGAATAACCTCTTTGATCAAAAGCAACAACTCTGAAATGGAAAGTTATATTATTTGAGAAAATATTTAACACTCACTAAATCAATTTAGTAACACATTCGTTATTGCAATGCACCCAGCAGTACACCATGTAAGAGGTAGTGTTGGAAGTTAGGAAGGGCATGCAGCCATAGTAACTATGCTAAAATATGGAATATATGAGCAGTATGTCTGACCGTGCCTTGTTTCAGACCATGATAACCTGTCTAACCCATGCCTGCATGGAAAATGGGTGTAATAATAATAATAATAATAATAAGAAGAAGAAGAAGAAGAAGAAGAAGAAGAAAAAGAAAAAGAAAAAGAAAAAGAAAAAGAAAAAGAAAAAGAAAAAGAAAAAGAAAAAGAAAAAATTTAGGTTGTCAAAATTAAGATGCGTCCTGGAGGACGTAGCATCTTCGGCGCTGGGAAATATGGTATATATCATCATCATCATCATCATTTTACGTCTGCTTTTCCCTACTTTCAAGGCAGGGACGGGTCCTATTCAGCACAGCATCTCTCCACTTGTCACCAATTACCCAGTGCATTATTGGTACTTTATTTTATCGACCCTGTAAGGATGAAAGGCAAAGTTAACCTCGGCGGGATTTGAATTCAGACCGTAAAGGTTTGTTATACTATAATGTAGATGAATTGTTACAGATGAATTTAGTGGATTTCGTTTCAAGGAAATATGTTGGTGAAATCTTTATTACATAATACAGTTGTCATCATTATTCTCAGGGTTTAATGTTATTTTCCTTTCTTTCGTGGTTTAGACAGGTTGTTGCATGTAGAGGCCAGACTATCCAGATAACCAGGTCCTGCTTGTATGATCCATTTGGCTTGGTTTCAATGGCTGAATAACCTTCTTCCTTCTTAATACTAACCACTTTACAGCATGCACTGGGTGCATTTTATTGTGACTCTAGCAATGCCACCTTACAAAATGGACTGGGTACTTTTCATTGTGGCACTAGCACTTTACAAAGTGGACTGGGTGCTTTCCATTGTAGCACTAACACTACTGTCTTATAGGGTGGATTGGGTTCTTTCCATTATGGAACTGACACTACTGTCTTACAGGGTGAACTGGGTGCTTTTCATTGTGGCACTAACACTTTACAAAATGGGCTGTGTGTGTTTTATGAATATGACAGATGAAGTTTATTAGTTCAAATCTAGTACAAAGTAAATTTAGAAAACAAAATTGGTATGGAAGAATCACAAGATTAATTGGTTTTTTTTTTATCAGCAAAGATGACAAACAAATCAGCAGATGTATTTAAATTAGGAATTTAATAATTATTGACAATGAAGCCAAAATCTCACCTGTAATTTTTACTGAACTCAACTATCTGATAGCGCCAGGAATACCAACATTCTGGGAAGCCATGGAGGAACAGCATCAAAGGCATATTTTCATTTCCTTTGCTCACATAGTGAACTTTAACATTCTGTAAAACAAATAGTTTATTTGTTCATTTATATATTTACTAGCAGAGGTACCTGACGATGCCCAGGTATTTTATGAAAGTTACAATATATTTTGGCACATATTACAAAATATTTGACCAATGAAATATGATTGCTGTATTTTAACTAAAGTAGGAATTATAGCAGAATATTTATTGTCACTTGTTCAAAGCAAATCATCTACATGATGAGAACCAGTTAAGTTCAAAATGCATCAATGATTGTCCTCCTTGATTCTGTTGGACACCACCAGAGGACGATAGACCCGGTCTTTTGCATAGCTACGGCTTTCTAAATGTTTATATATAAACATATATTTCTTCAGAAATACGAAATTTCAATACATATCTGTATACAGCTATGCCTGAAGCTAAATCCTAATTCTATATGTTCTTGTTTTATAAATATATGATTTCATTCACAGTTGTCTAAGTAACATTACAAATTGTTCACGATTCTTTCAGAATGAAAATATAAACACAAATATAAACACACATAACAAATACAATTAACTATTGCTAGGAACCAAGAGAAAGAAAGAAAAAACAAAAACAAAAACGACCATCGATTTACCACCAAGTGTGACAATCGGCTGCACACCACAGGGATCAATGGTAATTTTTAAGGCAAGCCAAGGTACCCTCACAGGCAACACCTGACACGAATGATGACAAGAACTTCACAGTCAGCGGAGACCCAACTCCACCAAAAGTCTCGAAAGCCACAGGCTGGAAAAAATAGTTGTTTGATAGTTCCCGGTATTTTGGGATTTTATTCCGTTCGGCAATGGAAGCAGTGACCCTCATATTTACCATGGTATCCATGATGTTGGGAGGGAGCAAAAGAGTCACTGACTGTGGCGTTTCAAATGAGACACCTGCCTCTTACCTGTTGTCATAACAAGAAACATCAAATTTCAATGGTATCATACAGAATGTTTAACAATTATTTAGAAATAATTTCTGGTAAAATGATCACCCCAACCCACTACCCCTACTCCATCCTCCCACTTGTGCCAACACCACCCCTTTCTCTATAAAGTTATGTTGGTACCACAACATCCAGTCCAAACTAATGAGATTGTGTAGGTGTCATGACAAAAAACACACAGTCCATGTTGTAATATGGTCATGTAGGTAACACAGTAAAGGTTCCCAGTCCACACTGTAAATGTGGTTGGTGTTAGGAAGGGCATCCATAGAAAACCTGCCAGATAGTCCTATATGAGTGAGACACGGTCACCCAATCAATCTTGCCTCAAGTGGGACAACTCCCGTCTAACCCATGCTAGCGTGGAAGATAGACCTTAAACGATGATGATGATGATGATGATGATATATACTGTATATGTCTTTATAGGTTTTGAGAATTTAAATATAACATGAACATATTTTCAAGGAGAGTATTTGAGAAAAATCTCTTCCTTAATGCACTCCTATATTTAAGTAGTATACAATATTTGTTCAACTTATCAGATAAATGAACCGACAGCAACTTTAAGTTGACAAAAAAAAAAAATAAAATAAAATAAATAAAAAAAAAGGTGAGTTCAAACTATCAACAAAAGAATCTTTATCAAGTATAGCCAAAAATAAATTGGAACTCAATATTATCTATAACTTGACTAGGTTCAAAATCCAGAACACTACATTCTAGATTTTATAGTATAGTCTGAGGCAAAAATAGATACATTCCAAATTGTTACCATTTTAATTATTATTACGCAATAACCAATTTTATTGCCCTGAAACTTTTACTATCACTTTACTACATTAATATCCTCATTATGATGAGGCATATGTAAGTATATCAATATATGTAACCAAAAATCTGCTAGCCCTTCTTTTTACCACCTATCCCACTTTCTTTACGTAACTCATACTGTACTTTGCTTCTTACACCAACCAATTCAATGAACGAATAGGGGATATATATATATATATAGAGAGAGAGAGAGAGAGAGAGAGAGAGAGAGAGAGAGAGAGAGAGAGAGAGAGAGAGAGAGAGAGAGAGAGAAGGAGAGAGAGAGAGAGAGAGAGAGAGAGAGAGAGAGAGGGAAGAGAGAGAAGAGAGAGAGAGAGAGAGAGAGAGAGAGAGAGAGAGAGAGAGAGAGAGAGAGAGAGAGAGAGAGAGAGAGAGAGAGAGAGAGAGAGAGAGAGAGAGAGAGAGAGAGAGAGAGAGAGAGAGAAAGAAATGTTTGCTGGCAGCATAGAGTTTGTTCTGCCAACTGTATTGATGCTACCTCACAATAACTTTTCCCATGCAAGATGTCATATGTTAACTTACTTCATGTTCATTGAAAGAGATCTACATGGCCAATTGATCTACTGGAAATAGATAAATCTCACATACAAATTAGTCTGGCCATTTAATGCAATTTCTACATCCTGCTTGGCATAAATAGTGATTACTATAAGATCCCTCTGTAGGCAGAATCATAGAGCTAGATATCTTCTGAAGAAGTGACAATAATCTCTGAAAAACCAAAGGTAATCTCTAATAGTTTTCTGTGTAGAGAGGGAATAATCGAAAAATGTGTTTACACTTCAGTCCCTTTATAGAAAGGTTTCTAATTTTAAAAGATTGTAGTTATATCAATATTAAATCTTCTAATAAATGCTGTGTTCTCAATAAATATTCAATATACAGTTGTCCCCCGGTATTCACAGGGGTTACATTTCTAGAGCACTCAGGAAGAGTGAAAAACCGAGAATATTAGACGTGGTCCATAAAAATTCCAATAAATGTCAAAACATAATGTAAAATATAGGATGGCAAATACAATATATTGTTATTAATAATTTAGCATTAAAAAGTGTGAAAAATATATATTGCCACGAAAAAAAAGCCATTAAAAAATCACGGAAAATATTTACGATTCTGCAAATGTGCAGTGGTTTCCACGGATAATCATTAGTTAGGTTCTAAGGAAAATTCCGTGAATAACCGGGACCGCAAATGCCGGCGGTACACTGTATATATATATATAGCTGTTACATATTTCTAGATTATTATCTGTGATTGCCTTATCTACCACTTAATTTCTCACATGGAACCAATGAAAGATTAATTAGTTCAGTAATGCTAATAACACCAATGTCATGAGTATTATCATGTTACTAGTCAACCTTCAAAATGTTTGGGAGGCATTGAGACACGTGAAAGAATCAAAGTACACACATGCAGTGTTACTGGTTTTTAGTCATTGGACTGTCACCATGTTAGACATCACCTTCAAGGTTTTTAGTTGATCATATTAACCCCAGTAGTTATTTTATCAAATCACTATGACACATATTAGACAAAGGGGTGAAACTTGACATACTAGTAAACATATATACAGTGTCAGCAGAGTTTCCTTCTACCAAATTTGGTTCACAAGGCATTGGTTAGTTCAAGGCTACAGTAGAAGACACTTGCCAAATGTAACACTGAATGGGATTGAACTGGGAATGACATATTTGTGAAGCAAACATCCATGACACAGCTTTACCTGTGCCTGTATAAATGTATATTTTCAAATTATAGGAATCTTTTTTACACACCATTTTAACACTCTTCTTCTCCCCTCCCTGCTTCTCTCTCTCAGTGCATACCCCCACCCTCCCACTTTCAAGTGGTTGTGTAGGTGCCACAAGAAAAACACCCAGTACTTCCTGTAAATGAGGTTGGCATTAGGAAGAGCATCCAGCAGTAGAAACCAAGTCAAAATCAGTTCTGTATGAGCAAGACATGGTCACCTGATCTAGCATTGGCCACAACAGGACAACTCATCTAACCCATGTTAGTGTGGACAAATGGATGAAAACGATGATGATGATGATGATAGAGAGAGAGAGAGACCGTATAAGCAAGATGTGGTCTCTTGACTAGACTTGTCTCATAGTGTGACAACCCATCTAACTCATGTAAGCGTGGAAAATGGATATTAAATGATGATGATACATATATATTTCTGGTTCATATTCATCAGTACAGATTGTTCCTCATGGCTAACGAAATGTACTTACTTGGTACGGTGCCATTGTAGTAACTGGCCTTAATAATTACATTCAAACTTGCCCTACGGACTTGAGTTGCTCTAGACATTGGATATTTTTACCTACCTATATATAGAGAGAGATATTTAAGAGATGTCAACATGAATGGATCTGTTATTTTTATCTAAAGACATTTTTTCCAATTCCAACCCGCCCGTCCCTTCAATCTATCTTATTTCTCATTTGATTCTTCTGATGAAGGACTAGCGTCCAAAATGTCAAGACCCTCTTCCTGCGATTTCAAGCGTTAATCTAATATATTCCTTCCATATACTGTACTGATTGTATTGTTATTTCTGTTTACCTTTTACACACATATATATATATATATATATAGAATGTAAAACGAAAAATCAGTGATGCATCGGAACTCAATTTATTGTGTTACAATTGTTTCCCCGGCGAGCAGCTCGCGGTGCGATCCATGTGTGAATCTACCTGACTCTAGTCTCACAGGTTCCTCGGACACGTCTATTGATTTTGGATCATATCCTCTATAATACTCTGCTCCGTAGGAGCATAGAGTGCTCAACTGGTATACTGCCCATGGAAGCATCTTAGCTACCATTAGACATTTATATGTGTGTGTGTGTGTGTGTGTGTGTGTGTGTGTGTGTGTGTGTGTGTGTGTGTGTGTAGCAAAATCTCTCTGAACGACATCTGACTGGTGTTTCTTTTTATCTTGGGTAGGAGTCAGTGGTCTTGACAGGCTGGTCAACTTGAGGTTAAATGAAATAAGATTTTCTTTAAATCATTTGACTGATTCCCGGAAGGGAAGGATCACTTTGAGTTGCTCAAGCATGTAGCAAGATGTAGTATTTAGCAAAAAAACTATGACCCTGACAGAAGTGTTCTGGGAGGTTGCTATTTGGGACATCAAGCAATGTTCTGACATTTCAGCATGCCACAGTAAGTTTAAGCTTGGCTCCAATTTTAGTTGCATTTGGGGTACGCTTTTTGCTTATTGCTATAGTATGGCTGCAGAAAAGATGCCTTTTGGTTGTGGTGAACCAACTGGCCTTCCTCTCCATGGCTGGCAGCATGCCACTCTTATCAGCGCTTATGTCCAACACTACAGGCAGATCCTGCAGACAAAGACAGTTTCTACTCATATCTAAGGAACATCCAACAAGCCATCCTCGCTCATGACAAAGTCATCATATTTGGGGATTTCAATGCAAGAGTAGGCTGAAACGCAGAGACCTGGAGGGGTGTAGTCGGGAAACATGGTGTGGGAAGCTGTAATGATAATGGAAGGTTGCTCCTGGAACTCTGTGCTGAGAAGGGGTTTATCATTACTAACATCATTTTCCAACAGAAAAACTGGCTAAAGAGACCTGGATGCACTCACAATACAAACAATGGCACTTAATTGATTACGTAATTGTGCGACAACGTGACCAGAAGGACGTATGTCACACCAGGGTAATGCCAAGTGCAGTATGTCAAACAGACCATCGCCTCATTCACTGCCAAATTGCAAGCAGGGCAAAGCTTCAGCATGACATGTGGCTCAAACTTTGAGGGTGATGTCTACTCAGTTGACTTGCCATCTGAACTACTTTGGGTCCAACTCAAGAACACTGTTCTGCAGATTGCCCAAGAAACACATGGATTTTCCTCCTAGAAAAATCAAGATTGGTTTGATGAGAATAACAGGGAAATCCAGGAGCTCCTTGCAAGGAAGAGGTCAGCATACCAGGCCTATCTGGCTCAGCCGTCTTGTTCTCAGAAGAAGGGAGCCTTTCACCTCGCCTGTGGTGAACTCCAGTGTGGACGCTGGGTAAACCAAAACAAGTGGTGGACTGGTCTTACGGAGAAAATCCAAGTATATCCAGATACCAGAAACTATGGGTTGTTCTATCAAAATCATCACCATCATATATATATATATATATATATATATATATATATGTATATATATATTATACAGTGGTACCTTGACTTACAAGTGTCCCAACTAACGAGCTTTTTGAGATACGAACCGTCTCTAGGCTGATTTTTTGCTTTGAGTTGCAAGCTAAAATTCGGGTTCCGAGCCAGCTTCAGATACCCCCCCGCTAGTAAGCATAATGAACGCCGTAACATCTGCCCAGCATCCCAAAGGCCCAAAGAAAGTGTGCACAAAAGACAGTGCTGAGAAGAAGAAGCGGATGATGTGCATTGAATTAAAGAAAGAAATTATCGAAAAACATGACCAAGGTGTGCATGTAGTCGATTTGGCGAAGCAGTACGAGCGTAGCACTTCTATGATCTGCACCATACTGAAGCAGAAGGAGTCGATAAAGGCTATAACGCCAACCAAGGGAGTTAAAATTATTTCTAAACAGCAGACATCTGTCCATGAAAATATGGAAAAGCTGCTGATTGTGTGGTTGATGGAGAAGCAACTCATGGGAGATAACGTGATGGAGACTATAATCTGTGAGAAGGCACAAGCTACAATATTTATGCTGATTTGCTGCAGCAAACCCCAAGCACTTCGACGGACGAGGAATTGGGCAAGCTGTTTAAAGCCATTCGGGGCTACTTCGAGGATTTTAAAAAGAGGACTGGCATTCACTCCATTGTCAGGCATGGTGAGACAGTCAGTGCGGATATGAAGGCAGCTGAGGATTACCTCAAAACTTTTGCCGGAATTATAACAGCCGAAGGATACATCCCCCAGCAAGTCTTCAACTGCAACGAGACATTAAGGAGGACTTATATAACGGCAGAGGAGAAGAGGATGCCAGGCCACAAACCCATGAAGGATAGGCTAACCCTGACACCATGTGCCAATGCAAGTGGCGACTACAAGATTAAGCTGCTGTTCATTTATGATTCGGCAAACCCAGAGCCTTTAAGTTACATAAGATTCTGAAAGAAAAACTGCAGGTTATGTGGAGGGAAAACCCGTGGGCATGGGTCACCAAGCAGTTCTTCGTGGAGTGGGTGGATTTGGTCTTTGGTCCTGACATTAAGAAATATTTCCAGGAAAATAACCTACCACTGCAAGCCCTTCTCGTCCTGGACAATGCACCTGCTTACCCACTTAATCTCAAGAATGACATCCTCGAAGAGGTCAAGTTTATAAAGATTCTCTACTTTCCACCCAACACCACCCCTATCCTGCAGCCTACGGACCAGCAGGTGATTTCAAGAAGCTCTTCACTAAGCACCTGTTCCGCCGCTGCTTTGAGGTGATGGAGAGCACAAATCTCACCCTTCGAGAGTTCTGGAAGGACCACTATAACATTGTGATATGCCTCAGAATTATCGATGTGGCCTGAGGTTGTGTCTGAAACGGAATTTTAAAGACTTGAACCCAAAGTAGCAGTGGTAGAAGAGATTGTATCCTTTGGCAAGTTCATGGGCCTGGACATGGATGAAGGTGACATGAACGAACTCATCGAGGAGCACTCCGAGGAACTGACAACAAAGGAGCTAAAGGAGCTAAAGATGCAGCAGCACACAGAGGTTTTGCAGGAAATAGGTGACACAGAGGAGGTGGAGGAGGTGATCTCTGCAAGTGACATAAAGGAAATATTGAGAATGTGGGAGAAACTTTCACTTTATTTAAAAGAAACACCCAGAAAAAGTTGCAACTGGGTGTGCAACGGCGCTATTAATGACACTTGCCTAACTCATTTCAGAAACATTCTGAAGGGGAGGATGACACAAACCTCATTGGACAGGTTTTTATCAAAAACTCCTCAGATAAAAGTGAGGAAAGTGTGGCGAAAAGGGCAAAAATAAATGAAGTTAATCAGTTCAGTCTTTCTCCTCCACCTCAGCATCCTCAAATGCTGAGAAGAAAGATGCATGGAATAGCCATTATGATAGATTACTAAATGAGGAGAATGCATGGGAAGAAGAGACCCTACCCCAAGTAGACTCTATAGAGGGGCCAGCAGTACAAGTCAGCAGCAGCGTAGTAAGTAAGTTCAGGGAACTACTGCCACTGCTAGCTGCAAAAGGCTTCTCCCTCAAAATGAAAGGCAGACTGTATGATGCGTGTATCCGAACAGCGATGTTACATGGTAGTGAGACCTGGGCGCTGAAGGTGGAAGACTTACGTAGATTAGAAAGAAATGAAGCCTGCATGCTCCGATGGATGTGTAATAGTAATATACACGAACGGCAAAGCATAAATGAATTGAGAGAGAGACTGAGCATAAGAGGAATCAAATGCTGTGTGCAGGAGAGGCGGTTGCGTTGGTATGGACATGTGATGCGTATGAAGGATGACAGCTGCATAAAAAGGTGCAGAGCACTAGAAGTCAATGGAAACCGCGGAGTGGGGAGACCCAAGAAGACCTGGGAGGAGGTGATAAAAGCCGACCTTACCCAATTACACCTCTCAAAGGCGATGACACACGACCGTGACCTCTGGCGTCACGCAGTAATACAGAGTACCTGACCTCCCATGGGTACAAGCTGAAGCATATAGACAATATGCCCCCACACCCTCCCACTGCAAAGTGGTCGTGGAGGTGCCATGGCAAAAAAGCACCCAGCCCACACTGTAAAGTGGACGTGTAGGCGCCACGGAAAAATGCACCCAGCACTCACTGTAAATGAGGTTGGTGTTAGGAAGGGCATCCAGCTGTAGAAATCAAGCCAAAATCAGTTCCTGTATGAGCAAGGCATGGTCAGCCGACCAGACACTGCCCACAACAGGACAACCCGTCTAACCCATGCTAGCAAGGAAGAACGGACGTAAAACGGTGATAATGATGATGATGAAGGGAGGAGGGGGATTAAAATGGTATATGAAAAAACGACTTTCAGAAACCTGCTTATGAAATACAGAAAACCAGTCAGTCTACTTTTAGTTTGTATTTTAGACTGTAGATTGGTAAATTTTTTCTCCTTTGGAATTCTATTCTTCTATGAAACAAATATACCAACAATGATTATAAATGCTTTGACCTATCAGTCACCACTGTTTAATTCATAATAAATATTGTGGTTTCTAAGCAGGGTGAGGCCGATTAAGGTCAACCTAATTTTTGACACGTAGTAAAACATGGGCAATAAATAGGTCGTGAAGTTAATGGTAAAACTGAATGCATCAACTGATGCATTCAGCGGCTCCATTGTCCCCCCCTTTCGCCTGCTTTTGTTGTATGTGGTCCCAGATGTCTGTGTTAACCGTTTGTGTTTATTTTTCTTTTCTCTTTCTTTTCTGTTTTCCCTTTCCCTTTCCGTTATATTTTTGTTTGTTTGTGCTTTCGTTCTGTAAGCATTGTATCGGTAGAGAGTTGGACGCCATGCTTTGACGCATAGAGTTACGGCCCTTGCCATTCTGAGTTCTAATCCCCCCGAAGTTAACTTTGCCTTTCATCCTTACGGGGTCGATAAAATAAAGTACCAGTATTGCACTGGGTAATTGCTGGAATTGTGTCAAAAGTAGAAACAATTATTATATTTGTTGGCGGTGGATTTGGCAATATTGGTGGAGGGTCGGACGCCATGCTTTACAGAACAGAGTTACGGCCCTTTACGATCTGAGTTCAATAACGCCGAGGTTAACTTTGCCTTTCATCTTTACGTGGTCGATAGAATAAAGCACCAGTAATGCACTGGGATAATTGCTGGCCTTGTGCCAAAAGTTGAAACAATTATTATCTTTTTATACAACGTCCGCTGGAGCTGTGGGGAGGCCAGCAGGTGGGACCCCATTTGCTCACCATACAGAGAAATGGGGAGTGCGAGAGAGATGGAGATGACAATAGGAGTTCGGCTCTTCCACGTTCGGACCATATCCTTGTGGTTGTGTTCATTATCTATAGAGTACATCCTGACTATTTACTAATCCATTGAATAGATGTTTCTCTACCTTGACTTATTTAAACATTTTTTTAATGAAAACAGAATTATGTTTGTTATACAGGGTATATAAATAAATTTACAGTAGAATAACATAACAAATATGTTTTAAATATATACATAAATAACATTACAAATGGTTAGATAACATTATTGGCAGTATCGGTAGAGGGTCGGACGCCATGCTTTCTAGCATAGTTACGTCCCTTTACGATCTGAGTTCAAATCCCGCCGAGGTTGACTTTGCCTTTCATCCTTACGGGGTCGATAAAATAAAGTACCAGTGAGGCACTGGGTAGTTGCTGGCCTTGTGCCTAAAGTAGAAACAATTATTGGCAGTATCGGTAGAGGGTCAGACACCATGCTTTCCAGCATAGTTAAGTCTCTTTACGATCTGAGTTCAAATCCCGCCGACGTTGACTTTGCCTTTCATCCTTACGGGATCGATAAAATAAAGTACCAGTAATGCACTGAATATTTGCTGGCCTTGTGCCTAAAGTAGAAACAATTATAAATTGGTCGCAATTCTTTCAGAAAGATATATTCTTTTCTCTCTCTCTCTATATATATATTTATTAAAATAACAGATTAAAGTTTAAGCAAAGAATCGCTACTATTTACTCCGCGTAATTCATCCACTATATATTTATCTTTTCGCTTCATCATAAAATTACGTTAATACAACACTCTCTCACTTAGGGTTTTCTCTTTCTCTTTCTTTTGTTTTCCTTCTTTGGGTTTGCTCTTTCTTTCTTTTTCTTTTTTCCCTATTCCAACGGCTTAATTTAAATGTATGGGATTTAAACCTCTCCGACACTAATTTGCATAATATACCAATAATAAAATTAGTAACCCCACTATCCGGGAGCTTCCAACCGACCTGGTCGCATTCTTTAAGGGTATGTCAATATTTGTTTATAAAACTGATCTATATTATATTTTATCTGATGAAAGCGCACCATAATCTGCTTTGGTGTCCTTGAAATATGTATAATGAAATAAATATGGTTTTATAAATATAGTTTCCATTTGTTAATATATTGAATTTTTACTCCAAAAATTTGTTGAGAGCTTTATATCAGTTATAAAAATATTTGCTTGTTGTATCCCAACAAATTATAACTTCTACACACACACATATATATATAGTTGAGTGTTCTATGTTGATTTAACACTTCACTGCTCGCAAGTGTTTTTTCAGCTTCATAACATGTCTCCCTATTTTATCTGATGAGAACGCAAATATCATCCCATGATGATATTTGTTTTTGAAATGCGCATAATAAAATACATGGAACTCTTTTAACCATCTTTTGATTTTATATTATATATATATATTTTTAGGTTTGTTGGAGGGCGGCCGACCGGGGTAGAAGCTGCTAAATGTTCGGTCGCAGACAAGGTAATTTAAAAGAGTGAAAAATTTCAGTTTTAAATTACCTTGTCTGACGAACGATTGCGGACATTTCTTGTATTCGTCTTATTCGGGAAACCTCTGGTAATGAGGTAATTATATTGTATTGTTTATTATACATTATATATATATATATATATGTACGAGGTGAGTTTTATTGTAGTACAATAAAGCAATGCAGATATCGGATAAGAAGCACTCTACAATTTGTAGGACTGGAGTATGCATAATATAAGATCAAAAGATGGTTAAAGGAGTTCCATGTATTTTATTATGCGCATTTCAAAAACAAACATCATCATGCAATAATATTTGTGTTTTCATCAGATAAAACAGGAGAACATGATATGAAGGCTAAAAAACACTTGTGGATAGTGCAGTGATGTTGATTTAAAACTGCACTATCCACAAGTGTTTTTTAGCCTTCATATCATGTTCTCCTGTTTTATCTGATGAAAACACAAATATTATTGCATGATGATGTTTGTTTTTGAAATGCGCATAATAAAATACATGGAACTCCTTTAACCATCTTTTGATCTTATATTATATATATATATATATATATATATATATATATATAAACATCGTTTATTTCTGTATTACCACGCGTTATTTTAATAAAGCATATCGATGTAAGTGGAGTTACTTAAATCAAAATATAGGTGGCCCTTAAAAAGGCCAAATTAGAAAACAAATTTAAGTTAATTAGAAAAGAAGTCATGGTTATCAAATAAATTGGATTTAATCATTTATATTTTCATAGTCATGGTTATCAATTTCATGTATAGGGTTGGTGAAAAAAATTTGATAACCATATATTTGTTTTCTAATTTGGCCCTTTTAAGGGCCACCTATATTTTCATTTAAGTTAACTCCACTGTTGGTGAAAATGACTGATAACCATGACTATGAAAATATAAATGATTAAATCCAATTTAATTGATAACCATGACTTGTTTTCTAATTAACTTAAATTTGTTTTCTAATTTTTTATATTTTCATTTAAGTAACTCCACTTACATCGATATGCTTTATTAAAATAACGCGTGGTAATACAGAAATAAACGATGTTTACGATTGAGAAGGTTGACGAAACTTTCACTTCTGACAGCTAATAGCATGGTAGTGCCATATATATATATATATATAAGGTTTAGCAAAGTGTGTGTATATATATATATATATACATATATATATATATATATATATATAT
Organism: Eledone cirrhosa; assembly: GCA_964016885.1. Taxonomy (NCBI): domain Eukaryota; kingdom Metazoa; phylum Mollusca; class Cephalopoda; order Octopoda; family Eledonidae; genus Eledone; species Eledone cirrhosa. The sequence continues at coordinate 121,643,683 of OZ024745.1, forward strand.
ATATATATATATATATATATATATACACACATACACACACACACTTTGCTAAACCTTATCGTCTTTGTTTCTAAGCAAGTGAATAAAACGACAATTTGCAATGTTATTCTACTGTAAATTTATACAATTCATCATCAACGTTTAACGCTAACATGGTAGTGCCATATATATATATATATATATATATATATATATATATACACACACATACATTTTGCTAAACCTTATCGTCTTTGTTTCTAAGCAAGTGAATAAAACGACAATTTGCAATGTTATTCTACTGTAAATTTATACAATTCATCATCAACGTTTAACGCTAACATGGTAGTGCTATATATATATATATATATATAAGGTTTAGCAAAGTGTGTGTGTGTGTGTGTATATATATATATATATATATATATATATATATATATATATATATATATATATATGTTATTCTACTGTAAATTTATACAATTCATCATCAACGTTTAACGCTAACATGGGTTGTAATAACATTTTCCTTGGCAGAAAATATTCCGAATATTTCAATCAGGATATATCAGGATATATGTGAAGCTGTTTAAATGGAATTTTCTCACGACATAACTTATCAACAATTATTAAAAATTAAAAGAATAACTTACACGAAGCGATAGAAAACCGTGACTTCCAAGTTGGTCATCATTCCAATTCGGTGGAGGAACTTTAAAGATTGGACCACGACTGAAGCTGAATATGCCAAGAATACTGAACGGGTTTTTTAAGAGAGATATTAACAGTCTGAGCAGTGTTAGACATGTATAAAATGCGATTAAAGGAAGAATAATCACAGCTCGGGATAATTCGTAAACAATCGACATCTCAACTAAATGGTGTGAAAGAAACTAAATGGTTTGAAGAAAAGAAACCGCAGTGGCTTATAACACCGGGAAGATCAAAGTCTATGTTCGTAGATACTAATGACAGCTCCTCTCAGATAAGTGATCTTTTATGTTTCACTCACCATGATTTTATACTTCTGCCCTACTCTCTCCTCTTTTCTGATCACCCAACTCAAACAAAACATAGACTAGCAGAAATAACGCCTACCAAGAGTATTTTTTGTTTGTTTGTGTAAGTTTGTGTGTGTGTTTCGTAACGTATACAGTTGTCCTCTGGCATTCGCGAGAGTTACGTTCCTAGAAAACCCCCGAAGAGTGAAAAACCGAGAATATTGGACGGGGTCCATAAAAATGCCTATAAACGTCAAAACACAAAGTAAAGTATCGGTCAGAAAATACTGTCCTATCAAGATTCTGTGTCACGCTGAATTTCCCTGAGAATTACATTAAGTGTTGTGGAATGCTCAGCCACTTGCATGTTAATTTCACGAGTAGGCTTTTCCGTTGATCAGATCAACTGGAACGCTCGTCGTTGTAACTGATGGAATACCAGTTATGTTATATATATATATACTAGCAGAATGGCCCGGCGTTACCCGGGATTTGCTCTAGTGTTCTTATATATTTGATATATATTTATCCTTATTGAGCCTCGTGAAATAAATACGTTTATTTATATTTTGTTATTGTGTATGCAAAAATATCTGTACACGAATATATAATTATATCTATATCTATATATCTAAAACAGAGAATGTCTGTCTGTCTGTCTGTCAACTCACTAAAACTTGAGAACCACCCAACCGATTGTTTTCAAACTTTACACATATAATAGTTATGGTCCTGTGAGTGTTTAGAGCAAAAAATATTTCAAATTTTTCAAAGCCCTAGGGACCGCATTAGGCGATTTAGCGATCTCTCTCTATAATTCTTAGTCTTTCTTTTTAGATAGATACATAGATATAACGTTGCGCCCTTATAATTGTTTCTACTTTTGGCACAAGGCCAGAAATTACTCAGTGTATTACTGGTACTTTATTTTATCGACCCCGTAAGGATGAAAGGCAAAGTTAACCTCGGCGGGATTTGAACTCAGATTGTGCCCTTATAATATCTGTCTGTATGTCTGGCTGTCTGCATTACGTCATTATGACGCGATCAGTGTGTGTGTGTATATATGTATCGTAATGCAGATAGCAAGACATATAGCTTTCCTCCCTCTTCCAGCCTCTCTCTCTCTTTCCCGCTATCCCCCTCTTTTAGTCTGTCTGTTTCTTTCACTCTCACTCTTTCTCTTTATAACTCACTCACATTAATACTAAAGGGTTAAGGTATTGTTCTCAAAATAAATAATATTAAATCTGAGATTTTTATATTATATGAGATAAAGCCTTTACCATGAAAATAATATAGTATATATAGAGTAATGTAAATGCTAAAGGGTTAATTCCATCAGACCATGTGAGAGAGTTTATAATCACTCACGCACACATACACACTCACGCATGCAAACGCACACAAACTTACACACACACGCGCGCACGTACACACGCAATAGTTATTCCACTGTCATGTATCTTTGACGCATACAACTCTCAAAAGACGGCGTCTGTCACTCTCTCTCTCCCGCTATCCCCCTCTTGTAGTCTGTCTGTTTCTTTCACTCTCACTCTTTCTCTCCCTTAACTCGTTCATATTTCTCCCCTCTATCGAAAAACGCTGTGACGAATGTGGAAAAGGAGGAGGAGGAGGAGTAGAGAGCCACTTCTTCACTTCGCCTCTCCGTTTCTTTCTCTCCCCTCTCACTCCCTTTATGTAAATACATTGACCACTTCACTAATTCGATCCCTAGGTCAGAATAATTTGAAATTTTTTTTTGCTCAAAACACTTCCGGGGGCATACGGGTTACATGTGTAAAGTTTGAAAAAAAAACGGTTGGGTACTTCTCGAGTTTTAGGGGAAACAGACACACAGACAGACATCCTCTGTTTTATATATAGACTAACAGTGGTATCCGGCGTTGCACAGGATAAGGTATTGTGAAATATATAACCGCCTTAGCTAAGCTTAGTATTGCCACAACCACGGCTGGCAAAGAAGTAAGGGTCTGGTGGTACGTAAGTAAGCAACTCTGTGGCTTAAAACGCGAGGAAGAAGTTATGTCACTTACCAACTGTTTGGGGAATGAGTGTGAGATTTATCTTGAGCACGGGTGGCAGAATAACCGGAGGCAGCAGACAGACAAATATTATAAGGGCGCGTTCTGGACGCAGAGCGAATTGTAGGAAGTGACGTAATGCAGACAGACAGACATTGACGTTATATGTATATATCTATCTAAAAAGAGAAAGACTAAGAATTATAGAGAGAGATCGCTAAATCGCCTAATGCGGTCCTTAGGGCATTGAAAATTTGAATTTTTTTTGCTCAGAACACTCCCTGAAACATAAGTATTACATGTCTAAAGTTTGAAAACAGTCAGTTGGGTGCTTCTCTAATATTGGATTATCTTTTGATCACAACAGAATGATACAGGATGTTGAGAACAATAGATGTTGAGAACAACAGGATGTTGAGAACAATAGATGATGAAATATGTTACAGAGATAAGACCCTCAATAATTTCTATGACATGTTTTATTCCAGATATCAACAACATAAAAAAGTCTATAAACATAAAACTGTTCTCCTTTTTAACCGTTTATTAATAGAAGCGTTAGAGTCTGCAGAGACAAAACTCATTTTTTAAGAGATATCGATATGAAGAAATTTACCTATTTTACTGACAGTATTTTTGAAAAGATATTAACAAATGATAATCAAATAGAGACGCAGAACATATTGAAGGACATAATCCATCGATCTTATCATTGTGAAGGCATAGTGGAAGATGGAAGTAAAGAGGGACCCGAAGAAATCGTTTGTGAAGGCACAATCGATTTTGGAGATGGCAAAGCGAACCCATTAACGAAAATACTATTTTATGGAAAAGATATGAAATCCAAATCGTATGAATTAAAAGAACTAAAAAAACTGATTTTACTGCCAGAAACATATCAGCAAACAATAACATACAGGTTTAAGAAGCATACAATATCTTAGAAACACAATGCAATAAAAGGCATTTTTAAACATAAAAAGAACGATATAAAAAAAAAATTATAAAAAAACTGGAAAATGAAACAAGAGAAATATAAAACTTTATAAAAGATAAACCTATAATTGCAGCTATATAAATATATATATATAATGTGTGTAATAATAAATATTACCCAATTACAAGTATACTACAGAGCCGAAATACAATGTAAATGACAAAGAGTGTTTAAAACAATCACTTATGATCGTTTCATCCTACCATAAGGCCAGAGATAAGGCTCTGAACGCTTAATTATGACTGTCTTCTCTATTCAACTATGTGGTACTTTTTGGATGATGTGTCTTGATAACACTTCAATCTATATTTGATTTTTTACTTTGATGATTCTATTTATTCCTTTGGATGGTTTGAATAATAATTGTTTCTACGTTTGGCACAAGACCAGTAATTAACCCCAGTGTATTACTGGTACTCTATTTTATCGACACCGTAAGGATGTAAGGCAAAGTTAACCTCGGCGGGATTTGAACTCAGACCATAAAAGGCCATAACTCTATGCTGCAAAGCATGGCGTCAGACCCTCTACCGATACTGCCAATCAACCTTGAATAATAATAATTATCATGACTGAATTACGTAGTCGAACTTTTTAAAATATATTATTAAAAATATTTTTTGGAGATGTATTTTTAAATTTATACTTTTAGATTTATATTTGAATTACATGCCTTCTCTTATTAACTTTATTTTTAAAAAATTAACTACTTCGGACATTTGTTTTTCACTGTACTTTTCTGTTGCAGCATGTTTTTAATTTTTAATGCTTTTATCTGCTCCTAATTTTTGTTGCATTTATATGTTCAACTGCCTCTGTTATCTTATATAAATGTTAATACTTATCTAGCCTCCTAATGTTTTTATTGTTCTGTTTCCCTCACTGTAAATAATTTCTATTAATAAATATCTTCGATTCCTTGAATTGTTTTGTGTAGTTTTCTTATATTTTCTTATATTTGGGTCGATAAAATAAAGTACCAGTAATGTACTGGATAATTGCTGGCCTTGTGCCAAATGTAGAAACAATTATTTGAGATAGTTATGTGAGGTAAAGCCTTTACCATGAAAATATAATAGTAAATATGGAGTAATGTAAATTCTAAAGGGTTAAGGGAATGATCGCCAGCTACTTTGGTTGATTCCAGAATCAATCAACACATTTTCATTTTATCCATATGATAATATTTACAATTAAAAAATTATAATATTTAGATTTTAAAAAAGTGAAAGGGAAAAAAGAAAAAGATGATTAAGCAACGAAATAAAGGGAGAGAGGACAGACTTTACACATGAGTCTGATCTGTGATTCGGCCGTGTCCCGCAGACAGGTTGGCAAAGGCATTTCACAGAGAATGGCCTGCAAATTATAACAATAACATTCCAGGGGAAGTAACTCTATCTTTTTTTTTTTAGCCTAATGAATATCTGCCGCAAAATTCCCAGCAAATCAAACCTTCAAGTTAGCTTTGATTCCCAGTTGTGGTTATTTAATTTCCAATACAAATTTGTGTTAGAATACAGTAATATTATAGATGACGATGATGATGATGGTGGTGGTGGTGATCATCATCATCACCACCACCACCACCACCACCATCATCATCATCATCATCATTATCATCATTTCTGACACCCTAACAATGTGTAGGGGAACCTGGAAAATTTGACAGTGACCTTCTTGACAAAGAATCATATAGCTCTGCTGCAATTTGGAAAGAGGAATGGGCTTCAAGCTGTGTGAAGTAAGGAGGTATTCTTTTTTCTTATAGTAGTCTTGCTGGGAGTGTGGTAGTTATTAATCCTTTTGATATTAAACAGCCTAAAACTACACCTAGTTCTATGATACAAAACTGTTTGTTTTAAAGTATTTATATTTATTTAAAAACCTCTCATCACAATTTTATGTTAGAATCTTTGTTATGTCTCAAATACCAGATAATGAGAAAGTTTATCACATTATTAAATCTCTTTAAATTCTTTGCAATTTTAAAAATTATTTGAAAAACATAGGCAGTGTCTTTCATCAGAAATAACATAATGAAAGGGTTAAAAGCAATTTGGATAGTGCTGATGGATAACTTCATCTGTTTGTTGTAAGAATTATTCTTTGTCCTTATGTTCTGAGTTCGAATCCCACCAAGGTTAGCTTTGCCTTTCATCCTTATAGGATCGATAAAATAAAGTTCCAATAATGCACAGGGGTTGATTTAATTGACTTTCCCCTCCTTCAAAATTGTTGGCCTTGATCCTAAATCAGAAACCATCATATGAGGGATGTCAAACAACATACATTGGAGGGTGATTTTGGTTACACAATTAGTTGAAACATATTTGCTACCAAGATTAGTCAGCATGAAAATAGGGAAATCCCAACGAGTTAGCAGACTTCAAGTACCAAAGGGTTTACTGGAGGTGTTGTATGGTAAAAGATTGTAAAATGTCTTATTGAAATTAGTATTCACCCACTGGGTGTGTAATGCTAATAATAATAATGAAATTATTGTGTAAAGTGCTCAGGTGCACTACAACTCGTCAAAGGTGTATGTATAGTACATAGAATAATACACAAATGTCAGGGAAGTACATGTGTGTATGTGTTAGCTGTAGTGTTGGCGGATCTCGGATCTCTAATGTGCTTGAACGTCAGGGCAAGGGTGAACTGAGAAAAAAACTGGGTGTAAAAGGAATCAGAATATAGCAAGAGAGAAGATTCGACTGATTTGGACATATGATGTGCATAGATGATGAACACTGGGTGAAAGATTGCAAGGATATGCCAGTATAAGGAAGCTGCGGTAGAAGAAGACTGAAAAAAACAGGACTGAGGTGGTTAGACCTAATCTCAAAATGCTGAACCTCATGATTAGGAGGTTGTGTTGAAAAGGACCTGTCCAACCTATGCAAGCATAGAAAAATGAACGCAAAATGATGACGATAAAACTGAATACTAATTATAATAATTGTTTCTACTTTTGGCACAAAGCCAGCAATTACCCCAATGCATTACTGGTGCTTTATTTTATTGGCCCTGTAAGGATGAAAAGCAAAGTTAACCTCGGTGGGATTTGGACTCAGAACTTAAAGGGCTAAAACTCTATGCTGCAAAGCATGGTGTCTGAGCTACTGATACTGCCAATCCACCACCCTCAATTTTAGTATCTGTACTGACGTTTCACATAACTGAACCTGCTCATCAGCATACTACATTCTCTCAAAGCTTGGCAATTAGTTTACATATACAAAAAATAGTTACAAATAAATTTTGGACTATATAATTTATGTAGATTAAAATAGAATGACTGAAGGGGAAATAACTTAAGCGAGCTAATAACGCAAATGTGGGCAATTACATGATGTACTGCTGTATAATATAGGAAGAGGCTATGTAGCCGGTAAGAGTGTCAGACACTATGAGTTGCGGCCCGAGTTAAGACAATTGTTTAAAAACAAGTTAAAATCATTTAGTCGTCCATTCGTAATGTAGGTTAGGCTTTAGTTACATACACACACGTCTACACGTAAATACATAAACAGATACAGACAACAGAAGGAAGGGGCTGGTGAAACGCTATAGCCATGTGTGTTGCGTCCCTTTTGGGTCTACCGGCTACATAGCCTATTCGTATAATATATCAAAACATGGCCATAGTTATTCTTTGCCCGTAAACAAAGATTAAACTCTCCTTCTCTTAAACATGTAAATTAATTTTTAGAGAATTCCAACTGTTTTTAAAAATATCTTCTCTTATCTTTCTGAGTTGTTAACGATGCAGAACTTATTTTGAGTACGGCATTCCGTACTTCACCCTTTTATTTGATACAAATTCATGCTTGTTAGACCATTTGGGTTATTTCCCTTAGGACACTTTATTTTTTTACTATTATTTAGGACCATCTCAATAATTGTTTCTACTTTAGGCACTAGACCAGCAATTTGAAGGGCAGTGGAAAGTCGATTAACCCTTTACCATTGACATTAATCTATATTTACTATTGTATTTTCATTGTAAAGTCTTTACCTCACAACATATCGAATCTACGAGATTTTGATATTATTTATTTTGAGAACAATACCTTAACATCAGTATAAGTGGCCGGTTTGAACAGAAAGAGGTGAGAGAATTCTGGCTGAATATAGCCGGTTTAAATGCTAAAGGGTTAAATCGACCCCAATGCGTTACTGGTGTTTTATTCATCGGTCCCGTAAGGATGAAAGGCAAAGCTAACATCAGCGGTATTTGAACCCAGAACGTAAAGGGCTGTAACTCTATATCATAAAGGGCCGTAACTCTATGCATGACTAGCTCAATAATATCATTGAAGCTTGCTTAGCATTGGATGTTGTCTTTTTTAAATGCAAATGTCTTCAGTCCAGCTGTTGATTATAAATAAACAGAAAGACAAGACAACAAAATGACATGATTTTACTGATAGTATTACAAATGAGATGAGATTATGCTCAGTTTACTTAAGTAAATCAGTTTTTAATGTTTTGTTTCACTTCATTGCACCTCAAATCTAGACTTCCAGACAACATGGAGCCTCTTTCAAGCAACTGCTTCCTCTGTCCAATTGTATGGCTGCTCAGTATGACCCTTACCTCGAAACTGGCGAGATTGTCTGATCAATGAGCGACTGTATGGGAACCTTTGTCCAGTATTAGACACCACCAAAGAGCGTAGAGTGAGATTTACAAGGCATTACTGGAGAGCTCTAAAGACGAAATTGTTAGTGAAGTATTTTTTGTGGGATCCTAGACAAGAAAGAGTTAGCAGAGGATGACAACCCAGAATCTCTATCAAGTAGATTTGTGATGACATAAACCGCAATCCCTTTGACCTGCTGAAGATGATGAATTGAATGGTGACAGAGAGTGAAGGGAATATCTGTGAGCAGTATGACCTATTGAAATCTAAAAATTGTGTCCCCTTCCATGCTTCAATATAATTAAATATATTAGTGGCTTAGCATGTAACTTTACATAGTTATTGTGATCCTTTTCATTTAATGACATATGTTTCTTGGTTACATAATCATCATCATTTTTTTTTAGCATCTGTTTTCCCTGCAAACAAGGTTTGGATATGTCATCACACACTGGTCAGTACTCAAACGAAGTCTCTGATCTCCAGGTGGGCTGGAAGGTATGACATATGATCCCATGCTCTACTGAGTGAATTTTATCATGGTAACAACACTAGCATAGTTGCCATGTCCTTTGTTTGGAAAGTTTTCTATGGCTGGATGTCTTTCCTACCAACAACTAATTTACTGAGTGTAGTGTGTGTGTTTATCGTATAGATCGCCAAACTAGGGAGAATATCATGTCTATGGCAGGGGCCCAAGTTGTCAAGCTCTTTGTGGTGGGTCCTGGAAACTGATCACTGATCTCAAATCCTGATCAGGCAAATGACAACAGTAACAGTCTCATACACAAAAAGAAGACATCCATGGTAAAGCTCAACAGTTCTTCTGATCCTTTGTTTGGCAAGTTTTCTGTGGCTGGATGCCCTTCCCATCACTAATAACTCTACAGTGTGTACTGGATGCGTTTATTGAATAGATTACCAACACTGGAGGGATTTAACCTGTTGACTGCTGCGTATATTTTACACAGCTACAGTTGCTGTGCCGGGTTTCTTTTTCAGTAAAATAACTATTTTGATTGACAAACATCACATCATTAAACTAGTAACCCCATCTAGCTTTGAAGTTATGAAATTTTGGAAACTGGTTCATAACTTTGAAGTTATGACTGTTGGAAAGGAGTTCATAACTGTGAAGTATTTTTTTTTCCCGAAGAGGACTCGATAAGGATAATATATATATCAAATATATAAAAACCATAGAGCAAATATTTATTAAAATAACAGGTTAAAGTTTAAGCAAAGAATTGCTGCTTTCATCCTAAACGGGATCTTCTGAAACTAAAAAAAATCAATCTGTGGACACAGAAGTAAATATTTCGAAAAATGTTGCAACTGAAAGAAAACAGGAAGAGAGAATCTTTCGGTTTCCTAAATAGAATTATGAACTGTTGGAAAGGAGTTCGAACATGTTAGGACAAGTTATCTCATCCATAGCACTGGAATGCATACATGTTAGGACAAGTTATCTCTTCTACAGTACCGAAGAAGTTAAACAATACAAAAAGAAGGAACACACAGAGTGAAGTAGATTATATGCAATACAATTATAGACAAAATGGAGACTTTGAAATAATGAACTATTTTTTTTTTAAATAATGATTCCTAACAGAGGCAAAGGCCAAACATTTTTTGGTAAATATAGTTGATTACAACAACTCCAGTACTTGACAAATGATTATGTTATCGAGCCTCTCTCACAAAAAGTAATAATGAAAAAGAATAATTGTTTCTACTTTTGGCACAAGGCCAGCAATTACGCCAGTGTATTACTGGTACTTTATTTTATCGACTCCGTAAGGATGAAAGGCAAAGTTAACCTCAGTGGGATTTGAACTCAATGAAAAGCAGACAGAGTTGCATTGATGACAGCAGGGAGATGGTTGATTGGATCACAAATCCAAGTATCCTTGAGTCTCTGGTGACCTGTGACAAGAGCTGGGTCTACTGTTATGATCAAGAGGTAGAGTGCTCAGTGGAAACATTTTGTCTCCCCAAGACCCAAGAAGACCAGGCAAGACAGGTCCACTGAGAAGCACATGATGATCGCATTCTATGACAGCAAGGGCGTCATCTACATCTACTGGGTCTCCCACAGCCAGACAGTCAACAAAGAGTACTAGGTTTTGAGGCAGTTCAGAAAGAGATTTTGTCACAAGAGACCAGAACTCTTCAAGTCTGGTCAGTAGCACCAGCACTAGGACAATGCCCCCTGTCACAAATCTATCTTGGTGACCAACTACTTGGCTGATATAGGGATCAAGGCTGTCCCCCATCCTCCCTCCAGTCCAGACTTAACCTCATGTGACTTCTGGATATTCTCAAAGCTGAAGACGTTCAGGAGTATCTATTTTGAGGATTTGGAGGAGATGAAGGAGGCTGGGACAATCGCCCTGGACACCTTCACTTTGGAGGACTACAAGGGGGCTAAAGAAGTGGCTGGAGTGCTACAAGTGCATTGAAGCTGGAGGATCCTACTTTAAGGGAGACTAGAGTTTTGTTTTGATTTGAGGTAAATAAATGGTCCCACCCTTGCAAGCAGGGAAAAGCGGACGTAAAATGAAATGAAATGAAAAATGAAATGTCTCTGGGATAAAAGTCTCAAAACCTCTTGAGTGTACTTTGGACACATATATATCTACACTATAAATAAGAGTGTATGTGTGTATCTGTATATGCCTCTCAAAGGCTCCAAAATGGTGCATCCTAGAGAAAAACAGTTTTATTTTAGAAATCTGTGCCCCAAGGAGAATGTTTTAGAGTTGTTAGATATTAAAATATGTAATTGTTAAGAGATATAACTCAACTTCAAGATTGCCAATATTGAATATCATTAGAATCCACAACTGTCAGAATACCTCTATCTCTAAATATATCTGTCTCTCTCTATATTTTATGCTTTTCCTCTCTGTATATATCTTTACCACACTATCTCACTCCCTTTCTATATCTTCTATGGTGGTGATGGTGATGGTGATTCTAATAGTGGTAATGGTGGTGGTGGTGGTGGTAGTGGTGGTGGTAGTACTAGTAGTAGTGGTGGGGATAGTAGTAATGGTGGTGGTAGTAGTAGTAGTAGTAGTAGGAGGAGGAGGAGGAGATTTTAGACACTCTCCCAGTCATTCCAAAAGGCAATAGGATTGATCAAATCCGAGCCTGTTAGAAAAAATCAAAGTTGTGAAGCTTGTTACAAACAGGAGAGCATATCTTGATGGAGATGAACAATCAGAGCAGTTCGCCCAAAGTCTATTAATGTGTAGGGGGGGGGGGGGAAGTCTTCCTGTAGATAGCAAGGGAGCTATTGATATAAGTCCCATAGGCACGATGGTGGAATCATTATTCCATCTCATAGAAAGTGTTCCCTAATCTTGAATATCAGTTTGCAAGTCACAAGTGAGAGGGCTGTATTGGCCCCAAAAAATGTGATTGTGGAATTGGTAATTCAAGAGCTCTTCTTCTTATTCGACCACTTATTCCTGGGAGGGTCATGGGGGAAGAATCCTCAGACACTCCTTCCAGCTGGTCCTGTCAGAAGCAACTGTCTCCAACTGATCCAGCTGAATCTCCAAGCGAGACCAGCCAAGGCTATGGATGTTATCCAACCATCTTGCTCGGGGTCTCCTGCCAGTTGGTTTTGCCTGTAAAATCTGTCCAGCGATTCTTTCCTGAGACATTCTAACCACATGTCCATAGTATCGGAGCTGTGATCTCTCAATTCGGAGAAGTAGCAGCTCTACAGGGAGTGACTTTCTGAACTCCGAGCTATGCACTCTATTGAGTAAGGTTACTCCAAAGACCTTTCGGAGGAATCCCATTTCGTGTGTTTGTATTTGTGATCATATTCTTTCGATCATTACCTAAGATTTGTGACCACAGGTAAGGGTTGGCACAAATACAGATTTGAAGATAGTGAGTTTGGCTTTTACGCCTACCTGCCTCCCTTCTGATTCCTGAATGTTGAAGCTGGCACATTACTGCACCAGTAAATCAAGAGCTGTTAAAAAAGATTCCAAAGGTTTCAAAGCTCTATCGATTTGTCAACACTGTGGTGGAACTATTGGAAGCTGTCAATTACCTGACAGAGTTCTTCAACTATTTAAAACCATAAGGAATGCCTTCACATGTCCTTCATCATGTTATTGAGGAATTTGGACCCACCAAGGCTATGCTACGGCACTCGATTGGTTGTGATAAATATGTATCCACACGTGATTCAAGCCACCATTTCAACAGGATATGGGAGATGACTTGTTCATTCCAAGAATTCCTCTTATCTTCACTGATGTCCCATTTCAATTCAAACGACTTCAAGTAGGTCTTAGTATTGCCATGAGCATCAACAAATCACAAGGACAAACACTTTCTATTGCTGGTTTACACCTTGAAGAACCCTGCTTCACCCTGGTCAGCTTTACGTTGGATGTTCCAGAGTAGGAAGTCAGAAAAATCTCTACATCTGTGCAGCAGATGGAAAAACAACAAACATTGTTTATACAAACATTATAAATTGACCTAATTAATAAAGAAATCCGTCCTCATCAAGGTCTTCAGGGTAGACATGGTGTGACATGGAATAAAAAAATATTGAAATAAACGCATACTATTGTGATTATTGCCCAGCAATGATGGGCTACTCAGCTAGTATATATACGAGGTGGGTCAGAAAAGTTCCAGGACTGATGTCACAAAAAATTTATTTCAAACCCAAACTTCCCACTAAGAGTTTTCTCCTTCAAAGTAATCCCCCTGGAGTATGTAACTGTAATCTTAGCTCTCTGCAGCGATCAAACTTTTTCTTCATAATTTATATACATGTCCTCTGTTTCAGGTCATCAAGCAATGAACACAGAGCAACCCAAAGTTTGGGTTTGAAATAAATCTTTTGTGACATCAGTCCTGGAACTTTTCTGACCCACCTCGTATAAAGAAGAGAGAGGGTTTTAAATGTACATCCTCTATTTATTATATAATCCTGTTATATGAATTTCGCAGACGTCAAAGTGATTGTATAATATACTTTTATCTTTTTTTGTCTCTGATTACTTTCTTTTGATTTGTTTCTTTCATATTATAACACATACACATATATCATCATCATTTTACGTCCGCTTTTCCTTGCTTGCAAGGGTGGGACGGGTCCTTTTCAGCACAGCATCTCTCCATTCGTCACGGCCCTTCGTGTGTGTTTATGTCAATACTCATCTTTTTCCATTTCTTAGACGGTTCTTAACCCCACTATCTTTAGTCAAAAATACAGCGAAAGCTATTTCTAATTTTAAACTCGCTCGTTGTTTCAAAACTTACTTTTATATATATATATATATATATATAGTGAAAAATTGAACGGGAACAAAACAGAGAGGCAGTACAAACAAAGGTTTATATATATATATATATAGTTATAGTTATGTAATAAACAACATAAGGCAATTATTTCATTTACCAGTGATTTCTTAAAAGCAAAAAAATGTTGCTTTCAATCATCAGAATGAAAAAGTCCTGCCGTATTTATTGACGTTGGATTTTAAAAACAAAAATGCGTTGGATTTTTTAAAAATCCAACGTCAATAAATACGCCAGGATTTTTTCATTCTGATGATTGAAAGCAAAATTTTTTTGCTTTTAAGAAACCACTGGTAAATGAAATAATTGCCTTGTTGTTTATTACATAACTATTAAGCTCTGTTACCTACATAGAGCACTCTTTTTTCCTGGACTTTTCCGACGGAATTACTTCATTCATTCACACACACACACACACACACACATATATATATATATATATATATAATAATAGTAATAATAAAAGCGATTCTTTGCTTAAACTTTAATCTGTTATTTTAATAAATATATATATATATATATATATATATATATATATATATAGAGAGAGAGAGAGAGAGAGTTCCACAACAAATTAATAAACCATACTCGTGGAACTAACTCTATACCGAACTCGTCCGCTGGACTGAGTGGTCTACTTACTACGTTCTTTTTTTTTACCCCTATATATATACATAGTTATACATACATATGTACAGCATACATGTATACATAAAGTTATTTGAACTTTAGGAAGACCTATTAAGCATGTGACAATGTGTTGACTCAGACTTAGGAACAATCACGAGACGTACACCGGGTCTAATTTACTGTCAGCTGACACGGATATCCCGAAACGAGGTTAAGGCAGACAGTTCTTTTAGTTGCCTCAGTGAGCGCTTTCGATAAACATGGGTTCTAAATTACATATCTATCTCTATGCAGCTGTTATCTGCTTTCTTAGCACTTTGATCGTCTGTCATTCACGAAAGGTATAGTTTCTATTATTTATATGTATGTGTTTATATATATATATATATATATATATATATATATATATATATATATATGTATATATATAATTTATTTATGTATATATATATATATATAATTTATTTATGTGTATGCGTTTACATATATATTTATTATTTATGTATATGCGTTTATATATATATATATATATATATGTGTGTGTGTGGTTATATTGGAGTTTACCATTAATTGGTTATTCACCCTTAATATTATACATATATATATATATAATATTCATTATATTGTTTTTATCATATTATATGGATATATATATCCATATATATTGTTGTTTAGCTCCAGATCAGCCTCGAACAAACACACCCATAACCAATTCCGTCGTTTTTCAGGCAAAGCATCAGGGATTTTATCCAATGTGCGTTTTTTCTTTCGAGACGGCAAGTGTGATTTGGAGCAGATTTATCTGCTAATTCTCGTTGATCGAACGACCATGTTCAGACTCCCAACATTAGTTGGTCTTGTATAACTTTCTTTTATGTATTTACTACTTAACATCGACGAATTAATAGATCCTTGAATTCAATCTCTGTTGTAAACATTCGGATATGGCTTCCCAGTTATCTCCCCTGCTATTGTTTTTATTTTGTTGTTGTTGTTACAGATATTGACCTTTCGATCTTAAGACTTGTCTATAAACTTCATAACTCCCGTATGTCTGTATGTGTGTGCGAGAGAGAGAGAGAGAGAGAGAGAGAGAGAGAGAGAGAGAGAGAGAGAGAGAAAGAGAGAGAGAGAGAGAAACTCTCTTTCCTTAATAATAATTCCTTTTATTAGCCTCAAGGACGCGCGGGGGACAGTAAACAATAATTACTATAGTAATAATACAAACAAACAAACAAAAAAAAAACAACTTTGTTTTTAAACTCTTACATTTCCAACAGTATTAACATCAATGAAGGTATAACTATGTGGTAGATATACTTGCCAGAAACAGGCCCGGGCGAACATCCCCTCAATCTTAGAACCATCTGGGTTGTCCAGAAGTGACGGCAAAAGACCTGACGACCTTACCCAGTGCCCCCGGTCGAGAGGCAGGTGCCTTGTCTGGGACGTCACTGTTAGTGACTCTTTTGCTCTTTCCCACATCCTGGATGCTGCGGTTAGGACGAGAGCTACAGCTTCCGCAGCCGAGCGGAGTAAGACCCTCAAATACTCTGATCTGTCGGCCAGCTACATTTTTCAGCCTGTGGCTTTCAAGACGTTTGGGGGAGTCGGGCCGCTGACTACGAGGTTCCCCTCTTCACTGGCGGCTCGCCTAATAGAGGTAACAGGCGAATCTCGCGAGGGCGCTTGGTTGTTCCAGCGCATTAGCTTCGCCATCACCCGAGGCAACGCTGCGAGTGTGCTGGTTTGCTTAAAAAATCATTTGAGGGGTTGTCCAGTACCCCTCGCTGTTGGCTCGGTTGTTCACCTCTTCCTTTACATTTTCTTTAATATTGTAACATTAAAATAATATATCATTCTCCCTCAAATCATGTCATTGGATAATGCAGTCTTTGATAGGCTATGTTCGAATAAAAGACGGGATGGTCACAACTGGAATGTCTTTAATCATAACTTTGCTCGATCAAGACTCTATTTTCTGGTATTTGGATAATGACCAAAATAATACGATCGCGAATACAAACGGCCGGAATGGGGTTTCCCCAAAGGGTCTTTGGGGTAACGTTACTTGATAAAGTGTTTAGCTTGGAGATCAAAGAGTCACTCCAGACAGAGTCGCTACTTCTCCAAATTGAGAAGTCACAGCTCTGATACTATGGGCATGTGGTTAGAATGTCTCAGGAAATAATCGCTGGACAGATTTTACAGGAAAAACCAACAGGTAGGAGACCCAGGGGTAGACCCCGAGCAAGATGGTTGGATAACATCCATAAGCCTGGCTGGTCACGCTTGTGGATCCAGCCGGATCAGTTGGAGACGGTTGCCTGGTGGAAGGAATGGTTGAGGACTCTACCCCCACGACCCTCCCAGGAATAAGTGGGCGAAGAAGAAGAAATACACACACACGCAAAAATAATAATTACGTAAACATATTGAGATGTATTTATATTTAACTAAGTTGTTTATCTTAGACTTAGTGTTTATAGGCTTGTTTATGGCGTATTGAGGTCCTAGCAATAGTTACTTGTATTCGTTAAATGTGTTATATTTGTGTGTATAGTTTCACTCTAAAAGATTTGCCAGCAATTTGTAATGTTATTTATGTATATATTTAAAACTCGATCTTGAGTTGTTTTTGTTTAAGTATCGTTCACATCTCAGATATAAAGTGTTTCAGTCGAGACTATCTCTTTGTTATTATCCTCCCCTTCTGTCCACATTATATCTAATTGCTTTTTAAAGGAAATTTTGGTTTATATATATATATATATATATATATATATATATATATTTGCACTTAATTCTGTAATGCGCCAGCTTCAGCATTCGGTAATCAGAAGGGAGGTAGGCGTAAAAGCCAAACTCGCTATCTTCAATTCGGCGGTTCTCGTGCTAACCATTACCGACGGTCATGAGTCAAGGATAATGACCGAAAGAATACGATCACGAATACAAGCAGCCGAAATGTGGTTTCCTCGAAGGGTCTTTGCAATAACATTACTCGATAGAGTGTGTAGCTTGGAGATCAGAGAGTCACTCCATGTAGAACCGCTACTTCTCCGAATAGAGAGATTGTAGCTCCGATACTACGGGCATGTGGTTAGAATGTCTTAGGAAAGAATTGCTGGACAGATTTTACAGGCAGAAGACCCAGAGGAAGACCCCAAGCAAGATGGTTGGATAACATCCATGAGCTTGGCTGGTCTCGCTTGGGGATCCAGCTGGATCAGTTGGAAGCGGTTGTTTCTGACGGGATCAGCTGGAAGGAGTGTTTGAGGACTTTGACCCCACAAATCTCTCAGGATTAAGTGGGCGAAAAGCAACGTAACTACATCTTAGTGATCTCCTTCCCCCGATTTTGTCTTCTCATAACTTTCTTAATAATGCGATTTTTTGGTATTATTATGGAACACTCCCTTGGATTTCAGTGAGAAAAAATATTTTTTCATATTTTTTCGTGTGCTATCAACTAATCTAACTCCCAAGATGCTGGCAATCGACTTTTTTTTCCCGGAAAACGGAAGGATGTGTGTGTGTGTGTGTGTGTTGGGGGGGGGGGGGGGGGGGGAGCTCTTCGGAGTTTTCTCCATGATTTTTCTTTTCGCGTGTTTTCAACGAATATGACCTCCAAACCAGTCGGAAGGACTAGATTTGTAGAAAAAGGGAGCGAAAAGACCATCGGAGATTCGCAGATTCTTGAGTTTGGTGGGAAATAATTATCTTTCCTCGATTTTTTCTGGACCTCTTATTTCAGGACATCTAATTTCCCCGAATTAGTGTTAGGGTTTCCGTTTTCCAGGAAAAGAAGTCGATTGCCAGCATCCTGGGTGTTCAATTTATGGATGAAAGAGTTTATTTAAATATTAAATGTCATAATAAAAATAATATAATAATATAATTGTTTCTACTTTAGGCACAAGGCCAGCAATAACCCAGTGCATTACTGGTACTTTATTTTATCGACCCCGTAAGGATGATAAATAATATAATGTTTACAAAACGAAAACACAAACACATATAGTATATATAAATATAAACGCAAAAAGAGAGAAAAGAAAAAAGCAAGGGTGGTACGCAATTCACCCATCATACTTTCGATTTGTGTTTGTATTAGACTAAACGAAAACTCGGAAACTTTTCCTTCATACATTCCAATTCCATGTTGATAAAGAATAATACCAATCAGGATAATGTCATATATATATAATAAATAAATAAATAAAAAACACAGAATGAAAGGAATTTATTTTATTTCCAATTTCGTTAACATAATCCTATTCTCCACCTTAAAAAATGTATCTGCCAAATTCCATAAAAAAATATACATTATTAAGAAAGTTATGAGGAAACAAAGTCGCTAAAGTTCGCTAAACTAAATATAGGTCTGTTGTGGTAATTGCTTAGCTCTCGATCAGTATTGATCATGTAGATCTATTATCGAAAAGTGTATCTAGGACATACTGTACATCTAGATCCTTTTTGTTGTTTTTCGATAAGCTGTAATTTGAAGAAAATTGGGTTGTAATTTCTAGCAGATTGGACTATCACGTACATTGAAATGCAATTGTCAGGGTTTAAGGGTCAATAAAAACATGAGAATCCACTGACAGAACTATTATGAACTCTAATCACTGAACATACGAAAATATTGTAAAATCCTGTTTCATTTTATATTTATTTATAAGTATTGTAGGGGTAATTATTTCCAGTAAATTTGCGATTTGGGGCGATATGAAATTTATGTAAATAACCAAAAATGTTAAATGTCAATGCAAAATATTTCCAAAATTAAAAATGGAACCGTACATAATCAATTTTATATCTACGGTCATTATCATTTCATAATTTGATCGTTGTTAAAAATTTTGGGAGGGTCATGTCATCCTAATATTGCCAGAAATGACCCTCTCCAAATATAACAATATCTGTTTCAACACGCGATTTCATATCAAAAACCTTGCTAAACAAATATATCACCGTTGTTAAAAAGGAACGTGTTTTGCTTCATACATTTCAGACTGTGTCTTTAATCATAGGTCCACTCAGGGAGAGCTGGTCTGGGGCTGAACAGTAAATTGTTCCTTCAATATTGACCATTTTCAATGTTGAGCTAGTGTGAGGGATTTATAATGAACCTTATGAATTATTGAAGCACTGGCAGAAAATGTGAGTCCCAAATGCAGAAAATAACTGTAATAACAGTCAATCACTACAGATAATAGTGGAGAAAATAACTGTAATAACAGTCAATCACTACAGATAATAGTGGAGAAAATAACTGTAATAACAGTCAATCACTACAGATAATAGTGGAGAAAATAACTGTAATAACAGTCAATCACTACAGATAATAGTGGAGAAAATAACTGTAATAACAGTCAATCACTACAGATAATAGTGGAGAAAATAACTGTAATAACAGTCAATCACTACAGATAATAGTGGAGAAAATAACTGTAATAACAGTCAATCACTACAGATAATAGTGGAGAAAATAACTGTAATAACAGTCAATCACTACAGATAATAGTGGAGAAAATAACTGTAATAACAGTCAATCACTACAGATAATAGTGGAGAAAATAACTGTAATAACAGTCAATCACTACAGATAATAGTGGAGAAAATAACTGTAATAACAGTCAATCACTACAGATAATAGTGGAGAAAATAACTGTAATAACAGTTCCTGATTTAGGCGCAAGTCCAACAACTTGGGCGGAGAGGAAGTCGATTAAATCAGCCTCAGTGCATTACTGGTACTTTATATTATCGACCCTGTAAGGATGAAAGACAAAGCTAACCTCAGTGGGATTTGAACTCAGAATATAAAGGGCTGTAACTCTGTGTCTCTAAGCTTGTTGCACACTTTTAAAACCAACTCTGGAGGGTGAAATCAAGTTGATTGTGATGGAATTTAAATTTAGAATATAGGGGAACATTATTGGTTGTCATTTTAGAAGACAATTTATGAGAATTGTTATAAATTTAAAAAGGTTTCATCTCTTGACTTTTGGACTATTCATCTTGATACTTAATTCAGCTATTCTACAAGATCAAATGTAATTCCCTTATGTTAAAAATGTATGACTTTTGAACTTCTATATTTATGAATTGATCTCTGTAAATCCTATTATATTAAAGCTTTTAGTGACATCAATGGTTTATAACAGAGGTATGCAACATATTCCATTAGTGGGCCACTTTTGAACATTGGAACAAATATTAGGGCCAGTCACTGTCAAAAATATGTAATCTAATGAAAGCGAGTGAATTGAGTCATAAATAGATTGTGAATACATTTTTAAACAATAAAGACAAATAAAATATAATTTAGTTTTATTAATGTCAGACTTGGTATTTGGCGTAGGTCAACTAACAGAAAATTATATTACGGTTACGAAAAAAAATTCTAAATAAGCCAACAAAATAAAATAAAAAAATGGTCATTGCGGGCCACTCTGACTGGTCTGGCAGGCCGGATTGTGGCCTGCGGACCACCTATTGCACACTCCTGGTTTATCATAACAAATGGATGGGCTATTTTGTAAAATATATCACATCATTGTATGTTTTCAACGATATCTGCTTTATGAGAAGTGGTAGACTTAACACTAATTGAAATAGGAGTATAATTATAATTCTGAGTTACTGTTGCTGGAAGAGGGCTGTATATTGGTGATATATACTTTTGTGATTTCAAAATGAAGGGAACAGGTTTGATCTTGCTGTGTAGACAAGATTTCATTTTATTCAATTTAAACCAGCCATATCTGGCCATAATTCTCTCACCTCTTTCTGTTCAAACTGGCCATAACTGACCGCTCATACTGACTTTAAGGTATTGTTCTCAAAATAAATAATAACATCAACAAAATCTCGTCAGATAAAGCCTTTACCATGAAAATATGATAGTAGAGTAATGTAAATGCCGAAGGTTTAATACTTTTGTTACCATATTTCTAATGATTGACACTGCTTATAATTTTCAAATAATTTTGAAAATAATTAAGAATATGAAGGGATCTAGTAATATAATTACCTTATTTCCTGGCGACGAAGTTCCTTTGTCCTCCAGGGCACACCCTAATTTTGACAACCAAAAATTTGAAAAAATAAAATAAACAACCTTCGTCCTCCAGGACGCGTGGTAGATGTTTGAGACTTATTTTAGAAAAAAAGTAGCATCTTCAACGCCGGGAAATACATTAATTTTCTCATTATTTATCTGATGTTTGGAACATAACTTAACAAAAGTTCTAACATAAAATCATGACGGGAGATTTTTTAGATAAATATAGATACTTAAAAATAAACAGCTTAGTTGTGTTTGACATGTTTAATTTTTTCTGGTTCCCTTTCTTTATTCCTTTATTCATTTTTATAACAGTTTATGTGGAGACCTGTCTGATTGCCGCCATAGACCATGCCCCGGATCTTTTCCATCACCTTTCTATCTTTCTCCCTATTCTATATCTCTCTGACTATCCACTACCTTTCTACATGTCTTCTTCAAAAACTTATGACTACATAGGGTTGATGTGGTCTCTGCAAGCTGAGGGAAAAGGCAGCCCATCTAAGAAAGCAACCACTCCAAACAAATAAGATTGTACTGGTGGAGGGGAATCCTTTGGCCAGTCTGACAACTTGTCTAGTGCTGGTGACACAAAAAATGGACCCAGTATACACTGTAAAGTGGTTGGTGATAGGAAGGGTATTCGGCCAGAAAACTTTGCCGAAAGACTATGACCAACACAAAATATATTATTTACACCAACTGTGTAAATATATACTATGAAGGTCGATAAAAAAAGTATTGGTCTAGCACTGGGGTCGATTCTTCCACTATATCTCTTTCTCCCTTCCTTTCTCTCTTTCTCCCTTTCTGGAAGAAATCAGCTGTGCACCTGGAGAGGAGATGGGCTCGGCCAGGTTTAAAATGCTCAAGAAACACTATGTCACTACAATGCCCCTAAGATACTAAGAGGAGTTAGCGTTAGGGTTTGCACTATGATAAATATTTGACTAACGCTATATATAAACCATACTAACTCTAAACCACACTATGCTATATATAAACCACACTATGCTATATATAAACCATACTATGTTATATATAAACCATACTAACTCTATATATAAACCATACTATGTTATATATAAACCACACTATTCTATATATAAACTATACTATGTTATATATAAACCACACTATTCTATATATAAACCATACTATGTTATATATAAACCACACTGTTATATATAAACCACACTGTTATATATAAACCACACTGTTATATATAAACCATACTATGTTATATATAAACCATACTATGTTATATATAAACCATACTATGTTATATATAAACCATACTATACTATATATAAACCATACTATGTTATATATAAACCATACTATGTTATATATAAAACCATACTATGTTATATATAAAACCATACTATGTTATATATAAACCATACTATACTATATATAAACGATACTGTTATATATAAAACCATACTATGTTATATATAAAACCATACTATGCTGTATATAAACCAGTGACATGGCTACGAGGGGGACAGGCCAGTTGGCTGCACTGAACCCTTCTCACACAGTGGCACCCCAGTTTTAGAGCTGGACACTCTCCACACAACGAATCCTTCTCAATACGAAACCACATTGTGTAAGCCTTGGAATGGGTGGCATCACTATGAGGAGGGACATGAGTAGATCTTCAATTCAGGCGTTTCCGTCGTGACCTTGTTTATTATGGATATTATTTTCCTGTGTGTAGGTGTGTGTTGGTGATGTGGTTAGGTTTCCAAGATGGAGCTCTTCTTTTTCATTGGACTGTCCTATGGTGGTGAGTGGGGAAGGGCAGGTGGGAAAAATGTTTATGAAATCAGGACACTAGGAGTGTTGCTAGTAGAAGATTAAATAATAAAAACAGAGGTCTATGAAGTAAATATTAAAGATTTTAGTTGTCTCACCCAGGCTCTGCTAAATAAAATGATCTATGAAGTAAATATTAAGGTGATGGCTAAAACGATTTATGAAGTAAATATTAAGGTGATGGCTGTTGGATTTAGCAGAAGAAATGAAAATTCTAAGCCATTAATGGCTACGGGAAGCAAAAGGGGCTTAAGAGATATGCATGTATAAATAAATTCTTTTGTTCATGTTTTCTTAAATTGTACATTCAATTTTTGCCATCTAAACTAGCGTTTCTCAACCTTTTTACCCTAGTGGAACCCTTGAAATTGTTTTCATGTCTCAGGAACCCTTGAAATAGTTTTCATGTATCGGGAACCCCTGCATAAAAATTATTATATGCCATTCTTACTAAAATATGCATTAGCTTATTTATCAGTTTCTCATGGAACCACCAGCAACCTCTTGCAGAACTTTGAGAAATGCTGCTCTAAACTCTTGATTGTTTTAAAATGTCTGAAATTATGTAGTTCCTCTGATCTAATATTAGACTAGTATTTTGTCTCATAGACTAGAGAATGTGCAATTAAATAGAGACAAGTAGGATAGGCACTGAATCATACTGACCCATCCTATGCATGCCAGAATGTAATAATATCATTATCATTTAACATTCATCTTCTCTGTTAACAAGAGTTGGATGGGTTTTCACGGTGTCAGTATTCAAGTAGAGCTACTGACCTTTCAGATGGGCTTATATAGATTGCTTATATAGATTACCACATGTGGGAGGCTGTCTTGTCTTTGACACATCCGAAGAATCCTCCTGATCACTTTGTTTGGCAGGTTTTCTACAGCTGGAACCCCTTCTGTTGTGGGGAAAAAACCCTGAATACCTCTGCGTAACTAAAAGTGGACTAGGCGAATCTCTATATCTAAGAACTGAAGTGAAGTATCATATAGACTGTGTACTGAGTCTCATTGTAGTCTCTTGTTGGTAGTTTGGAATTACACCTGGTGAATACCTTTGGTTTTACCCTTGTTTCCTACAGATATACAAAACTGGTGTGTCACACCATTATAACACCTTCCTGGGAATGTTTATCATGTAGATCACCAGTAATATTGCATAAATGATTTTGATGTGAGTAGAGCTGTCGAGAAAAAATGTTTACTCCTGGAGAGATACATTTTAAATTAGTGTTTACAATATTTCGGTAAAAATCATTGTATTTAGAAATTGTTTTTTTTGGAGTACATTATCAGAATAAAAGATTATGCTGTAAATGTACATTGGACTTAAGATATGTTTGTAACACAATTGACTATAGCCTTGATTTTTACTATGTCTCAAGTGTTGCGGTGTAATAATAATTAAATTAACTTTGATTCTATCAGAATATATTGAGCAAGATATGGTTTTGGACTTTGTAAATATATAATTTTGTATAGTAATGCTGTTAATATAAAGCATCACTATGCAAAAATAATCATGCTTGCAATAAAAAGTGATTGGTGTTTTTTTTTTACATGCAATATCAATTGAGATGGTGTTCTTTATTACTCTGTACACTATATAAAGTAAGGCAGCAAAGTGGCAGAGTCGTTAGAATGTCGGTTAGAATGTTTTGTGGTATTCGTTTCTGCTCTCCACTCTCTGAATTCAAATCCCACTATGGTGAACTTTGCCTTTCATCCTTTCAATGTGGTGCCCCTATGACTCCTGCAGGAGTTACAGGTCCATACATACTCTATATAAAGTAGTTGGCAATCATGTGTAGATTACATAGGGTTGAGAAAACCCTTTAGCCTTTACATTACTCTATATTTACGATTGTATTTTCATAGTAAAGGCTTTACTTCACATAAATATCTCACATAATATTGATATTATTTATTTTGAGAACCATACCTTAGCATCTGTATGAGCGGCTGGGTTAGAGCTGGTTTGAACAGAAAGAGGTGAGAGAATTCTGGCTGGATATGGCTGGGTTAAATGCTAAAGGTTTAATCTATATTTACTATTGTATTTTCAGAGTAAAGGCTTTACCTCACATAACATCGAATCTATGAGATTTTGACATTATTTATTTTGAGAACAATACTTAAACATAAGTATGACCAGCCGGTTACTGCCAGTTTGAGCAGAAACAAGTGAGAGAATTTTGGCCGTATACGACCAGTTTAAATGCTAAAGGGTTAATTCTAACAACCTTTCTATAGTTGGTGCCATGATAAAATGTACCTAAAATATACTCTGTAAAATGGCTAGTGTTAGTCGTGGTCTCCAATCATAGAAGTCATGTCTCCCATCTAGGAGAGCAGTAACTCCAAATAACAGCTGAATTGGACCATGACAAGCCACTGAACCTAAACTAGCATGGAAACTGGATATAAAATGATTGTAATGATTGTGGTATTCTTTAGTTTGTTTTTAAATCACAACAAATGCCATGTTGGATTCCACTTTCATGTAGTCATTTTATATTTTACTGTCTTTAAATTGAAGAGGTTTTTTGTGTGTGTGTGTGTGTGTGTGGTGGGGGTGGGGGTGGGGGTGTTCTTCCTCTTCTCATCATATATTTACTTTTCATTTATAATTTATTATTCTATCAGATGTTTTAGGCAGGTATCTGTGGTCCAATTAATCTGTTTTCAAATTTTCCTGGTTTGTTTCATGCTAAAGTCAACCTTGATCAAACAGACATATCATGAAAGACATTATTCCAGCTGTGACTAATCCCTCTTTTTGGAGTTAAAACTGAACTATCAAATGTTTTTTACTATTTTAAGACTGTAGAATATGATTGGAGATAGATTTGGCTGTTATTTCCAGCAGCTCAAACAGCCACGTACAGGTTTTTTTCAGAATTAGAATAGATAGTGCAGAGGTTCATTACAGCTCTGAGTTCAAGGATCTCTACACTGACATTTTACTTTCTATCAGCCAAAATAAGTTCCAGTGATACCCTGGAGGCATATTAATCCATAATATCTCTATTATTTCTATCCAAGGATTTATTTTGCTAGGCACAAGCTTCACTGTGTGGTTAAGAAATTCACTTTGGATTCTACCCCAATGTATGGAACATTGAGCAACCAGCTGCTCTAGCCCTGGGCTGACCAATACCTTGTGAGGCTCAAACACAGATGTTTCAAACACGTGGCCTGCAAAATATTATTCTATAGCCAATGAAAGAACAATTTTTGTGACTAATATTTTCCTAAAATTTGGTAATTTGTCCCTCACGCCTTCCATACTCTTGCAGCAACAGTTTAAAGCTTGACTTGCAAACAGACAATCAATTCTAGGTGAATTCATCTACAAAATAAGATTACTTATCCTAACCTAAACCCTAATGTAGATAGATGAATTGCAGAACAAGAAACTACTCTAAATTAATTATCATAGATGAACTGTTGTAGATGAATTGTTGTAGATGAGTTGTAGATGAAGTGTTGATGTATTTTAGCTACACATGAACCATTATTGATGAATTTACTTGATCCCTATGATCCCAAAATAAAAAAAATTCTATTTTACTTTCATTATTTTGATAATTGTATTTATTTTTCAAAAACTTTGATTTTTCATTGTACTAGATTACCACTAACATGCACTGGGGAAATAACTGCTCCACAAATTTCACAGTAGTCTATACAAAAGCCATTGGAAGTAAGGACACATTGCATTATGTATACAGTTCTGTTGAGTTTATGTCACTGCTTGCTGTAAAGACTAAATCTCATAATGACCTGAAACTAAACTGTACTACAATAGTTCCAACAGTTAGTGTGAATTCTTCAGATGAAGTTTACTCATTTGGGATGATATTTAATGATGTAAGTAAGAATTTTATATTTTTAATCATTGTAACTCTGTCTAATGTTCCGAAAATGTTTATCTACACTGTAAAGCCCTGTCCACACAATAAAGTGGTCATGTAGGTGTCATGATAAAAAGCACCCAGTACACACTGTAAAGTGGTCATGTAGGTGTCATGATAAAAAGCACCCAGTACACACTGTAAAGTGGTCATGCAGGTGTCATGATAAAAAGCACCTGGTACTCACTATAAAGTGGTCGTGTAGGTGTCACAATAAAAAGCATTCAGAACTCACTGTAAATGAGGTTGGCTTTAGAAACCAAGCCAAAATCAGTTCTGTATGAGCAAGACATGGTCACCTAACCTAGCATTGCCCACAACAAGACAACTTGTCTAACCCACGGGTTAAATAAATTATTTTGTGTGTTTAGTTATGCAATTGAAATCATGCAGAGGTTATGTTTCATCTTTCTGGTGTCAACATAAAGTACCAGTCATGTACTTGGTTCACTCTAATTGTCAACAAAATCCTCTCACAATTTCTGTTTCATGTGGTTCAGTTTTGGTATCTTGTGTAATTTGACTGTGTAGAACAGGTTAGAACAGGTACACCATATTTCTGTGTTTTCTAAGAGACAACTAATAGAATTAGCACCGGGAGGAGCATTTAGCTATTAAATTGTTTTGCCTCAAAAAGAATGTGAGGTCATGATTTAGCAGGGGAAGAGTCTTTAAAACACTTGTTTTGTCTTGTGTAATTGTTGCTAAAAAGATGTTATACAAGTATGCTTTCTTTTTGGTTTTCAGATTATAGAATATAATGATACAGATGATAATGCAAATCTTTTGTCTTCAAACCACTCTGTGTGGAATAATTACTCCACAGCAGATATGACATGGAAAATCTCACAAAACAAAAGCAGTAAAGAAGATAATTTGGTTGTTTTTCAATCTCCTAAGGGTAATGGAACATTTCAGTTTTCAGTAAGTAGAATGTTTATTTTACTATTCCTTAGAATTTGTAATTATAGAACCAGTGTAGGCATGGCTGTGTGGTTAATAAATTCACTTTTACATCCACATGGTTTTCGGTTTGATTTGAGCAAGTGTCTCTTCTACTATAACCTTTGCTAACCAATGCCTTGTGAGTAAAATTTGGTAGTCTACGGTAACTTGTCTGAAGTAGCTTTTCAATGCTTCAATAATAATCTAAGTGGTAATGGAATGACAATAATCTATTTAACTTGAAAAGTTAAGAAATAAATTAAAACAATGGAGACAAATTCTCACATCATGAAAAATATGAAATAAGGAGACACAGCCACGCGTATGTATATATGTATTAGGAAAAAAGTCAGGACCCCAATGGCTGAGCTCCGGCCATTTTGACAGATAGATCTGAACTTGGATCCAGCTGTCGAAATGGCCAGAGCTCAGTCGTCGGGGTCCTGACTTTTTTCCTATTACCCACTCTATTACCCTAAGTATCGAGTACTCTGGTGTGTTATGGTCCACCTGGTATCTCACCACACCTTCTTTGTTATATGTATATATATATATATGTATATATATATATATACATATATGTGTGTATATATATATGTATATGTATAACAGCATCATCATCATTTTACGTCTGTTCTTCCATGCTGGCATGGGTTAGACGGGTTGTCCTGTTGTGGGCAGTGTCCAGTCAGCTGACCTTGTCTTGCTCATACGGGAACTGATTCTGGCTTGATTTCTACAGCTGGATGCCCTTCCTAACACCAACCTCATTTACAGTGAGTGCTGGGTGCTTCTTTGCCGTGGCACCTCCATGACCACTTTGCAGTGGAATGATATGGACTCCAGTTCTATCATCTCAGTTCTACAGCTGAGTAAACTGGAGCAATGTGAAATAAAGTGTCTTGCTCAAGGAAACAACACATTACCCGGTCCGAGAAATGAACTCACAACCTTTCGATTGCAAGCCCAATGCGCTAACCACTAAGCCATGCGCCTTCATGTATATGAGGATAGAAAACTGAAGCATGTTTTGCAACGTGAGGACCAGAAACAGGAGGTGTTCAAGATTGCGAGGCAGTGTGTCAGAGAGAATTGTGATGTCATTGGAGAGAAGTGTATCTGGAATGATAAAGGTGAGCTTGCCCTCACAAGTGCTGAGAAGAAAGATGTGTGGAAGAGCCATTATGAAAGATTACTAAATGAGGAGAATGCAGGGGAAGAAGAGACCATACCCCGAGTAGACCCCATAGAGGGGCCAGCAGTACAAGTTAGCGGCAGCATAGTAAGTAAGGCAATCAAAGATATGAAGACGGAGAAGGCAACCAGTCCATCGGGTATAGCTGCCGAGATGCTGAAGGCATTTGGGTCTGTAGGTCACACCATAACCACATGTATTGTTAACCACGTAATACTAGAAGGTGTCGTACCAAAGGATTGGTGCAGCAGCATCATTGTCAACTGCTACAAGGTGATGCACTAGATGGAGGAAACTATAGAGGTATAAAGCTGATGGACCAGGTCATGAAAGTAACAGAAAGAGTTATAGCATAGTTAATTAGGGACCGGATGAAACTAGATGAGAAGCAATTTGGGTTTGTACCAGGAAGAGGCACCACTGATGCCCTCTTCCTTGTGAGGCAGTTACAGGAAAAGTACCTAGCTAAAAGTAAGCCGCTCTACCTGGCATTCATTGATCTCGAGAAAGCCTTTGAAAGAGTTCCCTGTGCTAGAATCTGGTGGGCTCTTAGAAAACTAGGAGTAGATGAATGGCTTGTGAAAGCTGTTCAAGCCATGTATAGGGGAGCAGTCAGCAAAGTTAGGATTAGCAATGACTATAGCAAGGAATTAAGCATACAGGTCGGTGTCCACCAGGGCTCTGTTCTTAGCCCTCTCCTGTTCATCATAGTTTTGCAGGCAATAACAGAGGAGTTTAAGACCGGATGCCCATGGGAACTCCTGTAGGCAGATGACCTCGCACTTATAGCTGAATCTATGGTAGAACTAGAGAAGAAATTTCAAACTTGGAAGCAGGGACTAGAAAGAAAGGGTCTCAAAGTCAACCTGACAAAGACTAAAGTCCTTGTAAGTAGACGAGAAAACAGAACCCAGATCCCCTCAGGGAAATGGCCTTGCTCAGTATGTAGGAGAGGAGTAGGTAGGAACTCCATTCTCTGCCCCAAATGCAAACAATGGGTACACAAAAAGCTTAATTAAGAATGTAGGCTTCACATATAGCAGCTGTGCTGGGACAGCAAGCAGCAAACAGCCACAGGAAACAAGTACTACCAAACTCTGGGAGGGCTCTTTAGAAACAGTAGACAGCTTCTGCTACCTAGGTAACCGAATTAGCAGCGGAGGTGGATGTTCGGAAAGTACAATAACAAGAGTAAGAACGTGGTGGAAGAAGTTCAGGGAACTACTGCCACTGCTAGCTGCAAAAGGCCTTTCCCTCAAAATGAAAGGCAGACTGTATGATGCGTGTATACGAACAGCAATGTTACATGGTAGTGAGACCTGGGCGCTGTCTGTAGAAGACTTGCATAGATTAGAAAGAAACGAAGCCTGCATGCTCCGATGGATGTGTAATAGTAATATACGCGAACGGCAAAGCATAAACGAATTGAGAGAGAGACTGAGCATAAGAGGAATCAAATATTGTGTGCAGGAGAGGCGGTTGTGTTGGTATGGACATGTGATGCATATGAAGGATGACAGCTGCATAAAAAAGTGCAGAGCACTAGAAGCCGATGGAAACCGCGAAGACCTGGGATGAGGTGATAAAAGCCGACCTTACCCAATTACACCTCTCGACCTCTGGCGTCACACAGTAATACAGAAGGCCCGACCCCCGATGGGTACAACCCAAAGCTGAAGCATATAGACAATAAGCCCCCACACCCTCCCACTGCAAAGTAGTTGTGGAGGTGCCACGGCAAAAAAGCACCCAGCCCACAGTGTAAATAAGGTTGGTGTTAGGAAGGCCATCCAGTTATAGAACATTAATCAGTATACACTGAGGATGAAGAACTCAGAGCTGTATGGGAGCCTCCCAAAAGTCAGTTCGAAAGTGACACAGAGGAGACTGAGGTTAGCTGGACATGCTCACCGACATCCAGAGTTGTCACTGCACTCCGTGCTCCTGTGGGAGCCCCTGCATGGACACACTGGAATAGGAAGACCGAGGTTAACATATGTTGATGCCCTAAGGATAGACACTGGGTTGTTGCAAACGCAGGACATAGCAGCGATAATGAGGGACAGAGACCGCTAGAGAAAAATTGTCCATGGCTCTCTGAAATTTTATCCGCCCTAGATAGATAGGTATATATATATGTATATATATATACATATGTGTGTATATATATATGTGTATATATATATGTGTGTATATATATATGTGTGTGTGTGTGTGTGTGTGTATATATGTATATATATATGTGTGTTTATATATATATGTATATATATGTATATATATATATGTGTATATATATGTATATACTGTAAACGTGGTTGGTGTTAGGAAGGGCATCCAGCCAGACAGTCCCATATGCGTGAGACGACCAATCTTGCCTCAAGTGGGACAATTCTCGTCTAAACCCATGCTAGCGTGGAAGATAGACATTAAACGATGATGATGATGATATGTGTGTATATATATATGTGACAAAAAAACGCACAGTCCACGCTGTAATGTGGCCGTGTAGGTAACACGGTAAAAACATCCCAGTCCACACTGTAAACGTTGTTGGTGTTAGGAAGGGCATCCAGTCGTAGAAAACCTGCCAGACAGTCCTATACGAGCAAGACAACCAATCTTGCCTCAAGTGGGACAATTCCCGTCTAAACCCATGCTAGCATGAAAGATAGACGTTAAACGATGATGATGATGATGATATATATATGTGTGTGTATATATATATATATATGTGTGTGTATATATATATATATATGTGTGTGTATATATATATATATATATATCATAAAAAGCTCAGTGTGTGGTCATGCTCCTTTCTTATAGAAATCTACGATATAGAATTTCTTCAATTGAAATTTACAATTCAGTATTGTATTCAAAATAGTTTCGATTGCGTCTTGGCACATCTCATTTTTTCAATTTCACCCACAATTACGCAAAAAATAGATAAAACTCAATATTTTACGATTTTTCTGTCATTTAAACTGCTAAACTCTTTCCACTACCATTCAAAATCTATACAACTTCATACTTCCTGCTACTTTCTCTTTCCAAGCTTGATGGTGATACTGTCCGTTTTACTCTCTCATATCATCTGCTTACCTCTATCTACAACCCACACATTTTGCTACTTTCTCTTTTATACTTCAAATTATTACATTTCATACGAAACGACAATTATTCAAAAGCAACAGATACATTTATTCAACAACAAGCGATAAATCTTTTTTAAAACCTCTTTTCCAAACGCATACAAACACACACTCACTTCAACAACAACAACAACAATCTGCCTTTTATAGATAATGATAAACAATAATATCCTCTATGAGGTCACTAAACCTGCTAGAAATAGCAGCTAACTCTCCCCCATACCACACCCCTCCCTACTGTCTTAAATTTAGAAAAAATATCTTCTATGAGGTCACTAAACCTGCTAGAAACAGCAGCTAACTCTCCCC
Organism: Eledone cirrhosa; assembly: GCA_964016885.1. Lineage (NCBI taxonomy): Eukaryota > Metazoa > Mollusca > Cephalopoda > Octopoda > Eledonidae > Eledone > Eledone cirrhosa. The sequence goes on from OZ024745.1 coordinate 121,676,755, forward strand.
CATATCACACCACTCCCTACTGTCTTAAATTTAGAAAACACATATCCTCTATGAGGTTACTAAACCTGTTAGAAACAGCAGCTACCTCTCCCCCATATCACACCCATCCCTACTGTCTTTAATTTAGAAAACATATCTTCGATGAGGTCACTAAACCTGCTAGAAACAGCAGCTAACTCTCCTCCATATCACACCACTCCCTACTGTCTTAAATTTAGAAAACACATATCCTCTATGAGGTCACTAAACCTGCTAGAAACAACAGCTAACTCTCCCTCATATCACAACCCTCCCTACTGTCTTAAATTTAGAAAATACACATTAGACAACCATGCAGAACAACTCCATCGCAGCTCTGTTGTTCGGCTGGCATCGTCTACGCGCGTGTTGCGCAAGTACTGTGAAACAATAAATTTCAACACTTTTTTTGCACAGAGATAATATCCATAGGCGAAACTACAATTGTCACTGCTGGCGCAGCTCCTGCTTCCAGGTCTGCAATTCATTCACCCAGTGCCTGGCAGACAAAAAAGTGCTGCCATAAAATGGGTGGTGCAACCTAACTTTGGTAACTTAATGACCCCGAGCAACGTCGGGCTTTAATGCTAGTATATATATAAATGAAAAGTATAGAAATTATTGTAGCAAGAAGCCAACAGTATTCTATAATATATAATATATATTATATATAATATATATTATATATATAATATATATATATATATATAATATATATTATATATATATATATTATATATATATATAATATATATTATATATATATATATAATATATATATATATATATAATATATATTATATATATATATATTATATATATATATATAATATATATTATATATATATATATATATATATATATATATATATATATATATATATATATATATATATATATAATATATATTATGAGAGACGTAAGATAAGAAAATTATAAAATTATAAAAAGATTATAAAATTGACTTACTTACTAAAATATCACTTTCTATATTATATATATATATATATATATATATATATATATATATATATATATATATATATATATATATATATATATATATATATATATATAAAAATATTTTTTCAGTAGAAAATGTTGAAGAGATTCTTTCAGTGAAATATCAAAACATTAATTTATTTACAATACCGGTTTCAGTGTTATATGCATTGTCAATTGCGGATATGCAGAATATTGTTAAGTTGCATATTTGTACAAATAGTGATGATGATAATAAAAAGGCGAAGAAAAATTAATTTTCACATACATGTTCATTCAGAGAAATGAACTCTCTTCTCTGAATGAACATGTATGTGAAAATAAATTTTTCATAATTCATAGCTTTACATATCATATTGGTGATTCATTATTCAAATCCCGCCGAGGTTAACTTTGCCTTTCATCCTTACGGGGGTCGATAAAATAAAGTACCAGTAATACACTGGGTAATTGCTGGCCTTGTGCCAAAAGGAGAAACAATTATTCTGATAACTGCTCAAACATTAAATCACATTTAATTTAATCATATGTCAAGATATTGAACATTTTTATAATTTAAATTATTCTATTTGCAACACTCACCCAATAATATTTTCTATATATTTTGTTTCTCTTCAGTTCCAAGTCAGGGATAAGGATCGACAAGACCAACTTCCTCATTTGAAGTTGAATAATAATTTGACCCTCATGGGATTTACTGTTGATAATGTTCCTCCAGATTTTATTCAAACTCGTTTTGCTCTTGGTGTCACATATATCTCTTCCAATCAAAGTGAATTTAAATTAAAGTCAGTGAAGTCATTGGATGATGAGTACACTCCAGGTATTTTTAGGGTAAGTATATGCATTTTAATGTTCTTTTTTTTCATCTACTTATTCCTGAGAGAGTCATGGAGCAAGATTTCTCAAACACTCCTTCCAGTGGGTCCTGTCAGAAGCAATCATCTCCAATTGACCTAGTAGGATCGCCAAGCAAGACCAGCTGAGCTCATAAATGTTATCCAACTATCTTGCTTAGGGTCTACCTCTGGGTCGCTTGCCGGTTGGTTTTGCCGGTAAAATCTGTCCAGTAATTCTTTTCTTAGACATTTTGACCATATGTCTGTAGTATCAGAGCTGTAATCTCTCAATTTGGAGATGTAGCAGCTCTATCTGGAGCAACTCTCTGATCTTCGTGCTACACACTCTATTGAGTAATGTTATTCCAAAGACACTTTGGAGGAACTCTATTTCTTCCACTTATGTTCAGTCATTACCAAGATATAAATACTGAATTGAAGATAGTAAGTTTGACTTTTACACCTACCTTACTTCTTCTGATTACCAAATGCTGGAGTTGACATGTTAATGCACCGGCTCCTGCAATTCTTGCACTTAATTCAGCCACCTGCCTGTCATCACTCATCAACATGGCTCCGACATACTCCATTTCAGTTTTACACCTAATCTTTCTTCCACTGATTCCGTTAAAATTGAATTAAATTAACTTTCTCTTACCATATTTCATATAGACTTATGAAATATAAAAAAACTCCAGAAAAGTGCCAATTGTTGGATTGAACCAAAGAAAGTTTCCTTCCATTTATCTTTCCAATGCTATCTGCTTGGCATACACTCCTGGCAGAAGCATCCCCACTTTTCCAGTGACAAAAGGTGGGATTTGAACGCAGAACACATACATAGTTGGAACAAATACTGCAAAGCATCCTGTCTAACATTTAAATTGTTCCACCAAACCACTGCCCTTGGACTGGTATTTTATTGACTCTCAAACAATGAAAGGCCAAATTGATCTCAATGATTTTTGAACTCCTAGTGCAGAGAGCCACTACAAATACCAAGGCATTTAACACTATGTTCTAATGACTCTTGCAAAGGCACATAGCTTAGTGGTTAGAGAATTAGATTTGCAATTGTGGGGTTGAGTTCAATTCCCAGACTGGGCAATGCATTATGTCCTTGAGCAAGACACTTTATTTCACATTGCTTTTTCTGCCAGGAGTTGCTACTGGTAGATAGTATTAGCAATAGAAAGGCCAATGGAAACATTGTTTGATGAGTTCCATTCCATTCAGTAAGCGAATGAGGTCTGGGAAGTTTTCTATTGATTCAATAGATAATGACTGCCAATTTACCACTTATAAATATATATATGTTTGGCTAATTCCTACTTTAGTCATTAGATTACATTCCAAGTTCCCATAATAACCAAGTTTATAATTTAAAAATATATAAACATATTTTATAAAGTTTTGTTTTAATCTGGGTTTTGTTGTTTTTGTTGTTTTACTAAGATTTCAATCCTATCCACAGATGACTACTTGGTCCTCTCATAAGAAGTCCCATAAAAGTTTCATACAGTGGAAAGCTGTATGTTATTTGTCAAATAAATTTGAACGCGGAAATTCTACTTCAGTTCAACACTATGACCTCAGGGATTTTCCTGTCGCTGATATAAAGTCTAGTGTTACGTATGAATTCTTCAAGATGAAGCAAGATATGTCAATGAAAAGTACTTTTATTTCATTTGGTTTGACAAAAGATGCCAAATATTACAACACAACCTTGTTTACTTCATGGTAAGATATTTAAAAAATGATTTTTTGTTTTCATAAGTAAAGAAGTTTTTGTTTCTTGACCTATGATCAATCAAGGTTGATATAGAGGTTAAACAACTAGATCAAGCAAGTCTGTCCCTTTCTTGTTGTAATGGGTTATGATATTGCTACAACATGTTTTTTTTTTACTTTTAACTTATAGGGGACAGTAAAAAAAAACAGTTAAGTCTAATTAAATGACCTGAAAATTACATTTCTGAAAAGCAAAAATAAGAAAACTGGTGGAGATTTTTTGGTTCTTTTATTCCAGGGGTTCTCAAAGTGGGTGCTACCCCAACCCCCAGGGGGGCGCTGGGGCCTAGGGGCCAGTGGAGGACAGTAGAGATGATATAATAGTATATTAAATATCAAATGGTACATATATATAAATATAGTAAAATAAATATATAATATTTATTTATACATAGGTGGATTGGCAGTATCGGTAGAGGATTGGACACCATGCTTTGCAGCATAGAGTTACGTCCCTTTACAGTCTGAGTTCAAATCCCACCGAGGTTAACTGTGCTTTTCATCCTTACGGAGCCGATAAAATAAAGTACCAGTAATAGACTGGCGGTAATTGCTGGCCTTGTGCCAAAAGTAGAAACAATTATATTATTTATAATATATAAATTAATGATTTTATTTATTATATATTATTTACAATTTGCGTGTAGAAATAGGGTTGGAGAACGCTGAGGGTATTACGTAGCCGTGAGGGGGGGTGGGCAAAAGTTTAAGAACCTCTGTTTTAACCCTTTATTACTCTATATATATTATTGTATTTCAGTCATAAAGGCTTTATCTTACATAATTATCTCACATAATATCGAATCTATGAGATTTTTATGTTATTTATTTCGAGAACAATACCTTAATATAAGTATGAGTGGCCAGTTACAACCAGTTTGAACAGGAAGAGGCAAGAGAATTCTGGCCGTATACGGCCGGTTTAAATGCTAAAGGGTTAAACTTTAGTAATTAGAAAGGTGAAGGACAATGTCAAGCATTTCTAAGGCCCACTGAAATACCATGATGGACACACAAACATCTAGTGTGGTACCTAAACAATTGGTTGCAGCAATTACAGGGATTTAATTGATTTGAATTAGAAAAGCATAGGAATAATATTTCAAAAAGTCAAAGATTTATTAAAAAAAAAGAACTTTAACCCTTTCGTTAACATATTTCTGATGAATGAAGCCGTTTATGATTATCAGTTAATTTTGAAAATATCCAAAAATTAGGGTGGATTTTGTAATATAACTTCTTATCGTGTCTACAAGAGTGTCAGTTACAGAACTTAGCTAGATGTGGTTCCACCCCAGCTGAACACATTGCTGTCCTTTCTCATTAAGCTCTGCCAAGTCCAATGCTGTGCAGGGATTTTCCAGCAGGGGGTATATCAGGAGGTGCTGCATAGTCTGTGGTTCGATGCTGCAGTCACACACAATTACCTTTCTTGTTATTTATCTGTTGTCAGGAAAAAGGTTCTTACATAAAATTATAATGAAAAGTTTTCAGAGAAATATATACAGCTTATTATCATAGAACTGGGGCGGTTACAGGTAGTTTTATGTCACAAGAGTTATGGAGAACAGGCCAAGTTGGCACTGGTGGGATTTCTGCTCAGATCATAAAGCACTATAGTGAAATACTGCCAAAAATTATATCCATATATATAATAGGGCATTTCTTATTTTACACAAAATTCTTTTTTTTTTCTCTTTTAATATCATATTTATAACGAAAGACATAACTTATAATTTTCAAATAATTTTAAAAATAATCAAGAATTTGGATGGATTTAGTAATATAACTAACTTTTTGGTATTTGGAACTGTCAGGTCAGGCTTCTGTTTGCTACTGGTACCATGAAGCCCAGTACAACCTGTTTCATGGTTGAGTGGTCAATGATTAAACTGGTCCCCCACCAGAGCCTCATCTGATAGGAAGGGTAAGTGGAACCCCAGCAGCACAAAAGAGGAGCTGTCAAAGGGTGGATGAACTCAGAGTCAACGGCCATTCATCCTAACAATGGATTAAATAGCCTCACTAATCCGCAATTGGCCAAGCATAGTGAATATGGCTACACCCCTACACAAAACTAAACAGAAAGTGGTGGAGGTCAATCAGGGAAAGGTTCCTCCAACAGGAGAGAGATGGCCCTGGATTGGTTTGGAACATAACATATGAAAGTTTCTTACATAAAATTATGATGGAAGGGTTTGGGATAAATATAATCACTTCAAAACAAGTAGTTTTATATCATAGAACCAAGGCCAGTTTCAGGCAGTTTCGTATCAAAATGGTTAACTTGTGGAAACTTACTACATTAAAAATTAAATTGATAGTATTTTTTTTAATGCTGTGTTTTAATTTATTATTTCCAGGTATTCTGTAATTGGTTTTGGAGGCGCACCAGTGGAAGCAATCTCTGTGACAGCAATCATTATTATTGCTGTTGGTCTTGGTCTTCCTGTGCTGTTGATAGTCATTGGTGGAATCTTCCTGTGTTATAAAAAAAGAAAGAGTGACTATACACCAGTCTATGGCACAATTTCAACCTAACAAACAATTGCAGTAGTTGTTACTAATCAGCAAGAAAAATATACAAAAGACATTTAAAAAAAATTGTTCCATGATTCAGAAATCGTGACATTTTGATATTTTTTAAAACTTGATTACATCCACTCAAATCATCCATTTAAAAAAAAATCTGCTCTTTTTCTGACAATGTTTTCATTTGAACTTCGTTAATCCAATCTAATCGTTTATTCATCATCTTATCTCTAATAATTAATCTACACTATCCATTCCCTTTAGGAAGAAATCAACATTTGTCTTATGTGGGAAAAAAAAGCTAACTTCATTAAATCATTTATAATTTTTAATTGTTCCATAACTTTAAAATAATTTTTTTATTTTTATTTGCAGAATTTCTATTTATGCCAATTTACTTCGACAAATGATACATTACTGCTTTAATTTTCAATTTTGTACACACACATATTACTGCTTTTATTCCTACTATAACTTTCTTAAAAATATGTATCGGTGGCCAGTATTTGTGTGTGTGACTGAGTTAAATGTGTTTTATTTTGTTTTTCTTCACTCACTTATTCCTCAGAGGGTCATGGAGGCAGAGTCCTTAAACACCCCACCCCTCCCAGCAGATCTTGTCAGAAGCAACCATCTCCAAGTGATCTGGCTGGATCTCCAAGCATGACCAGCCAAGCTCATGGATGTTATCCAACCATTTTGCTCAGGGTCTCCTTCCGGTTGGTTATGCCCATAAAATCTGTCCAGTGATTCTTTCCTGTGATATTCTAACCGCATGTCCATAGTATCGGAGCTGTGATCTCTCAATTCAGAGAAGTAGTGGTTCTACTTGGAGTGACTCTCTGATCTCTGAGTTACGTACTTTATCGAGTAACGTTACTCCAAAAACCCTTCCGAGGAACCCGATTTCAGCCTCTTGTATTCGCGATCGTATTCTTTCGGTCATTACCTGAGATTCATGACCATAGATAAGGGTTGGCACAAAACCAAATTGAAGAAAGTAAGTTTGGTTTTTACGCATACCTCCCTTTCGTCTGATTACTGAATGCTGAAGCTACCACATTACTGCACCAGCTCCCACAATTCATCATCATCATCATCACTGTTTTACGTCCGTTCTTCCACGCTAGCATGGGTTAGACGGGTTGTCCTGTTGTGGGCAGTGTCTGGTCGGCTGACCATGCTTTGCTCATACAGGAACTGATTTGGCTTGATTTCTACAGCTGGATGCCCTTCCTAACACCAACCTCATTTACAGTGAGTGCTGGGTGCTTTTTCGTGGCGCCTACACGTCCACTTTACAGTGTGGGCTGGGTACTTTTTTGCCATGGCACCTCCACGACCACCTTGCAGTGGGAGGGTGTGGGGGCATATTGTCTATATGCTTCAGCTTGTACCCATGGGAGGCCGGGTACTCTGTATTACTGCGTGACGCCAGAGGTCACGGTCGTGTGTCATTCTTGCACTTAATTCAGCCTCCTGCCTTTCATCACTCGTGAACAGGGCTCCGAGATACTTGAACTTCTCAATGCTCTTCAATGGAACTTGTCAAATTAGAATTAAGAAAATACAAACAACAATTAAAACAAATTCTGAATCATTTGAATAATACAAATAACAAATAAAACAAATTCAAAATTGGTGCAGGCTTTGCTGTGAGGCTAAGAAATTCACTTAGCAACGACATGATCTTCATTTCTAACCTACTGCATAGTATCTTGGACCGACCGATGCCTTGTGAGTGAATTTGGTAGATGTAAATAGTAAACAAGCCTGTCACATATATAAATACAGTTGTCCCCTGGTAGTTGTAGGGGTTACATTCCTAGAAGAGTGAAAAACCACCAATATTGGACGTGGTCCATAAAAATGCCTATAAACATCAAAATATAATGTAAAATATAGACCGGCAAATACGGTATATTGTTATTAATAATTTAGTGTTAAAAAGCATGAAAAATATATATATGGCCACGAAAAAAGGCATTAAAAAATTGTGGAAGATATTTACGATTCTGCGAATATGTAGTGGTTTCCACAAACAATTATTAGTTATCTTCTGAGGAAAATTCCAATAATAACCAGGACCACAAATGCCACACTGTATATATGTGCGTGTGTGTGTGTGTGTCTGTTTATCTCCTCTCGATATTACACATAAATTACTGATTGATACTGGCGATGTGATACACAGGTTACATTTCATTTTTTCTTTTCATTTTTTCTTTCCCTTTCTCCCATCCTTTCTTTCTGATGAAAGATTTACACCCAAAATAATAGAGATATTTATTTCTCTGAGCATCAATTAATACGTAAAAACAATAACTTTTACCTTGCTTTTCGTGTGGTTATTTTTCATTGTGTTATCTTTATTTTATCTGTCTATGTGTCTTGGCTTTTAGAATAGATACACTACCTCGACAGGATTCCAATCTTTTCTCTAACCCATGCTAGCGTGGTAGATGGACGTTCAATGATGATGAGTTTGAAATTCTGTAGTCCTGATCTTTTCATCATCATCGTTTAACGTCCATCTTCCACACTGTCATTACTTCAAAATAAGGATTGTGGTTGTCAAAGTTAGCAAAGTGATCTACTGTCCTTATTCTGGAAGAATTCAAAGTGCTGCAGATAGCCTGCATGCAGTCCCCACCTGTTTCTAAAATGAATTTTTCTGTATTCCTCACCATATAATACAATGTAATGCTCATTGTTCTGAGTACATTATGAATGTGTCTTATTTTCTTCAATCTATACATAAATTTCTGTGATTTTGTCACATTTAAAGAGAGAGGAGTAGTTTGACTACCTCATACTACTCCTCTCTCTTTATGTCTGCTGCTTGTGTGAATGTATGTGTGTATAAAAGGGAGGAAGGGGGTGATGAAAAAACTATAGCAAAATAGTGGCTGGTGTTCCATATGTTATGCTGTGTTTGTGTGAATGTATGTATGTGTTTGTGTGAATGTATGTCTGAGTGTGTAGTTTTGTAAGTGCATCTGTGTTTGCACATTTATATTTATATACTCCTACATATAAATGTATACATATGCACATACACACAGGCACACATATATACACATATGCATTAACATGTTAAAAAAAACCCTAACTGCATTAAATTTTTCAATAGATTTGAACTCTTAAACAAGCTTCCGATCATAATATATTTGATCAATTAGCCTTGCTACTAGCATAGACTCAGCATAGACTTAGTTCACTGCTAATCAAAGCTTGGTTCACTTCTATTTTTATAAATCACTTTTTTAGGATGATTTCTTTATGCTGTAGAATATAGTTATGCTGTGTTACTGCTATATACGACAGGCTTCTGTTGTTTCTAGCTACAAAATTTCACAATGCATTCATCAACCCAAGGTTATAGTAGAAGACACTTGCCTATGGTGCCATGCAGTGGGACTGAATTGGAAGCCATGTGGTTGCGAGGTGAACTTCTTAACCATACAACCATGCCTGCACCTACATATCATCATCATCATCACCGTTTTACATCCATTTTTCCACACTAGCATGGGTTAGACGAGTTGTCCCATTGTAAGAAAAATCAGATCAAATGACAATGTCTTGTTCATACAGAACTGTTTCTGGCTTAGTTTCTATGGCTGGATGCCCTCCCTAATGCCAACCACTTTACAGTGTGTACTGGGAGCTTGGTTTCTATGGCTGGATGCCCTCCCTAATGCCAACCACTTTACAGTGTGTACTGGGAGCTTGGTTTCTATGGCTGGATGCCCTCCCTAATGCCAACCACTTTACAGTGTGTACTGGGAGCTTGGTTTCTATGGCTGGATGCCCTCCCTAATGCCAACCACTTTACAGTGTGTACTGGGAGCTTGGTTTCTATGGCTGGATGCCCTCCCTAATGCCAACCACTTTACAGTGTGTACTGGGAGCTTGGTTTCTATGGCTGGATGCCCTCCCTAATGCCAACCATTTTACAGTGTGTACTGGGAGCTTGGTTTCTATGGCTGGATGCCCTCCCTAATGCCAACCATTTTACAGTGTGTACTGGGAGCTTGGTTTCTATGGCTGGATGCCCTCCCTAATGCCAACCACTTTACAGTGTGTACTGGGAGCTTGGTTTCTATGGCTGGATGCCCTCCCTAATGCCAACCACTTTACAGTGTGTACTGGGAGCTTGGTTTCTATGGCTGGATGCCCTCCCTAATGCCAACCACTTTACAGTGTGTACTGGGAGCTTGGTTTCTATGGCTGGATGCCCTCCCTAATGCCAACCACTTTACAGTGTGTACTGGGAGCTTGGTTTCTATGGCTGGATGCCCTCCCTAATGCCAACCACTTTACAGTGTGTACTGGGAGCTTGGTTTCTATGGCTGGATGCCCTCCCTAATGCCAACCATTTTACAGTGTGTACTGGGAGCTTGGTTTCTATGGCTGGATGCCCTCCCTAATGCCAACCACTTTACAGTGTGTACTGGGAGCTTGGTTTCTATGGCTGGATGCCCTCCCTAATGCCAACCATTTTACAGTGTGTACTGGGAGCTTGGTTTCTATGGCTGGATGCCCTCCCTAATGCCAACCACTTTACAGTGTGTACTGGGAGCTTGGTTTCTATGGCTGGATGCCCTCCCTAATGCCAACCACTTTACAGTGTGGATTGGGCGCTTTTTGTCATGTCATCATGACGGCCACTTTGTGGATTGGGCACTGGAGGTGAGGGTGATGTATGTACATAGGGTGGGGATTGGAGAGGTAGGTCTAGGCTGAGGTACTTAACTGGTGAAGGTTGGATTGTTAGGACCTGGGAGGTGTTTGGAAGGGGAGAGGTGGTGCATACTAGAGACCACTTGATGTTTGCTTCAACCCATGCATATGGGAAAGTGAGTCTTCTGCAGTACTGCATAATGCCAGAGATCTCGATCCTGTGTCATTGCCTTTAAGAAGTGCAATTATGCGAGGTCGGTTTTTATCACCTCATCCCAAGCCTTCCTAGGTCTTCCTCTTCTATAGCTTCCATCAACTTTGAGCACTCAGCACCCTTTTATACAACTGTTAGCCTTCATGTACATCACATGTCCATCCATCGCAATCTCCTCTCCTGCATATTGTATGAACATACACACAGAGAAGAAAGTGGTTAAAATAGTGGTTTTTATCTCATTCCTTAAAAAAATTAGTATAACCATTAATCCTACTGTCCTTAGGTTTAAGAATAACACACACACATACACTCACATACAGCCACTCACAGTCACTCACACACACTCATACACTCATATACACACACGCACACAACATAACTGAAGATAACCAGTAAAAATATAACTTCCATAAATAGTAAGCCTGCAGATAACAGCCTAAAAATCCACATAACAATGATCAAATCTCAAAGCTAAAATTTAAAGTACTTATTATTATTACCAACACTGGCGGTGGATTGGCAGTATTGGTAGAGCATCAGACACGATGTTTTGCAGCATAGAGTTACGGCTCTTTATGATCTGAGTTCAAATCCCGCCGAGGTTAGTTTTGCCTTACATCTTTACGGGGTCGATAAAATAAAGTACCAGTAATGCACTGGTGCTTCCCCTAAAATTGCTGGCCTTCTACCAAAATAGAGACAATTATTACCAATAGTTGACTGGTATTTTATTTTATCAACCCTGGAAGGATGAACGACAAAGTTGACTCTTAATCCCATTGAAGTTAACTTTGCTTTTCAAAATTCAGGAATTGATAGCATAAAGTACCAGATAAATACTGGTGTTAATATAACCAACTTTCCCCTGCCAACAAAATTGCTGACCTTGTACCAAAGTTAGAAATCATTATTGTTGCTGTTACTATTGCCAGGTAAATTTAAATGAAATTGGTTAGATGGAAACCTGTTAGATGTCTTGTAATTCAAAGGGCCAGCCTTGTAATACACTGTCACAGTGTGCTTAAATTACAAACAGTTATTATTATTGGCAAAATCCTTTGCAATATTTGTTTTGGCTTTTTACTTTTTGAGTTCAAATCCTACCACAGTCAACTTTACCTTTCATCCTTTTGGGGTCCTTCTTCGTTTCTTTGCCCACTTATTCCTGGGAGGGTCATGGGGGCAGAGTCCTCCAGTGCAATGGGTCCTGTCAGAAGCAACTGTCTACAACCGATCTGGCTGGATCCCCAAGCATGACCAGCCAAGCTCATGGATGTTATCCAACTATCTTGTTTCGGGTCTACCCCTAGGTCTCCTACCTGTTGGTTTTTCCCATAAAATCTGTCCAGCGATTCTTTCCTGAGACATTCTAACCACAAGCCCATAGTATCACAGCTGTGATCTCTCAATTCAGAGAAGTAGTGGCTCTAACTGGAGAGACTCTCTTTTGGGGTTGATAAAATAAAATATCAGTTAAGTACTTTACCTTTCCCTGAAATAGTTTGTCTTGTGCTAATGTTAGAAAGAATTGTATGCTTTGTTGTATTTCATTTCATCTCTGTGCTCTGGGTTCAAGTCCCATCAGGCTGGCAGTACTTTTCATTTAATAAAAACTGAATAACTGATATATATACTGGCATCTCTTTAAGTGACTAAAGCACATTATTATTGTTGGGCGGTAGATTGGTAGTATCGGTAGAGTGTCAGATACCATACTTGGTAGCATAGAGTTATGGCCCTTTACGTTCTTCAAATCCTGCCGAGGTTAACTTTGCCTTTCATCCTTACGGGGTCGATAAAATAAAGTACCAGTAATGTATTGGGTAATTGCTGGCCTTGTGCCAAAAGTAGAAACAACTATTAAATTGTTTAATATTTAGTTACAGCTCATTATATTCTAAGTTCAAATTTACCTTTCGAGGTCAACTTTACCTTTCGTCATTTTGAGGTCGATAAAATAAAGCATGAGTCAAAAACAGCCTTCCTCTTCCACCCAAAATTGTTGGCCTTGTGCCTTAATTAGAAACCATTATTACATACTATAGGGCGGTGGATTAGCAGTATCGATAGAGCGTCAGACACCATGTTTTGCAGCACAGAGTTATGGCCCTTTACGTTCTGGGTTCAAATCCTGCCTTTCATCCTTACATGGTCGATAAAATAAAGCACCAGTTTGCAGCATAGAGTTATGCCCCTTTATGGTCTGAGTTCAAATCCCGTCGAAGTTAACTTTGTCTTTCATCCTTACAAGGCCGATAAAATAAAGTACCAGTAATGCACTGGGATAATTACTGGCTTTGTGCCAAAAGTAGAAACAATTATTATTTTTCTGGGTTAATTTTGTATTTAGGAGTGAATTACAAGAAAATAAATTTTGTGTTCTAATGCATTTTATGCTAATTCGCATTTACATAAGAATCTAATACTCTGCACAATATATATATTAGCATATTGTACACCATTCCTAAGAGTTTCTACCACTATGGCTGTACATCTCTTTAGAGACCACATATCTTGATGTCTCAAATATGTTTTTCCTTTGCTTCCATTCAATTATAGTATATCCAGTTATGACAATTTTGATTTTACACAATCTAATTTTTTTCTCCATTACATCACTAGTAAGTCTATTTTTCTCCACTACATCACTAATAAGTCTCTTTTCTCCCCACTACATCACTAATAAGTCTCTTTTCTCCCCACTATATCACTAATAAGTCTCTTTTCCCCCCGCTACATCACCAATAAGTCTCTTTTTCCCCACTACATCACTAATAAGTCTCTTTTCCTCCCACTACATCACTAATAAGTCTCTTTTCTCCCCACTACATCACTAATAAGTCTCTTTTCCCCCTGCTACATCACTAATAAGTCTCTTTTCCCCCCGCTACATCACTAATAAGTCTCTTTTCCCCCCACTACATCACTAATAAGTCTCTTTTCCCCCCACTACATCACTAATAAGTCTATTTTCCCCCCACTACGTCACTAATAAGTCTCTTTTCCCCCCCACTACATCACTAGTAAGTCTCTTTTCCTCTATTACGTGATTACATTGGCTATTGAAGAAGCAAAGGGATTCCCATGTATATAAATGTGAAGTTCAGCCAGTACATTGATTAGGGGCCTGGAAAGTCAACGTGGATGTCAGTAAATATTTGATAGTCCTGCTCTTTCCTCAAAATACATCTCAGCCGTCTTTGAGAGGAACTCCTCCCCTCCCTGGTCACTAAAAGCAGTCTTGTTTTGCCTTGCAAAATTTCTCTCATAGGCCTTGAAGCCTATGATGGTGAAAGATAATATTGACATCCACCACCTTATTTTTTGTAAAGGAATGTAACCAAATACCACAGGACATTTAGTCTGATATATACTAGTATTTCTGCCACTCCACACTTCTAATTGTTATAATAATGGTTTCTTATATAGGCACAAGGCCATCAATTTTAGGTGAGGAGAAAGTCGATTAAATCGACCCCAGTGCGTGACTGGTACTTTATTTTATCGACCCCGTAGATTGAAAGGCAAAGTTAACCTCGGTGGCATTTGAACTCAGATCATAAAGGGCTGTAACTCTATGCTGCAAAGCATGGCGTCCGACCCTCACCCCGAGCGGATAAATCTTTCCCTTTTTACTACTTGTTATAATAATAATTGTTTCTACTTTTGGCACAAGGCCAGCAATTACCCAGTGCATTACTGGTACTTTATTTTATCTACCCCGTAAGGATGAAAGGCAAAGTTCACCTTGGCGGGATTTGAACTCAGACTGTAAAGGGACGTAACTATGCTGGAAAGCATGGCGTCCGACCTAATATATGCACAAAGTCAGCAATTATCCCAATGCATTATTGGTGCTTTATTTTATCGACCCCGTAAGGACGAAAAGCAAAGTTAAGCGAGCAATTTGGGGAAGAAGGGAAAGTCAATTTTAACAACCCCAGCACTTACTGGTATTTTATTTTATCAACCTTGGCAGGATTTCAACTCAGAATGTAAATAGCCATTTGTACAATGCTCTAACAACTCTGCCAATCCATCGATGATTTCTTTATAATAATTATTGCTTTTTTGTTCTTTTATAAAATGTTTTGTTATTGAAATTCTCCAATAAGATCTATCACTGAAAAGATTGTTATATATATTTTTGACATGTAATGAGAACATGATGGAAGTCAACGACAAAAGTAATATACCTAATTTTCTTATATAATCAACAGTTGTGTTTTATAAAACATTATATTTGTAAATTTCTTTGTTCTTTCTTATTATGTTGGTTATAAAAGATTATTACACACTAAGGAATGGTTAGATGAGTTAATAACTAACTAATATCTATAGCCTGAATATTCAATTTTTTTTTGTAGTATTAACATAAGGGTAAGCACTATAGAGTGGTGGAAAGCTACAGGCAAGTCAAGACCACAATCTAGTGTCAATGACTATGTATTTATTTTTGCAACAAAAAGCACCCAGTCCACACTGTAAAATGGTTGTGTAGGAGACACAGTAAAAAGACCAATTCCACATCAAATGGAACAAAACCTTCTAACCCATGCTAGCATGGAAGATGGATGTTAAACGATGATGATGATGTACTGCTAATATTCTCAGACAAGGCATAAATATCACAACAGCCATTTACTTATTTAAAATTTTAGACTCTATATATTAACAAAGCAATAGAGATACTCATATAACATATGTCAAAAACTGAAATGACAGTAGTACCTATAGCCTTGTAAGACTAGAATTCACCAACTAAACTGTCCCTGGTTTTTTGCCCACATTTTCCTGGGAGGGATATGGGGGCAGTGTCCTCAAGCATGACTTTGAGCAGGTGCTGTCAGAAGCAACTGTTTCCAATTGATCCAGCTGGATCCCCAAACAAGACCAGCCGAGCTCATGTTAAATTATCTTCCAAATGCTAGCTTAATAAAAAGTTAGTTATATTACTAAGTCCCTCTAAATTTGTGTCATTCATTAGAAATATGGCACGAAAGGGTCAATCTGAGTATTTGCTAAGGAGGAATTCTACAAAGGCAATAAGTAATAATTTTTGTTTGTTTAGTTTTTCTTCATAGATGGTTAGCAAATTATGAGTTAGAAAATCTTTAAAAGCCATTTACAGATTGGTTTAATGCAAAAATAGTAAATATTGTTATAAGAAATGGCAAGATAACTGGATATCATTTCTTTTAACCCCTTAGCATTTAAACCGACCATTTCTGGCCAGTATTCTCACACCTTTTTCTGTTCAAACCAGCCATAACTGGCAACTCATACTGATGTTTAGGTATTGTTCTCAAAATAAATATCATCAAAATCTCATAGATTTGATATGCCTTTACTGTGAAAATACAATAGTATATGTAGAGTAAAGGGTTAAAATACAATAGTATATATAGAATAAAGGGTTAACATACAATAGTATATATCGAGTAAAGGGTTAAAATACAATAGTATATATATAGAGTAATGTAAATGCTAAAGGGTTAACATTTCTGTAACTAGAATCATTTTCTGAATAATGTACATGTTTCTTCCTTTTTCTATTGATTTGGCACTAATGGTTGTGTATAAAGTGTTTTTTTTCGTATAGAAAAATGAAATTAAATAAAACTTTGAACAAAGAGCCACTGTACAAAATTTTGGTAAAGATTCAGCTATGTTTGAATTCTTTTTTAATTTGTTACAGGTTTGTTGCAGTATAATATTGAGATATAACATCAGAATTATACAATTATATTAACATGAAAAATCATAATTCTTTATGATGATGATGACTGCCATCACATGACATAGGTTTTGCTGAGATAGTAAAACTGTGTCTTTTGAAAAAGGTTGTGAAAAAGAAACTAGTACAGCTGGTAGTGTGTTACAAAAGTGCTCTGCCCATTATTTCTGAAGTTGTATGTATGGATCTGTAACTCTTGGTGGAGTTGTAGGGGCACCATAGTGACACACAGCGTGTCTTGGGCATTTTAAACCTGGTGGAACCCATCTTCTCTTTAGGTTTGAACACAGCTGATTTCTTCCATTGAAGAGATAGTTTTAAAGATGAAGTGAGAAAAAGATATGGAGGAAGAACTGATCCAAATACTAGACTGGTTCTTTTTTATTGCCCTCGGAATGGATAACAGGCAAAGTTGACCTCAGCGAGTTTTGAACTCAGAGCGCACAGAGTCAGAATGAATACTGCAAAGAAAATACAGTGTACCCCTAGCATTCGCAGTCCCGACATTCACAGACCTGACATTCACAATCCTGACATTCACAATCCTGACATTCACTGTCCCGACATTCACAGACCTGACATTCACAGTCCTGACATTCACAGTTCTGACGTTCACGGTCCTGACATTCACAGACCCGACATTCACAGTCCTGACATTCACAGTCCTGACATTCACAGTCCTGACATTCACAGTTCTGACGTTCACGGTCCTGACATTCACAGACCCGACATTCACAGTCCTGACATTCACAGTCCCGATATTCACAGTCCTGACATTCACAGTCCTGACATTCACAGTCCTGACATTCACAGTCCTGACATTCACGGTCCTGACATTCACAGACCCGACATTCACAGTCCTGACATTCACAGACCCGACATTCACAGTTCTGACATTCACAGTCCTGACATTCACAGTCCTGACATTCACAGTCCCGACATTCACAGTCCTGACATTCACAGTCCTGACATTCACGGTCCTGACATTCACAGACCTGACATTCAGTCCTGACATTCACAGTCCTGACATTCACAGTCCTGACATTCACAGTCCTGACATTCACAGTCCCGACATTCACAGATCTGACATTCAGTCCTGACATTCACTGTCCTGACATTCACAGTCCCGATATTCACTGTCCTGACATTCACAGTCCTGACATTCATGGTCCTGACATTCACAGTCCCGACATTCGCTGTCCTGACATTCACAGTCCTGACATTCGCTGTCCTGACATTCACAGTCCCGACATTCGCTGTCCTGACATTCACAGTCCCAACTTTCACAGTCCTGATATTCACAGTCCTGACATTCACAGTCCTGATATTCACAGTTCTGACGTTCACAGTCCTGACATTCATGGTCCTGACATTCACAGTCCTGACATTCACAGTCCTGACATTCACAGTCCTGATATTCACAGTTCTGACGTTCACAGTCCTGACATTCATGGTCCTGACATTCACAGTCCTGACATTCACAGTCCTGACATTCACAGTCCCGACATTCACAGTCCCGATATTCACAGTCCTGACATTCGCTGTCCCTGTTATTCACCCAATTTTCCTCAGAACCTAACTAATAATTGAGAGAACAATCCACGGGCAATTCAGGTACCCCACCAATCCTGAGCCACCTGACGCCTCAAGGGCACCCAGGAAGGGCACTCCTCTCCTCCTCAAATCAACCAGCTAACAGACGTAATGCTCACAGCAGGCCTTGTCACATAGGCCATTTTCGCCACATTCATCCACCTTTAAACAAATGTACTAGTGGACAGCACTTCTCTCTCCACCCTCACCTTCCTTCCCAAGTTGATGAGGGATTGGTTGAAGAGAATAGTGCCTCTCTTCAGTTTTTACAACCGGGTCCACCATAAATCCACTTTCGTTACGGCCACCAGACAGAAAGAAACTGCCTACCCATCCCGGCCAAAAGAAGGTGGCGGAGCAATCTTCATTACAGACTCAGTTGATAGCCGGATCCATTCTACATGCGACAACAGCTGTTCAACATAATTTTACAAGTCAGTAATGCATGGACACTGATGAGTGCATGCAGAATGGTTTTGTCACTCTGTGCGCATCTCAGGCAGGTCCATCTGACAGCACTTCCATGCCTGCAGAGTTTATCTCTAATCGGCAGTGCCTTCTCAAGCAAGGGATATCCATAGTCCCTGGCTTGAAAGTCCTCTGAAACAGACTGGACAGTTCAACTTTGTCGACACTCAGGGTCTTTGAGTGTGTAGTTGCACATGCCCACCACTAATCTTCTATAGAACTTTAGAATGGAAGTTCCACTGACTGCATTGGTAGAGGGCAGTGAGCGCCAGGCAACATTATAGATGCCAGGCACTGAGTCTCGGTCTCTTCTTGACCCAGGACTGCAGCTCAGTCAAACGACCACACCTGTTCACTATTTTGACAGAGATGCCGCAGCCTCAGTATATGTTTGCACATCATCAGCCAGCTGCCTTGAAGACAGCCTCCAGGTATTGATGGTCGACCCTATCAAAAGCTTTCAATTGATCTAAATTGATCAGAACCCTACTGAGGCTACGTTTACAACCCGCCATCTCTATGATGTATCGCATGAGGTGGAGGTTGTCCTGTATAGACCTGGTCGGGATTGTGTAAGTTTGCGCCTCCCCTGGCAAATCCTCAATAACAAGCGCCAACCTCTTTGCTAACATCTTGGCCAAAATCTTAAACTCTGTGTTGGGCCTGAAATTATCTAAAGTATCTCTCTTGTTCTCGTCTTTCCTTATCAGTGTCACTACACCTTGGCTTACAGAGCTGGGAATACTCCTGTTCTGCTGTCATTTGCAGTAGAGCACTTCAGCGAGATTGTAGAACAAGTCAGGTATATCTACGTAAACTTGTAGGGAAGACCACCCAAACTTGGTTACTTGTATCTTGTGGAGCCGACTAGGGTATCCTGAATTATGGCTAAAATTATTGCTTTTTGCAGTGCTTAGTATCAACCATTGAGAGACGCAATAGGCCATTGAGGTAGGGACTGAAGTCCGCCATTGTCTCCGACCCACTACTCCCCCAGAACATCCAAACAAATTAACTTCTACGCCTGGGTCAACTATTACTCCCTGTCTATTATGCCCACTTGAAAAAATGGTTTGGTTTTAGCAGCCACAGCTGCTTATGAGTTCTTGTTCATGTTGTTGTTGGTGGTGGTCATTTTTGGCTTATCGCCTTCTTTTTTCTCTACATTGTTTTTGGTGTTGTTGTCATTATTGTTGTTGTTGTCACTGCTGCAGTTGGTGTCGGTGTTCTTCTTGGTGTGGTTGTTGTTGTTGTTGTTTTCATTGTTGCAGTTGGTGTTATTGTTTTTAATCACGTTGTTGTTTTCCTCATTTATTTTATTGTTGTTCATGTTATTTGTTGTGGTGTTGCTAAATTCATTTTATTTCCATGTTGTATTTGTAGTTGAAATAGTCTTTTGTTTGACCCTACATGTATTTTTGTCCCTCCTCTCACCTTTCAAGTCACTATCACATGACGGCAGACTTAGTATTGGGGGTTGCCTGTCTCGTCCATTTTTTTTTTAAATGGCAAAAAAATACAAAGTTCAAATATTTGGGCCAAAGACCCAAATATTATAAAGTCTCCCCTTCACAGAGCACAGAGGAAGTCTTACGACCCCTTAGCAATAAAAAAATAGTAAATGCAAATTTAAAAAAAGAAACAACTCAAATTCACTAACTCACGGAGCTTCCAAAAACATGTCTTCTCTTGCCAATGACCAATAATAATAAAATAATAATTGTTTCTACTTTTGGCACAATGCCAGCAATTACCCAGTGCATTACTGGTACTTTATTTTATTGACCCCGTAAGGATGAAAGGCAAAGTTAACCTCGGTGGGATTTGAACTCAGAATGGCAAGGGCCGTAACTCTGTGTCAAAGCATGGCATCTGACCCTCTACCGATACTGCCAATCCACCGCCCTTTTAATAATAATAAAATAATAATTGTTTCTACTTTTGGCACAAGGCCAGCAATTATCCCAATACATTACTGGTACTTTATTTTATCGACCACGTAAGGATGAAAGGCAAAGTTAACCTCGGCGGGATTTGAACTCAGTTCGTAAAGGGGCGTAACCATGGGGTGTAAGCATGTCGTCGAACCCCCTACCGATACTGCCAATCCAAATAAAATAATAATGATTTAAAGAAATCATTATTATTTTATTATTATTAACCACAAAGGGTTTACACCAAGAAAAACATTAAGACAGTACAGGGTACAGGACAAAAACATAGTGTGTGTATGTGTTTGTATTGGTGTGTGGGTTTTGCATGTTAACAAATTTTAACAATGTTAAAAAAAAGATAATAAAATTAAAACAAAGAAGGTTACTGAATAGGGAGGAGATGTTCAAGGGTCATTCGTGGAAAAAACCCTATAAAACTATGTATGCCCTGATCTCTAGGGTAAGTGCTCTGTCCCAGTTATACACTTCCAATGTACAGGCTCATACTCAGAGTGGGCCCATTCACTCGGGCCATGCTTGTTTCTCTTACTCACCTTTCAACAAATTGCTTTGAAGGCAGCTCTTCTCTTTCCACTCTGATTTTTCTCCGAAACCTGAAGAAGTTAATCAGGGCTTCGCCAAAGAGGGTAGTGCTCGTCTTCAAGCTTTTCAAGCATGTCCACCATACAACCTCTTTTGCTATGGCCACAAGACATAAAAACAGCCTGCCCAACTTGACTAAAAGAAGGCAGTGAGACAATCTTCACAGTGTACTTGGTTGAGAACCAGATTTGTCCTACATGTAACAGCAGGTATTTGTCATAAACTAACAAGTCAGCAATGCTCGGTCACTGGACGATTGTGTGCAGGACAGTTTTGTTGCCTTGCACGCATCTTGGACAGGCCAGTCTGACAGCACTTCCATGTTTGTAGAGTTTATCTCGAACTGGCAAAGCTCCTTGGTAGCACTGCCAGGCCAGGGATTTCTGGAAATTATCCATGGGCCCTGGACCGAGAGTCCGTCCGAAAAGAGTGGCTAGTTGACTTTCGTCGATGTCTAGAGTTTCTCCAAGAATGTTATCACTTTTATTCACCACTAACCCTCTATAGAATGCCAAAGTAGAGTTTCCATTGATCATATTGTCCACATGTCTGCGCATCATTAGCCATGGCATTCCCAGTCCTCCATGCAGGGGCTGTTGACAGCAGATGGACTGCCTGACCATGGACAGCTGGTGGGGCTGGACTGAGGAGATGGCAAAAGGCCAGATGGAATGACCATCTTCCCGTTCTGCGGTGGTAAACCCCTTGTCTAGGATGTCACAAGCAGCGACAGCCTGGTTCAGTCTGTGACTAACCCAGGCTCTGCTGCACTTCGGGCTCTCTCTGCTGCACTCGGTCGCTCTCCAACAGGTTTGCAGTCGAGCTCATAGCAGTAAAGACTTCTGGTGTCCTTGGCTCTAGGACCACCTCCCTACTCACCACCTTTGGCGCAGATCTGGCTAGCCGCAGGTGTGGTCTTGCGAGCTGGAATGACTCTTCCAGCGCATCTTCCTCACCATCCTCCGGGGAAACACCTTCTCTATTCAGTCAACCAAGGCAGCCAGCACATGGGACCTCATTTGTTCATAATAGGGTGAGATAAGGAGGGTGGGAAAGATGGAGGCGATGACAGTGGGAGTTTGGTTCCTGTGTTCGGACCTGGTGTACATGTATGTGTAAATTTACACTTATTCATAAGGTTTGTAGAAAATAATAGAAGTTAATTAATATTGTGTCCTAGAAATAAATGATTGAAATACCAATTTTATCTTTAATCACTTCCATGTGTCAATAATCAATATAAAATATATCTCTTATGCAACCCATTTATTTATGAAAACGCAAATTTCCTTTTGTATGATTGTTCATATATTCGGTATATGAACAATCATCATCATCTTCTGAAGATGACTGTTCATACATCTGGTAATGCTGCTACATATAGCATATCAATCTTGGCACACCAAAAATTGCATATGTTTCCCCCAAATAAAATATTCACATATTCTACTTTAACAAAATTAAATGCTTTCTATTTAATATCGTTTTATTTTTTTCGTATTCTAAATAAGGAAAAATAGATATACATAAATGACCTTACAAATGCGTAAATAACATTATAAATCGCTCTCAATTCGTTCAGAAGAAGGGAGGACAACTGAATAATAGAATGAACTCTATAGATAATGAACACAACCACAAGGATATGGTCCGAACGTGGAAGAGCCGCACTCTCACTGTCATCGCCTCCACCCCCTCGCCCTCATATAATGTCTAAACCGTGTATCACACAATAATTGTTTCTACTTTTGGCACAAGGCCAGCAATTATCCCAGTGCATTACTGGTACTTTATTTTATCGACCCAAATTCATTGAACAATAATGATAAAGGAAAGAAAAAGGAAGTAAGAAAAAACAAGTGCAGGGGACAATTCACCACCAAGTGTGATAATCGGCCGCACCTCACGCCTTAGGCAACACTTGAGGCAAGCCATCACGCTCGCAACATTACCACGGGTGATGGCGAGGCTAAGGCGCTGAAATAACCAGGCACCCTCACGGGCATCACCCGACACCCCAGTAAGGTGAGCTGCTAATGATAACAAGAACTTCGCTGTCAGCGGCCCAACTCCACCGAACGTCTCAAACGTCACAGGCTGGAAAAAATAATTATTTGATAATAAATAACAAAATCACAAAATATTCTCATTTTACCTCATAATGAATTAAATAATTTCCATTTTACTCCATACAAAACAGAGCGTCGCATAAAATGGTTTGCGGTGTTTAGCTTCGGCCCTGTACGTACCGAGTTCAGATCCCGCCGATGTCAACTTTGCCTTTTGTCCCTCTGCGGTCAATAAATAAAAACCAGTTTGGTATTGAGTCGATATAATCGACTGCTTTCTTCATACCGTAAAAAGTACTGCGGTGGATTGGCAGTATAGCTAGAGCGTCAGACACCAAGCTTTGCAGTATAGAGTTATGGCCCTTTACATTCTGAGTTTAAATCCCGCCGAGGTTAACTTTGTCTTTCATTCTTACGAGATCGATAAAATAAAGCACAGTACTGCACTGGGGAAATTGCTGGCCTTGTGCCCAAAGTAGAAACAATTATTTCATCTGAACAAATTTCTTCTTTGCCCACTTCAGTTTAAATCTTGGAAAATCGAGGACACTGTAACTAAAATTCGACCGAAGCATTAAAAATAGTTCTTCCGCCAGCCTTATCACAGCAGAAATAATTGTTCTTTCGCTTGCCGTAGAACAGCAGAATAAAGTTATTCCGCCGACTCTCAAACAATCTCAAATACTATTTTAGATTAACAATCGTGTCAGTAATGTGCTGTACACAATTAGTAGTATTTAATCTGTAGACCTAATAACAACTCTTAAGATTACACACTTGAACTCGTGTCACCAAACGAGTATTAGATGTAAAGTAAACCTCTTTTCCGGAACAGACAATAGCGAGGCAAACAAAATGCTCAACAGAGTTTAGTTCACTACATTTTCTTTCATTCAAAGGCCATGTGGTGGACTTTAATTTTTATTTCTTCATTGGGAATAACATTAGAGTCGTTCGACCTTACAAAAAGGTTTTGTACAAAAGAAGGGAATTATTTTAGTTCCCAGAATAAGGACAAATAATTAGACTAACTTAAGAGGAAAAGACTGATTATATAAACACCGAAATATATTTGAAGAACAATTTGTATGAGAGGGAACAGTAAGATATTCTCAGAAGAAATATATTCAATTCAAATTTTTATACAACTCCATTTTGAACGCATTCATGGTAAAACGCGCCAAATAATTTAAACGTTATATAAATAACCTATCGCGTTTATTCAAATTCTTTAGTTGTAGAAAAGCGACCTCTTAAGATGTGCGATTTCTTTACATCATTTGATTTATAATAGTAACTGGATAAGTTAAAAATATAAAAAATTTCTCCTGAATATATACTTTCATCAAAATGAAGACTCTTAACGAATCTTCTTTTGGTGGAAGTGCGCCTCAGTCCACATCTCTTTACAGCTGGAATCAGAAAATAATGGGAAACTCTACGGAAGATCCATTGTCTAAAGATACACGTAGTCAGATCCAGTGCAATGTACAAGCAAGAGAACCCTTGATTAATGCAGCAAATTTGCCTTCTATTGCTCAAAGTCAATCTGTATACCCACCAAAAGATTACGCTACGGCACCACCATATATTCGCCAGTCACTTAATATTTTACCATGGAGACCCGCGACCTATTATCAAGCTGCCAAAGTCAATATGTCTCGACCAAATATGAAAAGAATTGATCCAATCTGTGGTTGTTCACAAATTGAGAAAATTGATCCTCTCTCCGTACCAGGAATATTCCAGTCAACTCGCAATGCTTTGTATACGCGTTATACACCTAAAGAATGGTCAGATTCTAATTATTCGAACTATAAATCGTCGGACTATCTACGACAAGGATCTGAACGACTTCGATTAAGTACTTTGCGAACATGCAGAGAAATTGAGGACAGATCTAGACGTACTTTAGGAGATGTCGGGAAAAGGCTTAGTGAGAGAATAAGTGATACCACTTTCTGGAAAAATGAAATACTTTTAGAAACAGATGCAATGATACAAGAACTAACTATAGTAGGAGAAGCTAAACATTTACTTGAAAAGGCACTAGCTGAATCGGAAAATGTTTTGAATATATCGCGAGAATGTCTCTATAATAGAGAAAAAAGACAAGGTATAGATCTAGTTCACGACAGTGCAGAAAAAAGCTTAATTCAAGAAGTAGAGACAATTAGGTTAAGTCAAGAAAAATTCCGGTATGTAATGGATAAAATCAGTGCGCATCTAAATCTTAATCGAGCTGCTCTACACGAACTGGAGAAAGATGCATGTTCAAAATGTGTTGCGAACACCATAGATGAATCGGCATTTCTCATGCGGGCCCCATCTGTAGGAGTCAACTATCATTTCGGTATTGAAAAAATTGATAATACCGTATCAACTCCTGAAACATGGTGTATGTGCACGAATAATACTATCAAACGTTCCCAAGCTGAAAGAGCATCATCAAAAAATCTTCGAAATGAAATTGACACTACATTAGTGAATTGTTGTAATGATATGTGGCATCACTGGAACCTAACCAATGAAAATTTAAATGATCGGATTCAAGAAACTACACTCGCAAGAAATAAATTACAGAACCACTTAGCGAAAACACTCCAGGAAATATTTGATATGAACAAAAATATTGAATACATAAAAAAATGTATACAAGACAAACAGAACCCACTTAAAATAGCACAGAGTCAATTGAATATGCGTCTACGACGCCAAGATATCGAAGCATGCCGTGACCATGCTCAGGTTTGTTTGATAGAAGAAGTTGAAAAAATATATAACACCGTGGAACTTTTGAAAAAGAGGATGGCTAATGCTGAAGATGCTCTACAAGATTTACTTCGCTTGAAAGCAACACTTGAAGAAAATCTCGCCATTAAGAACAACACGTTATTTCTCGACCGAGAAAAATGTCTTGCTATGAGAAGTACATTCCCCGTGTCTCCAATTTCTGCTTCTCATATTCGTACAGGATCTAACATTCTTATGAGCGGTTAATTGTATTGACTGATGAGAAATACAGCTATTTATGGCCATTATTAATTTCGCTTTCGTTTTATTTTCTTTCCTTTCACAAAAAACAAAAACAAAAAAATCTATAATTAACTCCTACCTCAAAATTTATTGTTTCCAGTGATGGGAGCGGGTTTCAAGAAACTAAAAGTATGTTAAGATCTGCGAGGTTAAAGTTGTGAAGGAAGGGGGAGTAGGATTATGCTTGCATGGAGCCCCTGGCTGAAAATTCCATCGGGCCCTTAACGGTGGATTGGCAGTATCGGTAGAGGGTCGGACGCCATGCTTGACGCATAGAATTACGGCCCTTGCCATTCTGAATTCAAATCCGACCGAGGTTAACTTTGCCTTTCATCCTTACTGGGTCGATAAAATAAAGTACCAGTAATAAACTGAGTAATTGCTGGCCTTGTGCCAAAAATAGAAACAATTATTTAAGTAGCAAAATTATTTTCGGGCCACTGGCTCCCATGCTACTTCGATTGTGTAGCATTTTTTTTTTTTGTTATACTGTATAACCGGATTCATGGCAAAACTCTCGCCGAACAAAATCACTCAGGACAATATCCCACCTCTACCGGACAAATAAACCCCCATATAGTAAATTAAATAAATCAATAAAATCAGTAAAAGGTAAAACAAAATCTATTTATAATTTTTAATATCATCATCATCATCATCGTTTAACGTCCATCTTCCACGCTAGCATGGATAGGACGTGCTGTCTCTTTGTGAGGAATCAGATCGGGAACCGTGAATTCGCTCACACAGAACTGTTTCTGGCTAGATTTCTACAGCTGGATGCCTTTCCTAACGACAACCACATTTACAGTGTGCTGGGTACTTTTTACCGTGTCGCCTACATGACCATTTTACAGTGGGGACTCGGTGCTTTTTGTCATGACACCTACACGACCACTTTACAGTGTAGACTGTGCTTTTTGTCATGACACCTACACGACCACTTTACAGTGTAGACTGGGTGCTTTTTGTCATGACACCTACACGACCACTTTACAGTGTAGACTGGGTGCTTTTTGTCGTGACACCTACACGACCAGTTTACAGCGTGGACTGGGCGCTCGCTTTTGTTATGAAACGCAATTTACCTGATACTGAATAAGTTAAAACGATAGCATTAACATTTACCTCAAGTTAAAAAAGATAAGACATAATCTATTTGGAGGTTTTATTTTATTTTTTATTAATTTCTTACAAAACCACTTCGAAAATAACTCTTATTACAACGATATAGGGATCCTATAAAAATATGGTATATTTGACTATAGGTCTGAAACAAGAGACCTTTAAAAACAAAACAGAAATCTCTGTTGGTTTTAGAGATGGCCATAAGACACTGGAGGTATAGTTCACATGCTTTGAGCATAATGTACGCCTTATTTGGTTTTGTTTTGTTTTTTACTATGTGGGGTTTTTGTCCTCGGTGATTTCGACCGGTGGAAATTTTATCCGTATCTCTATGAACCCTATGACATTCTGTCGTAACTCAGATAAAGATGAGAAAAGCTTATTTTGATAAAATATGTTTCCTTGGGTTATCCATAAATTTATTGTGAACAATATTAATAGACATTTTACAACTTGATATATATATAAGTATATGCAGTGTCGTCTTAACCCTTTCGTTACCATATTTCTAATGAAATGCACCGTATCTGGATTAATGAAAAAAAAAGTGGGAGGAGAAGACCCGCACACTCAATCACACACAACAACAAAGGCGCCTGGATTTGAATGTCTGGTATCTTGTTTGGGAGAACTCTCAGACAAGGTCCTTGCTACTGTGAAGACGTTAAGTGAGGAACTCGTTCTCAGGGTCTTCCATATCAGCAGTTCCAAATGCAAGCTCTGGATCCTCAATCGGCACGATGCTCCCTAGGTGTCAGGTGATGCCCGTAGGGGTGCTTGGTTATTCCAGTGTCTTAGTTTCGCCATCACCCGCAGCAATGCTGCGTGTGTGTTGGCGTGCCTAAAAAATTATCAGAGCGAGGCTCCAACGCCCTTTGTTGTAGTGTATGATTACAGTCTTCTCGCCCTTTTTTCTGGATTAATTCATGCAGAATTTGGTTGAGATTTACTAAATTTATCGATTATTTCATTATCAAGATGGTATTTGTAACATAACTTAAAAGGTTTTTATATCAAATTATGTTGGCAAATTTTAATTTAAAGAGAAACCCTTTAAAATGGGTCATTTTGTTTCATAGGACCTGAGTCAGTTTTGGGCAGGTTGGTATTAAACGGGTTAAATCATGACTACATTGAGTAGTTGCCCGGTAGCCCCACCTATCGATGCTAATCTATCGATGCTAATCTATGTATGCTGTGGATTGCTGTCAATGTATTGTGGTTGTGTATGTAGGGGTCTCAAGTACATTGTTTTGCTCGGGGAACTATAATCCTATTAAAACGGCTCTAACTATAGAACCATCTGGGTTGTCCAGAAGTGACGGCAAAAGACCTTCCCCTGTGGGTCCGGTAGAGAGGCAGGTGCCTTGTCTGGGACGTCACTGTTAGTGACTCTTTTGCTCTTTCCCACATCCTGGATGTTGCGGTTAGGACGAGAGCCACAGCTTCCGCAGCCGAGCGGAGTAAGACCCTCAAATACTCTGATCTGTCGGCCAGCTACATTTTTCAGCCTGTGGCTTTCAAGACGTTTGGGGGAGTCGGGCCGCTGACTACGAGGTTCCCCTCTTCACTGGCGGCTCGCCTAATAGAGGTAACAGGCGAATCTCGCGAGGGCGCTTGGTTGTTCCAGCGCATTAGCTTCGCCATCACCCGAGGCAACGCTGCGAGTGTGCTGGTTTGCTTAAAAAATCATTTGAGGGGTTGTCCAGTACCCATCGCCGCTGTCTTTTGCTCTGGTCTTGACTCGGTTGTTCACCCCTTCCTTTATATTTTCTTTAATATTGTAACATGAAAAGAATATATCTTTCTGAAAGAATCACGAGCAATTTATAATGTTATCTAAGCATTTGTAATGTTATTTATGAATATATTTAAAACATATTTGTTCTGTTATTCTACTGTAAATTTATTTATATGCTCTGTATAATAAAAAGTACCCTTTTTTTAATAGAAAAAAAACAACAAAAAACTATATGCATTATATAACCACTAATACTAGTAGTTATATATTGCTATATGTGGTACATACAGTCAACAATAATAGCCTACAGTTTACAAATATGTCTATATATAACGCAGGTACAACACCGATTTTCCGGCAACTGATGGTACAGTACGTCTTTCAAATCGGACATAATTATGAGTAGATACATGAATTTCATGCGACCAACCAGAGTGTTTTACTGGGTGAACGCGGGTGTGCCATTTGCAACCAACTAAATGCCTAGACACCAACGGCTGAAATTCCGGTAAATTAAGGAAATTTATAGTCTATTTGTTTACATATGTACAGTCACCGGAAATAACATCTGTGAACTATACAGCTCCATCTATCTGGTAGCTAGCTACCTCACCGTGAAACAAACAACCCTTAAAATCCAGAAGAATAAAACGCCTATGCAGCGGCTAAACATCAAACGATTATTTCTGTATAAATAGAGTGGTTCCAAACACTTTCACCAGTCGACTTTGGCAGAGTCAACCCGCGTATCGTTGTTCCTCTCTTCTGCCACACTTGTCACTCACACACGCCTTGTACCTTGTATCGTCGCTTCATGTGAAAATAAATAGCTGATCGAAACTACATCTCTCGCCTTGCTCGTCCTTTCAACCTGTGCTTTTGTCTGTTCATCCGTACCGTATGTGACAACAGTTCTTTTAAGGGCTATCTTCAGATACGATCAGACCGTATGCGATAACAGCCCTTTTAAGGGCTATTCTCGGATCTGATCAGAAGTAGTGACCAGACTGACTAACCACGTCACTACACATATATCTCTAGTTATGACATCCAAACACAATACAAGTATCAATGCGCTTGTACTATTACAATAGTGTAGCTAGGATGTAAGGAGAGTGTTTCCTCTCTCATAATGTGTTTTTTTTATTTTTAAAGCATGTATTTTTGTATATAAATAAGATTACAAATAATTAAAAAAGACAAAGAGAAGGGAAAGGAAAAGAAAAATCACCCATACAACAAAAGGCAGGCGAAAGGGGTGGATAAACGAACCGCTACCAGAGTAAAAGATAACAATATCGCGAGGAATGAATATACAAAGGTGTGTTGTAAAGGTTTCGTAGCGAAAAAAGTTAATTGTTTCTACTTTTGGCACAAGGCCAGCAATTACTTCAGCGCATTACAGGTGCTCTATTTTATCAACCCCGTAAGGATGAAAGGCAAAGTTAACCTCGGCGGGATCTCCTAGGAACTTATCCTGAATTATTGTTGCGTGGCATGTTAGTCCAACAAAAAGGATAACCAAAGGTGTCAAAAACCTGGTGGTGTACCTCTACATACAAATATCAGTAAGTAATAACAGTGTACGATTTGCAACATTGTACGATGAACAACCACATTTCTGAAGTTTCTGCTCATTTATTAATGAACAAACGTAACAACTGAGTGAATTACACTTCAGTTTACGTTACAAAATGTTCCTTTATCTAATACTAGCATTAAAGCCCGGCGTTGCTCGGGGTCAGTAAGTTACCAAAGTTAGGTTACACCACCCATTTTATGGCAGCACTTTTTTGTCTGCCAGGCACTGGGTGAATGAATTGCAGACCTGGACTGCCGAAGCAGGAGCTGCGCCAGCAGTGACAATTGTAGTTTCGCCTATGGATATTATCTCTGTGCAAAGAAGTGTTGAAATTTATTGTTTCACAGTACTTGCGCAACACGCGCGTAGACGATGCCAGCCGAACAACAGAGCTGCGATGGAGTTGTTCTGCATGGTTGTCTAATGTGTATTTTCTAAATTTAAGACAGTAGGGAGGGGTGTGATATGAGGGAGAGTTAGCTGCTGTTTCTAGCAGGTTTAGTGACCACATAGAGGATATTATTGTGTATAGTAAATGAACTGATACTTCTTTCTTCCATGTTCGTTGATAGATGTTTTAAAAAAGATTTATCGCTATTTTTGTTGTTGTTGAATAAATTTATCTGTTGCTTTTGAATATGGGGGAGAGTTAGCTGCTGTTTCTAGCAGGTTTAGTGACCTCATAGAGTATATTATTGTGTATAGTAAATGAACTGATACTTCTTCCACGTTCGTTGATAGATGTTTTAAAAAAGATTTATCGCTATTTTTTTTGTTGTTGAATAAATTTATCTGTTGCTTTTGAATAATTGTTGTTTCGTATGAAATGTAATAAGTTCTCTTTGTCATTGAAGTAAATAAATGTTTGACCGTTCCACACTCAAAAACAAACATTCTCTCTCTCTCTTAAAGTTTAAGTGGAGTAGAGACAGGATATCTGATTGTATTAGAGGGGTAAAGCGTCATGTATTTAGTTTTATCGATTATTTCCGTATTTGTGGGTGAGTGTGAATGAAATAAATAGTCGTTGACCTAAGTTAGACCATTTACAACATTCTTACAGACTTTGAGTCGAATCGGTTTGAAATTGTGCAACTGTATAAACATGGAACATGCACACACACACAACAACATCAACAATTTGCCTTTTATAGATAACTAGCATTAAAGCCCGGCGTTGCTCGGGGTCAGTAAGTTACCAAAGTTAGGTTGCACCACCCATTTTTATGGCAGCACTTTTTTGTCTGCCAGGCACTGGGTGAATGAATTGCAGACCTGGACTGCCGAAGCAGGAGATGCGCCAGCAGTGACAATTGTAGTTTCGCCTATGGCTATTATCTCTGTGCAAAGAAGTGTTGAAATTTATTGTTTCACAGTACTTGCGCAACACGCGCGTAGACGATGCCAGCCGAACAACAGAGCTGCGATGGAATTGTTCTGCATGGTTGTCTGTGTGTTTTCTAAATTTAAGACAGTAGGGAGGGGTGTGATGTGGGGGAGAGTTAGCTGCTGTTTCTAGCAGGTTTAGTAACCTCATAGAGGATATGTGTTTTCTAAATTTAAGACAGTAGGGAGTGGTGTGATATGGGGGAGAGTTAGCTGCTGTTTCTAGCAGGTTTAGTGACCTCATAGAGTATATTATTGTGTATAGTAAATAAACTGATACTTCTTTCTTCCACGTTCGTTGAGAGATTTTAAAAAAGATTTATCGCTATTTTTTTTTGTTGTTGAATAAATTTATCTGTTGCTTTTGAATAATTGTTGTTTCGTATGAAATGTAATAAGTTCTCTTTGTCATTGAAGTAAATAAATGTTTGACCGTTCCACACTCAAAAACAAACGTTCTCTCTCTCTCTTCGGCGTTCCTAAAGGAAGTTTGTAACCATGTATGTAGTTTTATTGAATTTTAAGGGGAGTAGATAGAGGTGATCAGATTCTATTAGAGGGGTAAAGCGTCATGTATTTAGTTTTATCGATTATTTCCGTATTTGTGGGTGAGTGTGAATGAAATAAATAGTCGTTAACCTAAGTTAGACCATTTACAACATTCTTACAGACTTTGAGTCGAATCGGTTTGAAATTGTGCAAATGTATAAACATGGAACATGCACACACACACACACACACAACAACAACAACAACAACAACAACAACAATCTGCCTTTTATAGATAATCTAATCTAATATATATTTGTGAAATGGGTGGTGGTTGAAATTCAGATGTGCACGGTTAAATGGTAGCAGACGTGGTCGGACTAACATGAAAATTTACACACCTATGTAAAAAGTGCCAAGGAAGCAAATAGACGAGGTTTCAAATCTCTAACTTGAAAAATGTGGTCCCTGGGGCCCCAAAACTATCGCGTTCGGTGAGTTATTTCCTCCTGTTCTAATACTTTTGTCTTATTTACAATTTCATACACATTTTTAAACTCATCAACGTTCTTTCGCTGTTCACATACAGTACCAATAATTTGAAAAATATTATTGAAAGTTTATTATAAAGAAGCAGTTTCAGGGAAAAAAATAGAAATATGCACTTGGGGGTGGACGGCGTACAATGAAAAGTGGATTACAATGTCAAAATAACAGAATGATTTTCCAACCCCGGAGTTTAAGAATGATGTAAATAAAATTGAAAACGAAAATGACAGAGTTTATTAAAATAGTAAAAGTAAATAGTGAAGATTTAGGCCAGTACATACGTATGCCCCGACGGACATACACATATATACGCACACACAAATACATACCCCCCACAATCACACACGAACGTACACGCGTATGTATAAACCTTATGCAGTATTTTCACGCGTATGTATAAACCTTCTACAGTATTTTCACCAAACTTAAGACATAGGTTACTTATGTACTCCGGATGGTCATGGGCACTGTCATTTTTCGAGATATTGATTATAGGGCCCCCCGGCAGATAACCCCTTTAACCACTTCCTTGGAGTCGACTGAAGCACTGCAGTGCAATGCAACAAAACGTCATAACTTCTGGAGTTCGCAACCGATTTTCACAAAACTTGACACATGGACTACGTTTCTCCTACAGATGAATGTGAACTCTCAGAATTGGCACATATTGGGTAGGGGACCCCTGGGGGCAGGAACCCCCTTTTGGAAAAAGCCGATGATTTTGTAAAAGTATAGTTTTCGAAGCAGCACTGAAGTATTGACATAAATGGTATACACAACTGCTATTTAATATCCGAGCAACGCCGGGTACCTCTGCTAGTGATGATATATTTGTGAAATGGGTGGTGGTTGAAATTCAGTTGTGCACAGTTAAATGGTAATAGACGTGGTCGGACGGACATGAAAATTTACACACCTATGTAAAAAGTGCCAAGGAAGCAAAAGTCTCTAACTTGAAAAATGTGGTCTCTAGGGCCCCAAAACGGTGAGTTATTTCCCCCTGTTTTCATTACAACGCCAATGTATACAATGAGGCCCTCATTGATATGGATAAACGTCTAAGATCTGTTGGAGTTGGCG
The DNA here is from genome assembly GCA_964016885.1 of Eledone cirrhosa. NCBI lineage: Eukaryota > Metazoa > Mollusca > Cephalopoda > Octopoda > Eledonidae > Eledone > Eledone cirrhosa. The sequence goes on from OZ024745.1 coordinate 121,711,235, forward strand.
GTGTATTAGAATTCGGTTTGCCACAACTTGTACATAAAGACGGTGCTTTAGATGTGGAATTCATGCTTGAGTTGAATTGCAACATCGAGGAATTGACAGATAAGGTTGCTCAAGATAAACCCAGACTTTTGCCTGAGCAGAGACGGGCGTATGACAGAATTCTTGCCAGTGTCATTTCAAATGAGGGACGGCTATTCTTCTTGGATGCTCCAAAACTTACTGCTTGCGAAGCTGCGGAAAGACAGGCAGATTGCTTCAGCGGTCGCCTCAAGTGGTATTGCGGCGACACTGTTACATGGCGGTCGTACGGCACACTCCGCATTCCAATTGCCTATGGACCTTGCAAAGAAGGAGAATCCTACCTGCAGAATAAATCGTGGAGACTCTAAAGGATACCTTCTTTCTGAATGCTGTTTAATCTTTTGGGACGAGGCTACAATGCGTCACAATGCAGCGTTTGAGGCTCTAGACCGAACTCTCAAGGACTTGCGTCGAAATTCACACGTAATGGGTGGAGCGACAGTACTGATGGTTGGCGATTTTCGGCAGACTCTTCCTGTAATCACTAGAGGCAAGAGAACTGACGAAGTTAACGCATGCATCAAGTCTTCCTACCTATGGCAGTATGTCCAGAAACTAAACCTGACTACTAACATGAGAATGCATGTGCATGGCGACGCAGAATCTGAGGATTTATCAAAACAGCTACTGGAAGTTGGTAATGGGACTACACCTGGAATCGATGAACAGCACATCCATCTGCCGTTTGGAAACTTTGTATCAAGCATAGATGAATTAATGTCATCTGTTTTCCCAGACCTAGAAGCACAAGGTCCCACGATGTCCACATGAATGTGCCGGAAACGGGCGTCCGGTGTACTGAACGTACCGAGCGGAGCCTTAACGTGCATCAAGTGATGCAGGAACGGTACCAAGCAGTAATATCGCGCCTCATATTTGGCCAGAAGAATCTGGCTGTTATGAGCTTTACTGTGGCAGAAAATCCTGGATGGGAAATGCTGTGTAAAGCAAGAAACACAGTACGACGATGGTTTAGCGGGACGAATGGTCTCGTTGAATCCACGGAAACGTCGCAGAGAATCTGTCCGTCTGCGGTGGGCAATAGCAAGTATTTCAAATTACTCGTCGCAAATTCGGCTGCTGTAATATCCAACGATTCTAGTGCAGGTTGGTCTGCTGCCAAGTGATTTAAATCGATGTCGTGGGATGACGCAATTGAACTGATCGGCAATCGAGACAGGGCGTCAGCCGCTGTGTTTAATGAACCTGGAATGTGTTGGATGTCGTTTGTGAATTGCGAGATAAAGTCGAGATGCCTTGTTTCTCGGGGCGAGTACTTGTCGGACTTTGCTCTTAAAGCGAAGGTCAAAGGTTTATGGTCAATATAGATTGTAAAACACCTTCCTTCGAGCATATGTGAAAAATGTTTCACGGAAAGGTGGATGGCTAACAGCTCCCGGCCAAAGGTGCTGTAGCGAGTTTCTGCAGGCTTCAACTTCCTGGAGAAAAATTCCAATGGTTGTTGGTGATCGCCACTACTCTGTTGTAAGACTGCACCCACTGCAGTATCCGACGCATCAACACAAAACGAAAGCTTGGCATTGGACACTGGGTGGATCAGCAAAGATGCACTAGCCAATGCTGATTTGGCTTTTTGAAAATCCTCGAGCTGAATCTGAGTCAAAGAGATGTCCTTATTTTTCTTGCGGCAATTTTTCAGAATCTCAGTAAGAGATAAGAGTAGATTAGCACAATGCGGAACAAAACGTCTATAGAAATTTATCAGTCCTAGGAATTGTCGCAACTGACGAAGTGAGATCGGCGGAGGCAAATCCTCTATAGCCTGAACTCGTTGAGCGAGGGGTCGAATACCCTCGGAGTCAATGACATGACCTAAAAAATTCAGCGATTCCGCACCGAAAACACATTTTGTGGTATTTATTTGAACACTGTAATCCTTGAGTCGACAAAACAAAAGATTCAAATGACGTATGTGTTCTTCTCTGGAGGAACTAGCAATAAGCAGATCATCAATATAAGTGTAGACGAAGTCTAAACCACGAGTGACCTCATCCATGAACCGTTGAAAGGTGCTAGCAGCATTCCTAAGTCCGAAAGGCATGGTAAAAAATTTGAATGATCCAAATGGAGTCGTAATGGCCGTTTTCGGAATATCCTCTTTCTTGACAGGAATCTGATGATAGGCTCGCACCAAATCGAGCTTCGAGAATATTTTACATCCCTGCAATGACGATGCAAAATCTTGCAGGTGTGGAATAGGATATCTATCCGGGACAGTTATAGCATTTAACTTCCTATAATCCCCAGTGGGTCTCCAGTCGCCAGAAGTCTTGGGTACCATGTGCAACGGAGAAGCCCAAGGACTCGTAGAAGGGCAAATTATGCCTAGATGCAGCATGTGGTCGAACTCGGACCGTGCTGCCTTCAATTTGTCCGCAGGCAAGCGACGAGGACGTGAGAACACTGGGGCGCCAGTTGTAGAGATAAAATGCTCCGTTGTGTGAGTCGGTTCGACAACTCGAAAATTTCCCTGAGTAAGCTGTGGGAAAGAATTCAACAATGCATGATAGGGATTCCCAGCATTAGCGATGAAAAAGGTCGGGCTAACTGTTGGAAAATTAGCTTTCTGGCCACGAAGAGAAAAACCAGTAATGTCATCTACTAGGCGTCGGCCATGGTCAATGCAAAATGGTCTAGAAAATACGCTCCCAAGATCAGATATGGTAGGTCAGCAACCGTAAAAATCCATTTGAATTCTCGTCGAAGATTTCTGAATTGCAAAGGAAGCGAGATTTGTCCAAAAGTCCGTATCGGCGAATGATTGACAGCTTGTAGATTCATTGATGACTCAGGAGGAGTTACTGTCATACAATTGACAGGCCAAATACTGCACGAAGCTCCTGTGTCTACGAGGAAGGCTGTTCCAGACAGGAGGTCCTCTATGAAGAAATGGCAGTTCTGTTGTGTCTCGCAGAGTTCACTTGCCGCTTTTAGTGACTCTGGTCTACATTCACCGAAGCTGAATATTTACATGGAGGCCGGCAATGTTTTGCCTTATCCGCGAAGGTGGTATGATACCAGAAAAATAATGGATTGCTGGCGGGCGAAGTAGTATGCTGACGTGGAGTCGCGAAAGAACGCGAACGACTCCTAGGCCGCCGGGAATACGGCCTATTCTCCCTGCATAATCGAGCGACTTTCTGCGTCAAAGCGTCAATAGCCTTCACCGACCATCGTCCGCCTAAAGTAATTCAACAATGCATGATAGGGATTCCCAACATTAGCGATGAAAAAGGTCGGGCTAACTGTTGGAAAATTAGCTTTCTGGCCACGAAAAGAAAAACCAGTAATGTCGTCTACTAGGCGTCCCCCGTCAATGCAAAATGGTGTAGAAAATCCGCTCCCAAGATCGGATATGGTAGGGCAGAAACCGTAAAAATCCATTTGAATTCTCGTCGAAGATTTCTGAATTGCAGAGGAAGCGAGATTTGTCCAAAAGTCTGTATCGGCGAATGATTGACAGCTTGTAGATTCATTGATGGAGGCCGGCAATGTTTTGTCTTATATTACTTTAGGCGGACGATGGTCGTCAGTCATCCCGTCTAATTGGATATTGTTTACTGGCACATAATCAAAGAAGGAATAAGGAACATACCTCAATTTTATGTTATAAAAACATTTTTTATATAGGAGCAATTACAGAATATATTCAAATACTTTAGTGCTCCTAGGTTGGGATATATTTAAGTCGTCGTATACTGCCGCATGGTGTGATGTCATCCTTTGGATCACTGCATAGAGATAGCACGTCTCTTTTCTCCGAGCTCTCATGGTCCAAGTGTTATTGTCTCAGCTACTGACGTCAGAACTAAGGGCAGTTAATCGACTGCATTGACAGTCGACGCTAGATGGCGTGATCTTCTACACTTTGATCACAACTGGCTGCAAGAGAGAGCTATTTTAGCACCACATAATGCCACCGTTGACGCAATGAATCAACACCTGCTTGATCAGATTCCAGGAGGTGAAGTCTCCTTCAAGTCAATTGACACCAACAAAAACGCGGACGACGCCGTCAACTATCCGATTGAATTCCTCAACAGTCAACAACCTCCCGGACTTCCACCCCATGACCTTAGACTGAATGTTGGTGTTCCAGTTATGCTGCTAAGAAACGTGGAACCACCAGAACTATGCAGCGGTACGCGTCTGATCATAAAAAAAATTGGGACACGAATTCTGAGCGGACAAAGTTATTATCCCCCATAAGCCTTAGTCCCTCTGGCGTCAGTTTCCCGTAAAACTCTGCTTTGCAATGAGTATCAACAAGGCACAGGGACAGTCGCTGCAAGTAGTTGGCCTAAATCGGACACAGCAGGTATTTACCCACGGTCAACTATACGTCGGGTGCTCACGAGTCAACAGTCCACACAATCTCTACATCCGGGTAATACCATTTTTTTTCCCCTGATACTGCTTCTTTATAATAAACTTTCAATAATATTTTTCAAATTATTAACTTAGTAAAAAGTGGCCCCCGGTGCAACCGGGCTCAGCTGCTAGTGTTATATAATCTCTATTTCTTTCTTTTGCCGTTTCTTCAGCACTCCTGCCACTCAGAAGACATGTCCTAACATATTCTTCGGGGCTGAATATGATAAAGGGGTCCCATCAAGTTACGCATTTGTAATGTTATTTATGTATATATTTGTAATGTTATTCAACTGTAAATTTAAACGCTTAATAAGGTAAATAACCAGAATTATTGATGTGTTGAAAATGATCAATTTGAAATCGTACACGTTGTGGGTAACATGCAGGATTTCATGCCAGTGAAGTTTCTTTCACATTTGCTGTCAACACCGGAATTACGTTCAGCGCCCATCTCTTTAGACTTTTTGAAATTTTTGATACAGAATCAACCAGTTAAGCCAAATGTTCGTTGCTTCGTGAAAGCATTATTGTTATATAATGGATTGGCAGTATCGGTAGTTACGTCCCTTTACGATCTGAGTTCAAACCCCGCCGAGGTTGACTTTGCCTTTCATCCTTACGGGGTCGATAAAATAAAGTACCAGTAATGCACTGGGTAATTGCTGGCCTTGTGCCTAAAGTAGAAACAATTATTGTTATATATATTTTCCCCCTCCACTGGATTTGATGCACCTCGAATTCTTTCTTCAATTCCAGCTTCCTCTCTTCAATACTTTCACATCTCACGATTTTTATTTTGTACTTTTATCGAATTTACTGTTTCTAATGTTTATACACATACAACACCCATCTTTTACACACAATTTCCCCGCTTTGGTACATCTCAAAATTCCTTTTTCACTTTTAATTTCCTCTCTTCAATGTTTTAATGTTTCACTGCTCTATTTTTGCACTGTTTTTACAGTTATTGAATTTAATGTTTTAAATGTTTACACACACATTTCCCCACAAACACAGATTTCATTTTTTTGTTTTAGCTCGCCCCCAAATCTGCATGCGGTCCATGTACTCCTTTTAAATGCCCATCCGAGAGTCGGTTTTAAAAAATGCCACTATTTAGATTTAAATCGAAATTATTTTAAGGTCATGCGTTTAGTGACAAGGAGAGCCGCGTTGTTCAAGGATTTCGTTACATCCTATCAGATTTCGCCCCCCCCCCCTCCTTCATTCCAAGGGAGCTAACTTGCTTCCCCCTATCATTCCCATCATCGGATTCAGTCGAAATTAGCTCTATTCATCCACCCCACAACGGCTAGCTTGCCTCCAACGTCACCTTCCTCCCTTCCAAGTCGGAGTTAATGTTCACCCGGTTCCTCTCTCTATATCGTTAACCTACGCCCATCTGAATCCTAATTCTAAGGTCTGCCAATTCACCACCAAACTGCGCTCTCTGCTCTCGACCAGTCAATACCTGCACCCTAAGCTACCTCAGGAGCTGCATTGGCATTACTAAGGTTCAAGCTGAAAGTTTCTCAAACTGGACATGAAACCAATGCCACTTCAGTTCCGATTCACTTTGCAGGTCAGAACCTAACTCTGACGTTCAGATCTGTCGAGGATTTTGTCACTGCCCTCACGGACTTGTCTCTTTTGAAACCCATCAGGATCCCAAAGGGAGCTTGGTCCAGTTTCACCCGTGCTCTCTCCAAGCTGTTCTGTTCCCCTTAGTCCCTCTCCATGTGTCCAACACGAAATCTGTTTCTATCACATCTTTGCTAAAACAGCAGTTCGAATTGTTTGATTCAACCCCAAATACTGTTCATCTCAGTTCCAATCAATGAACGATTACTGAATTTAAAGGAAGCTGTCAATGCCAAATTCAATGAATTTGACATTAAAGGGGCTGTTTTCCTCCCTTTGATCCCTCACCCAGTCCACTACAGATTCACTAAACCGAGAGTGAAACATCCTCTGGATGACAGCTTACACTGGCCCAATCCACCAGGTTATTTGCAGCTGGTCTTCACCCCAGCTATCGTCAGGAAGGCGATATTTATTCCTGTGTGTTCTGGTGCAGGGATTGATGGTCTTTGACCTCAGCACTTCAAGAATGGTGTCTCCTTGTTGACTGGAGACGCTGGTCTAGAGCTCTTGGAGAATCTCACCCATTCCGTCAACCTGTTCTTGTCCGAGAATGTCCTCTCTTATATCCGCTCCCTGTTCTTTGGGGCTAAACTGTTTGGCCTCACAAAGCCCAATGGTGACCTCTGCCCCATAGCAGTTGGAAGCACACTGTGATGGCTCACTGCAAAAGTATGTCAGTCCTTGAGTTCAACATCTCCATTAAATTCATAATAACTAAGTCATTGTTATTTGTTGTCAAGGCAGTCTGCAAGAGAGCCCACACAGCACAGTGAAGGTGATCCCTTTAGGAGAGCAGTAAAGTTGAGTAAAAACAAATGCAGGACAGGGGGACACTTTAGTCTTGATAAACAGCATTTCTAGTGCTGGTGGCAATATAAAATGTGCTCAGTATACATCAGTGGTGAAGGGTGACTTGAAAAGCAAGGCATGCAGGCCAATGGCCATGCAGACTTACTTCCTACCCTCTTCGGAAAATGATTTGCCCCTCTCATCTGTGAATGTGATAAAATGCACTTTTACAAACAGGCCATCCTTTGGGCTTGATACCCCTTTCCACTGGACTTGATGCTCCCCACCCCCAATCAGTAATACCCTGGTTACGGGCCTGCCATAATGGCTGTTATTGGTTATGAGAAAATAAAACCTACAAATAATGAGATATTTAAAACTTATTTGTAAATCAATTCAATTCTTTGTTTCTTTTTGGCAAATTCATCAATCACTTTACTATAAAATGTATCAGCACCATGCTCTACCTTCAACTTCTTCATGGAAATGAAGACCAAATTACTCAATTTCCCTTCACTTCAAGAACACCTCATATAATTATTTACTCTCTTTAATGAACAATGAATAAAACAATCTCTCATAGGAAGATGATGTGGCAGAACTGACGGTAGTAGTAGCAGTAGTGCTTATATTGATTTTTTTTTTTAAAGAGACACTTAAACCTCCTAACAAAGTCACAGCAGCAGTAGCAGTATTAACATATGTTCTTAGTATAGAATTACTTCTAAACACAACCACAAAGATATGGTCCGAACGTGGAAGAGCCAAACTCCCACTGTCATAGCCTCCATCTCTCTCACTCTCCCCATCTCTCTGTATGGTGAGCAAATGGGGCCCCACGTGCTAGCCTCCCCCACAGCCCCAGTGGACAGAATGGAGAAGGCGTTTCCCCGGAGGATGGTAAGGGAGATGCGCTGGAAGAATCATTGCATCTCGCGAGGCTTACACCTGCGGCTGGCCAACTCAGCGCCTATGGTGGTGAGTAGGGAGGTAGCCCTAGGGCCAAGGACACCAGAAGTCTCCAATGGTCAGAATCATTGTCAACCAAATGTTTTCAGAGCAATTACGGAACTCAGATAGTTCTGAGATTATTTTGTGTGTTTTGTCAAAGCTGTAATGAAATTGTTCCAATTGCAGCAGCTGGTGGTTGTTCATGAGTTCTTTTTATTTTTTTTTCAGTGAAAAAGGAACATTTTTATTAACAAATAAGTGTAAACCTGGGACGATCTGATAAATTCCGACCTTACACACTTGCACCTCTCTAAGACAATGTCACTGGACCGAGATCTTTGGCGCTACGCAGTAATACAAAAGACCCGCCTTGTCTATGTACAAAGCGAAACCTACAGTCAGTAGGCACCTCTTAACCAAATATACACCCCAATCCACTACCCCTACCCTATCCTCCCACCAACACCACCCTCTCTCTGTAAAGTTGGTACCACAACATCCAGTCCAAATAAATGATATAATGAGATTGAGATCGTGTAGGTGTAAAAAAAAAAAAAAAAAAAAACTACTCACAGTCCACGCTGTAATGTGGCCGTGTAGATAACACGGTAAAAAGTTCCCACTCCACACTGTAAATGTGGTTGGTGTTAGGAAGGGCATCCAGCCGTAGAAAGCCTGCCAGACAGTCCTATACAAGCGAGACACGGTCACCCGACCAACCTTGCCTCAAGTGGCACAACTCCCGTCTAACCCATGCTAGCGTGGAAGATGGACGTTAAACAATGATGATGATGACTGCATATGGCTCTTGGTTGACATGTACTCCACCTCTATCATATCCATCTCTTACATGTCCCTCTTTACACTTCTATTGCTGTTGCCAACTTTCAAACAGCAACCAACCATGTAACTTCCTCTCACTCTCTCCCCCCCTCCTTCCATACCATCCCATCTCTGTCTCACCCACCACACTAATCATACATCACTTCTTAACCACAACTCTCTTATTTTCACAAGGCAACCTCTCTGTTGGTGTCACTATAAAATATACTCAGTACACTCTGTAAAGTGGTTGGTATTTAGAAAGTAAGAGCATGGCATCCAGCTATAGACCCCCCCCCCCCCAAAAAAAAGGGTAGAGAGGACTTTTCAGTCAGGTCCAAAACACAACCTCTCTAATGCAGTGTCATAAAATAAAATGCACCCAGTACACTCTGTAAAGTGGTTTCCATAGAAACAATTTCAAAAAGGAGCATAAGACCTTCCCTTGACTCATCTAGAAGGACAATAGCTTTGATTGTATTGTAATAAAAACATTTGGTTTGAGTTGGGAAGGGAATCTGACTATAGAAGCCATGCTAAAACAGAATGTATGAGTTAGATGTGGTCACTTGTCTGGTCTAACATGTGGGCATGCAAAAATAGACATTTAATCCTTTAGCATTTAAACTGGCCATATCCGGCCAGAATTCTCTCCCCTCTTTCTGTTCAAACCAGCTGTAACTGGCCACTCATACTGATGTTAAGGTCTTGTTTTCAAAGTAAATAATATCGTCAAAATCTCAGATTCGATGTGAATAATTATGTGAGATAAAGCCTTTACTGCGAAAATACAATAGTAGATATAGACTAATGTGAATTCTAAAGGGTTAACCCTTTAGAATTCAAATCAGCCATATCCAGCCAAAATATTCTCACCTCTTTCTTTTCAAACCTGCCACTCATACTTATGCTATGGTATTGTTCTCAAAATAAATAATATCAAAATCTCGTAGATTCAATATTATGTGAGATAATTATGAGATAAAGTGTTTACCATGAAAATATAGAGTAATGTAAATGCAGGTTGTTGTTGTTGATGACAACGATGATGATGATGATGATTGTGTGTGTGTCAGTCCCACCACATCCCTGATTCTCCTTTCCTGATCAACCCATGCATACATGGAAAGCCAAACACATTCCACAATATACTTCCAAGTGCAACTCATTCTTTTCATGTGAGATGACCCTCCCTCTCTTAACAAGCAACATGTAGCCAGGCGCTTGCTCTCTCATCTTACTCTTGCCAATGCCACCCCAGCTGGCCTAAGGACACAAGTACCCAAACGTCATAATGAGGTAACACTGGTGACATCATAAAACATACCCATTCTACCCGGTAAGGTGGTTGTGCTTGTACTACAACAAAAATCATCCACTCCACCCTACAAGGTGATTGTACTGGTGTCACAAAAAAGTGCTCCCAGTACTCACTGTAATGTGATTGGCATTAGGAAGGGCATCCAACTGGAAAAAAACCAAAGCAAAACATGGACACCCGATCTATTTAGCCTCAGAATGTGACAACCTGTCTGATCCAAGCAAGGAAAATAAATGTTAAACAATGATGATTGGTCTGTAACATCCTGTTAAATTTAACCCTTTAGTATTTAAACCAGCCATATCTGGCCAGGATTCTCTCAACTCTTTCTGTTCAAACCGGCTGTAAGCAGCCACTCATATTGATGTTAAGGTATTGTTCTCAAAATTGATAATATCAACATCTCATAAATATAGAATAATGTAAATGTTAAAGGGTTAAACCAGACAATGATGAGATGGAGAGATCCAAATAATGATTTTTAATTTAGGCACAAGACCAGCAATTTGTGGCAATTGGGGAAAGTTTATTATAGTGTACTTAATTGGTACTTTATTTTATAGTGTACTTAATTGGTACTTTATTTTATTGACCCTGAAAAGATTGAAAGGTAAAGCTGACTTCAGCAGGAATTGAACCCAGAACAAATACCACAAAGGAATTGTATTGAATGCTTTATCAATTCAGTCAATCCACCATCCAAATAATGATTTCTACTATAGGTATAAGGTCAGCAATTTTGTGGGAGGGGAAAGTCGATTAAATCGATACCGCCAATCCACCCAAATAGTGAATGCTTGTTAATGATTCTATGATTATCTTCACTAAAAGCTGTGTGAAGTGGCTGGATGGTACATAGGAATAAAATAGAAGAAACACTAACAAAGACAGTAGCTAATAATCTTGTCTGTTAGGGGCATTTACAGGTTGTATCTATGTATGTATGGCCCTGTAACTCCTGATAGTCGTAGGGGCGCTGTATTGACACGTTTCTTGGGAATTTTAAGCTTGGCGGAGCCCATCTCTCTTCAAGTCTGTGTACAGCAGATTTCTTCCAGAGAAAGATAGAAAGTGAGAGAGAGGAAATGAGAAAGAGATATAGAGGAAGAATCAACTCCAGTGCTAAACTGATACTTTTTTTTTATCAACCTCGAAAGGATGAAAAGCAAAGTTGATCTCAGCGGGATTTGAACTCGGAGAGCAGAGAGCTGGAACGATAACTTAAAGCATTCTATCCGACGTTCTAACGACTCTGCTAATTCACTGCCTATGTTTAAGGGTTAGTTTGAGTTAATATGTAGTATTTATGTATGTATACTTTATTAATTTAAATGAATGATTTACCATCACAATTTTATTTCAGAAATAATCCATAAGAAAATAGATTTATTTATGCAATTATTCTATGTATATTTAATAAATGTTGAGTCAAAGAAAAAAAGAAAAAAGTGTCATACCATCTTCTAATTAAATTAATTAAATCAGTTGATTAAAATAATGCCATAAGTAAAAACTCCATTTTTGTCAACACTAATTAGATCAGACAGAATTCAAATATCTTTCTGCCATTCTTGACAATAGTAATTAGTAATCAGATGAAATTTGTTCTTGTTCTCAAAAATAAGTTGAAAGTAAATTTAAGTTATTGCAGGAATCCTTTAAATCCCTTTTTCTGGAAGAAAAAAAAATCAATTCATTATGGAAATCATATTCATGCATTGAATTTCAGTAAGAAACAACAGCTGCAAAAACTAATGAGCCTTGGAGCTGGTTGAAAAAGAGACAGAGAGCCAAATTGTGGCTGCTTAACAACAGAGATTTTTATAGAATTGAAGTCTCTAACAGGTGTAGATTGTGTGGAGAGCATATTGAGAATGTCTTGTATATAGTTGGAAGATGTAGTATGTTGGTCCAGAAAGAATATAAAAGAAGGCATGACAAATTCTATCTTAACTTCCATTGGTTACAATGTAGGATATATAGTATAGAAAATATAGAAAATACTGACAAATGGTATCAACAAAGCCCACACTGTAAAGTGGTCATGTAGGTGTCACAACAAAAAGCACCCAGTACTCACTGTAAATGAGGTTGGTGTTAGAAAGGCCATCCAGCTGTAGAAACCAAGCCAAAATCAGTTCTGTATCAGCAAGACATGGTTACCGCCTGATCTAACATTGCCTACCACAGGACAACTCATTTAATCCATGCCAGCGTGAAAAATGGACGTAAAACGATGATGATGATGATGATGGTGATGATAAACCATTAGCAGTTATTGAAAACCCAAATTCTAAAATATTGCAAGATATGTGCAAATATGTGGACAGAGATATCGCACATCAAAGGCTTGGCAGTTGTTGCTGAACAAATAAATAAGTGCTTTGTTATTGATGTGGCATGTCGAGTTGATAATTTGAAGCTAAAATAAGTTGAAATTGCTGAATTGCAAAGGGAATTGGGTAGAATGCTGAGAAAGAGTGCATACAGTACACCCATAACTACATACAGTACACCCATAACTACATACAGTACACCCATAACAATAGGAGCCTTTGGTTCAATACCAAAAGAAATTCACAGCTATTTGTGAAAATGCTTGGTATTGTGTATAAAATAAATACACTCCATTATTTAGTGCTTCAAGGGCGGTGGATTGGCAGTATCAGACACCATGCTTTGCAGCATAGAGTTTCGCCCCTTTATGATCTGAGTTCAAATCCCGCTGAGTTAGCTTTGCCTTTCATCCTTACGGGTTCGATAGAATAAAGCACCAGTAATGCACTGGGATCGATTTAATCGACTTTCCCCTCCCGCCAAATTACTGGTCTTGTGCCTATATTAGAAATCATTATTTAGTGCTTCAAGATACAGCTGATATCCTCCACAAAGTATTGTCAACTAACTGATGAAACACAGGCTAGTCTTAAGCTGTTAATAGCCTGACGAGGAGTCATATTGACTTGTTTAGTAAAATCTTAATTCCATGAAATTAAATATAATTTAGGGGAGGGAAAGTCAATTAAATCAACCCAGTGCATTACTGGTACTTTATTTCATCGATCCCATAAGGATGAAAGTTAACCATAGCAGGATTTGAACTCAGAACGTAAAGGGCCATAACCCTACATTGCAAAGCATATTGTCTGACGCTCTACCAATACTGCCAATCAACTGTGAAATTAAAAATATGATTTTGCCTTTCAGTCATAAAAATATGATTTTGCCTTTCAGTTGCTGTAGCAATTTATTTATTTATTTCCTTTATTATTATATTTATTTATTTTTCATTCTTTGTATCTGCTCCCCTTTTTCATTCAGAATTTTAGTTAGCAAATAATACCGTATTTCCCGGTGCCGAAGAGGCTTCGTCCTCGAGGATGCACCCTAATTTTGAAAACCAAAAATTTGAAAAAAAATAACAAGCAGCCTTTGGCCTCCAGGACGCATTGGTAGATTTTTGAGACTTATAGGAAAAAAGTAGCGTCTTGGACGGTACTTCTTTTTCTATATAAACTGACATGATCTGCCACTGTAATTGAAAGGATATTAACTCTTTCCTTTAACACCTTCAGATGATTTAACAGAAAATAGAAGAAAGAAAAATGGAGGATGGGGAAGACCCCAAAACTCCCACATCATAATCATAACTTGCCACAGTTAAATTTATTTATCAACCAGTGGAAAATGTGAATAAAATTATTTTAACACTTAACGCTCTGTAATGGTTTAGCAGAAAATATCTAAAGATGGGTTTGTTAATCCAAATATTTATAGTATCTTTACTAGTAGATAGATTGTTTTGAAAATTTGCAGTATTAAAGACTTTTTTAAATACTGTTTTTTAATACTATTTAAAGGTTTTAATTTGATGAAGTTATAGTGCAGTCTTGTACTTTCTAAGAATGTCTTGCTAATGCAAGAAATATTTTTCCAGGATTTCATTGCTCATAATTAAGGGTGAACATTATTGACAAGTGTATATTATACTTCAATAAAGAAGGTACTTGAAAGGACCCTGTGCTATCTATATATAAATTTCTGCAATTCTGTCACAATACTTAAAGAGAAAGTAGTAGTTTGACTACCTCGTACTCCTCCTCTCTCTTTATGTCTGCTGCCGGCGTGAATGTATGTGTGTGTAAAAGGGAGGAAGGGGATGGTGAAAAAACTACGTTGTGTGTGAGTGTATGTGTGTGTTTGTGTAATTGTATGTATGTGTGTTTGTGTGAATGTATGTGTGTCTGTGTTTGCGCATTTATATTTATATACTCATACATATAAATGGGATTCATATGTGTAGCGAAATCTTTCCACGCCTTGAACCCTGGATAATAACTAAAAGTCAAATTCTAGGTCACCATCCTTTTCGGCATGGACAGGTTCATGCGTGGGCGATCCCTCGAGGTGGGAGACAGAAAGCGACAAGTATAAAAAGCCTGTATCATCCCACGTCTGACACACAGAGAGATCGGAGCAGTACGCTATAGTATAGCTATGTAAAGATTCACCTCTACCTACAGGCTGCGGAGGTCTACAGACAACCACAGACTCTCTCTGTCTCTCTCCTGGTCTCAGACTACACCAGCCTCATGAACCAACAACAAAATAACATTGTCAACCTTTGCGACTCGTGGTAAATTATTTGTTGTTCTGTTTGACTGAAGTGAAGTAAACCTTTTCATATATAAAGTAAATCAGCTACTCTTGTTATTTCATCTAACAACCACTACTAATATCCTTCTTTACATATGCACATACACACACACATATACACGCACACACACATGCACACATATACACATATCCATCAGCATATGGAAAAAAATTCTAGTTAGTAAAAAATACTAAGTTTCAATGGAGAATACTGTTAAACATTACTCACCAGTTTTACTAGTTTTGATGTTTGCTGTGGACTTTGATGTTTGCTAGTATTCTCTTTTTCTTTCTAGAAAGATACAGATAATCTCAGCCATTGACACAATGTCAAAAATTATATAAATCAATTTAAAACTTAACCTAAACAATTATAAGTGCCTCGGTGTTGCTAATTAGTAGCATTAGTACCACAATAAAAAACACCCAGCTCACCCTGTTTGGTACTAGTTGCAGTACCATAATAAAAAACACTCGGTACATGCAGTAAAGTGGTTGGTGGCATCCAGCTGTAAAAATCATGCCAGAATGGAATATATGAGTTAGTCAGAGGTTTTATCTTTTTTTCTCTCATTTCTTTCTTCTTGTTGATATTGTGTCTTTCTTCCTTGTTGTTGGATCTGCGATTGGTTGTGATTGCTATTAGGACTAAGTGTGATGGTTGGTGTTGTGTCGTGGCTGTGACTGTGTCAATATTTGTGTTCTCCTTTTATACTTTCCACAATATTTTGTTAAAAAGCGTTGTTCATAGCTACCACAACCAACCACAGACCAACAACAACAAAGAAAGACACAACACTAGCCAGCGCATGGCCCCACATTTGCTTATAATAGTAAGAGATAGGGAGAGTGGGAGAGATGAAGGCAGTAAGAGTTTGATTCCATTATGTTCAGACCTAATATATGTGAACTGAATAAGGAGATTTACAAAAACAATGGCTAGTTATTTAATGATAAAATAATTACATTGGTAATATGTATGGTGTTAATAATTGATGATTAATTATTTCTAGTTATTTATATATGCATGTACCATTGTAACCTTATTGAAACAGACGTAGAAATTAAAGAATGAATATAAGTTGTTAAGCTTGGTTGTTTGTCCTATTGAATATATGAATATAGTGTGTGTGTATAGTATATATATATATATATATATATATATATATATGGTAGAACTAGAGAAAAAATTCCAAACTTGGAAGCAGGACTAGAAAGAAAGGGTCTCAAAGTCAACCTGACAAAGACTAAGGTCCTTGTAAGTAGATGAGAAAACAGAACCCAGATCCCCTCAGGGAAATGGCCTTGTTCAGTATGTAGGAAAGGTGTAGGTAGGAACTCCATTCTCTGCTCCAAATGCAAACAATGGGTACACAAGACTGGGCTCTCAGGAAGCTTAACTAAGAATGTAGGCTTCACATGCAGCAGCTGTGCTGGGACAGCAAGCAGCAAACAGCCACAGGAAACAAGTACTACCAATCTCTGGGAGGGCTCTGTAGAAACAGTAGACAGCTTCTGCTACCTAGGTGACCGAATTAGCAGCGGAGGTGGGTGTTCGGAAAGTACAATAACAAGAGTAAGAACGTGGTGGAAGAAGTTCAGGGAACTACTGCCACTGCTAGCTGCAAAAGGCTTTTTCTTCAAAATGAAAGGCAGACTGTATGATGCGTGTATACGAACAGCAATGTTACATGGTAGTGAGACCTGGGCGCTGTCTGTAGAAGACTTGCATAGATTAGAAAGAAACGAAGCCTGCATGCTCCGATGGATGTGTAATAGTAATATACGCGAACGGCAAAGCATAAACGAATTGAGAGAGAGACTGAGCATAAGAGGAATCAAATGCTGTGTGCAGGAGAGGCGGTTGTGTTGGTATGGACATGTAATGCGTATGAAGGATGACAGCTGCATAAAAAGGTGCAGAGCACTAGAAGTCGATGGAAACCGCGGAGTGGGGAGACCCAAGAAGACCTGGGATGAGGTTATAAAAGCCGACCTTACCCAATTACACCTCTCAAAGGCGATGACACACAACTGTGACCTCTGGCGTCACACAGTAGTACAGAAGAAACAAGCCCCCACGGGTACAAGCCGAAGCTGAAGCATATAGACAATATTCCCCCACACCCTCCCACTGCAAAATGGTCGTGGAGGTGCCACGGCAAAAAAGCACCCAGCCCACACTGTAAAGTGGACGTGTAGGCGCCATGGAAAAAAGGCACTCAGCATTCACTGTAAATGAGGTTGGTGTTAGGAAAGGCATCCAGCTGTAGAAATCAAGCCAGAATCAGTTCCCGTATGAGCAAGGCATGGTCAGCCGACCGGCTACTGCCCACAACAGGACAACCCGTCTAACCCATGCTAGCGTGGAAGAACGGACGTAAAACGGTGATGGTGATATATATACGAACACACACACGCGCGCATGTATACACACACATCCAATGGGAAGAAAATGAAAAAATATTTGTACTTACTCCAGATTCAACAAATTTTGACTTAGGTCTTCGTTCTGGAAGCTTTGGAGGATTGTTTTTTTGCTAAAAATACAAAATAAATATTTCTGAAAAGAGTCGAAAATGTTAACTGATCAATAAGATATGGTGGAAAATTCCTTTTGATCCACAACTATGACATCAATGTAGCATCTTCTGAGTTTATATAGTTGTATGCTAGCAGTATACAGTATACCCCTGGCATTTGCGGTCCTGACATTCGTGGAATTTTCCTTAGAACCTAAGTAATAATTGTTTATGGAAACCACCACATACTCGCAGAATGGTAAATATCTTCCGCAATTTATTTTATGGCTTTTTTTGTGGCCATATATATATATTTTTAATGCTAAATTATTAATAACAATATACCATATTTGTTTCCCTATTAGATACCCCCTTTGCATATGACACACCTTTTTTTTTCATTATATTTTGATGTTTATAGGCATTTTTATGGACCATGCCCATTATTCACGGTTTTTCATTCTTCGCGGGTGCTCTAGGAATGTAATCCCTGTGAATACCGGTAGACAACTGTACATTGATTTATACACACAGTCTTGATATATACAAGACTGTGTATGTGGGGTGGAGGTATGTAAACATGTAAATATACCCTACAAAAAGAATCATAAAATGACTGAGAAAGTATGGAAAGGGGAAAGAGTCATCTTTCCACTAATCATATCAATATCTTTCAAATAAACTTGTGAGTATGGCATGGCTGAATGGTTAAGAAGTTCATTTCAGGGGTTTAATTGACAGTCGATTGACAAGATCCCAGATCTCATTTGCTTAACAAATGGGCTGGAGCTTGTCAAATCGGACCAAGGAAATGTTTCCATTGGTCTTTCCTATTGCTAATACTATCTGTTGGTCACAAATCCAGGCAGAAGGAGCAACGTGAAATAAAGTGTCTTGCCTAAGGACATAATGCATTGCCCAGTCCAGGAATCAAAATCACAACCTCACAGTTGTGAATCCAATTCTCTAACCACTGAGTCACGTGCCTTCATGGGTTTAATCCCACTGCTTAATGTCTTGCATAAGTGTTATTTACCATAGCTTCGGGTGGATCTAAGCCCTGGGAGTGAATTTGAGTAAAGAGAAACTGTTTAGAAGCTCATCGGATGGACTCTGCTTATAATTGAAAGGGCCACCGTTGTCGCACTGAATCTCCCTGAGAATTACTTTATGGATACACGTGTCTGTGGAATGCTCAGCCTTTTGTATGTTAATGCCATGAGTAAGTTCTGTTGATCACATGACTGAAACACTCTTCAAAACTAATAGAGGTCCTTTCCATTTCAAATAAACTGAAGTCCAGCATTCAATTTCAATTCTAATTTCAAACCATCCTTCCGTTATGTCCGTTTTTTCATGTTTGCATGGGTTAGACAAATCTTTTCCAACACAACCTCCCTCCATTTACTGCATTCCTTAGTCATCTCCTTGGTCAGGTTCAGTGTTTTGAGACCCGTTCTTACCACCTCTTCCAAGATTTTCCTTAGTCCTCTACTGCAACTTCCTTCCTCTGGGAACGCTTGACACTTCTTCATCCAACAATCATCATTTATATGCCTCACGTTCTCCATACCAGCACAATCTTCTCTCTTGCACACTACATTTCTAACCCATGCTAGTGTGGAAAATGGATGTTAAACGAAGATGATGGTGATGATTTCATTCCTCTTATATGCAGTTTTTCTCCCAGCCCATTCATATTTTGCTGTTCATGCTTGCTTCATTACTCTCCAGCCTCCATATATCCTCTGCGTTGACTGCCCATTGTTTCACTTCCATGTAAAATTGCACTTTGTAGAGAAGAACTTTTTGTAATCAACAATATTAGTAGTTCTCTGAACTTTTTCCAGCCTTTTCTTATTCTAGCTACTACAGGTAAAGTTCTGAATATTTCAGTATAACAACATTTTTTTCAATCCTAGAAGTAATAACAAACAAATGCTCAATTTGTTTCGGTCCCAGATTTGTTTAATCCCTTAACATTTACATTATTGTATATTTATTAATGTATTTTTGTGGTAAAGGCTGTATCTCACATAATATCGAATCTATGAGATTTTGATATTATTTATTTTGAGAATACCATAACATAAGTTTGAGTGACTGGTTATAACCAGTTTGAACAGAAAGAGGTGAGAGAATTCACTATTATACAAGATACAACCACCCAAACAGAGAGCTGCAAATAATATTTAGGTATGGCACAAGACCATTTTAAACAATGGTACTGACTTATCGTGTTCTTTAGAGACCCGCAAAAGAAGACAGCCACATCACCGGCAAAGCAAATCTGGGATCTAAGAAAATGAAGGGATACACTACACAATTAAATGGAGTATCCTAGATGGATCCAGACGATACATCAAAGGAACTAAGAGGTGTTCACTTTGCCTAAATGAGAACTTCTGAATAATAGAAAGATTTATAACTCCTAATACACTAAGAATGAAATATATAGAGGTTTCCCACACCTAAAATCCCATCTACTATAAAGATGGAAAAAAATACAGGTCCTAACAGTCAACATAAACACTCAGCCAATATGTAATATATATAATATATATATATATATATATATATATCGTGGAGGCGCCACGGAAAAAAAGCACCCAGCCCTCACTGTAAGTGAGGTTGGTGTTAGGAAGAGCATCCAGCTGTAGAAATCAAGCCAGAATCAGTTCCTGTATGAGCAAGGCATGGTCAGCCGACCAGACACTGCCCACAACAGGACAACCCGTCTAACCCATGGTAGCGTGGAAGAATGGACGTAAAACGGTGATGATGATCATGATGATATATATATATAATGTATTGTTATACTTTGGGGGGGGGGGGATCATGCTGCCAATAAAAACACATGCACATGTTGGTTTTCACTTCAATTTATTATAAATTTATGGTTGGTTGGTTCAATAACCGGATTGTTGTTTATATATTGTCAAAGCTCTTTCTGGAAATTTATAATAAAGTGAAAACCAACAGGTGCGTGTGTTTTTATTGGCAGCATGACCCTCCCAAAGTATAACAATATTTGTTTCAACACACCTTTTCAGATAAGAAATCTTGCAAAACAAATTAAAAAAATGAAGTGTGTGTGTGTGTGTATATGTATATATACATATATAATGGAAAAATTTGAACAGGGACAAAACGGAGAGGCAGTACAATAAATGTTTATTAATTTCACGCTCAGGAGAGTGGGGGGTAGGTGGGGGACGACGTTTCGGGCATAAGCCCTTCTTCTGGTGAGAAGTGTGTGGGAACAGAGTTCAAAAGGTGTGTAGGGGAGTGGTGGAGAGACATATAGTGAAAGGAAACGGTGCGAATGAAAAATATATATACATATACATATATACAAGGTGGGTCAGAAAAGTTCCAGGACTGATGTCACAAAAGATTTATTTCAAACCCAAACTTCACACTAAGAGTTTTCTCCTTCAAAGTAATCCCCCTTGTGAAGGTGTGTGGCTGAGTCGTGAAGGCGTGTGGCTGAGTCGTGAAGGCGTGTGGCTGAGTCATGAAGGTGTGTGGCTGAGTGGTTAGAGAATTGATCTCTCAATCGTGAGGTTGTGAGTTTGATACCCCGACCGGGCAATGCGTTGTGTCCTTGAGCAAAACACTTTATTTCACGTTGCTCGTTCTACCTGGAGTTGCGACCGATAGAAAGTATTAGCAATTGGAAAGACTAATGGAAACATTGTTTCCTCGGTTCGATTTGACAAAAGTCGATCGACTGTCGATATATATGTGCGTATGTATGTATTTGTATGTATTTGTGAGTTAGTATGTGAGAGCATAAGTGTACTTACTTTTATCAATTCCAAATAACCAACATAGTCATAAAGAATGTCATCACAGGTTGAACATTCAAAATCCTGCAATAAGAATTTTGTCTTTTATTAGTATTATATATATAGATATATAGCGTCCAAAATGTTAGGACCCTCTTCCTGCTATTTCAAGCGTTAAACTAATATATTACTTACATATACTGTATCGATTGTGTTGTTATTTCTTTTTATCTTTTACACACACACACTCATATATATATATATATATATATATATGAGGGTGCTTCAAAAAGTTTGTGGAAAAAGGTCAGCTGGCAAAAATGGTTTAAGTTATGATGCTTATTTTTCAACGTATGCTCCATCTAGGGCAATGCATTTCTCTGCAAGCGTTGATACCAGCCTTTAAGTCCATCTCTGTAAAACTGAGGGCCATCTGATTTTAACCATGTCAAAGCAGCTTTTTTTACATCTTCAACTGATGGAAAATGGGTACCTTTCATTTATTTTGTTTCAGGTTTGGAAACAAAAAGAAGGCTAAATCAGGACTGTAAGGTGGATATCAGATGATTTCCCATTGAAATTTGTGTAACACAGTTCGTGCCTGCCGAGTGCCGTGAGTGGGCACATTGTTGTGGTGGAAGAGAATACACCAATGCAGCTTCCTCAGGCGTTTCCCCACAATTTTCAGGGCCAGTTTTCTCAAAACACCTTCATAATATGCAGCTGTAATTGTTCTCTTGCTCTCAAGGAAGTCGACCAGCAAAATCCCCTCTACATCCTAGAAGACAGTCGCCATGACCTCTCTTGAACACTCTGATTTTGCCTTGTCTGGCCCACTTCCACCTTTGGGCAGCCACTGCTTCAATTGAGTTTCTACTGGCAGAGCCACGTTTCATCCCCTGTAACAATTCTCTGCAGAAAAGCTTCAGTCTTCATCCCACTTGTTCAAAGTTTCCATCGAAAGATGTGCCTTTGTTTGCTGCTGATCTGGGTGCAACAGCTTTGGGACCCATCAAGCGGAAAGCTTGCTCAGCCCCAAACTCTCCATCAGAATTGTGTGTGCAGAACCCACAGAGATGTTGAGTTTGTCGACTACTGATTCAGTGGTTATTCGCCTATTGTTTTCAATTAGGTTGTGAACAGCATCAATGTTTTCCACACAGACTGACGTGGATGACCTGCCACTGTGGGGATAATCTTCAACCTCATCTCTTCCACTTCTAAAACGACATCCATTTGCAGGTTGTTGATTTTTTTGGGGGCATTGTCCCTATAAACTTGCTTCAGAGTGTCAATTATTTGGCTGCTCTTCCACCCTAGTTGCACCATGAATTTGATGTTTGTCCTGGCTTCAATTTCGATGGAGGACATGTTGCTTGAGTGGGTGCTGACTTCCAACTGGCACCGCCGCATTGCAACATGCATTTAAGGGTTCATGTTAGAACATGTTATGACAGTTGGTACAAGAACGTACAGCTGCATTGAGTTCAAAATACCTGCATATGATTTTTAGCTATGTACTTTTTCCACAAACTTTTTGAAACCCACTTGATATATATATATATATTATATATATATATATATATCATCATTATCACCATTGTTTAATGTATAGGTTAGACAGGTTTCTCTCATTTACAGGCAAGTTGGGTCGGGTGACCGTGTCTAGCACAGTGAGTCTTGTTACTCTGGAGTTTCACCTATTTATCACGGGTCATCAGACAATAACTATTCTTGTTTGATGATCCTGTAATAAACAGGCGAAACTCCAGAGTAACAAGACTCACTTTTTAGCCTTAATAAAAATTAATATTAAAACTCTACTTTGGTATTGAGTACTCCTTTCTCTCAGCTGTCAACCATATATGGGTATATATATGTGTATATACTGGTCAGGTCACCAGTTGGTGCTACTGGTAACATGTATCCCAGTACAACCTGTCTCATGGTCGGGTCGTTGGCGACTAAACTGACAAGGCCACCAAGGTTTCTTGGTGAGGAGGGTGACTTTGGACATCCTGCAGGACTAAAAAAAAACCCGTCAAAGGGTAAAGGAGCTCTTAAGAGTCAATGGCCATCCAAAATCACCGGGAGAGATGACCCCTTAGCCTTTGTCAAGGCAGAATTTTAGGAGAAGGAAAACTCTGATATAACACCTGCAACCCTGATGGTATCCAATGATGTTGACTTGTGCTTCTTTTTGGTAAATATCATCTTGGTTAAGAGAGTGGGACTGGCTTTGTGCAGTGCCTTTGCTCACTATAAAAGCTTCACGGCACAGGCATTGCTTTATATCTGGAGATCTCTCTGCACTTGTCGTCACATGGTACCATGGGCCCAGCACTATGTGTCAATAATTGTCACAAGTGTAGTGTTTGTACCAGAGTTTTCAAGTCGCTGGCTGGACTAAGGTCACACTCGTTCAGCGCATCGGTAGGGGTTCTCCTACATGGATATAAAGTAGTGGCCGTACTCGAAAACGAGTTGGCAGCCACCATATATATATATATATATATATATATATCAATATAATAAAGGGAGGAGTGCAGGACTGTCCTGAATATATTTTTTTATCTAGTAAGGATGTGTGTACACACACACACACACACACATACACATCTGATGGCTGCATCTCGATTTTCAACAATTGTCATCTCTTGATCCCCTTCTCACATATGTGTGGCTCAAAAAAAGAGACTTTTTTGGCTATAGCCAGCCATGGTCATGCAACACCCGTGAAAGATGTTTAGATCAAGTGATTTCTGTGTTTGAAGCTTTTGTAGGTAAAGAAAGGCCTTGCACTCTCTGAACAACGATGACATGTATCCAATAAGAACAGGTCAACATCATAGGCTGCCATCGAGTCAGGTTTTACATCTGAGTTTTCCTTCTTTGAGAATGATGCCCTAATTAGAGCTAAGGGTCTCTCAATCCCGGGGTGCTAGCTGTACGTTCAGGCACCAAACTGAGTATTTTTATGTCCCCACACAATATATATATATATATATCAAGTAAGAATATTTTCGAAACAGCGAGTGGGTTTGAAATTATTAGAAATGTAAGCTATCGCCGTATTTTGACTAAAGAAATTAAAGAAATTATTTAGCCTGATAGTGGGGTTAACCCCACTATCTAATATATATATATATATATATGTAAATTTTGAGTATATGTTGGTTATTAGCGACACTTCAGTATGCAGATTGGAGCACTCGACGAAGTACGCAGGTTGGTTTGATTACTCCGGAGTAATATCTTATTCTATTATCTGTTTGGCACCCCCCACCACGTGAAAAGGTGGTAGGATTGATGCCAACCCACACACACTCATTCTTCTAAAGACAGCAGCAGTAGAACTAAGGCTGACCTGCCAGCTAACCCCCTAACACCAATAAACACAAGGTCAGCTGTACTTAACAAAAACAACCACAACAGATTGTCTTGCCTCAGAAAAAATGTCTATAGACTTTTGACTGAGGAATGTTCTCACAACTGACCAATGGGAGGAGAGAGTGTCCTATGATGCCGAAATTCGTTTGTTCGAATTCATATGATTCCAGTTCCTCAGAGAAATAACAACACAACCAGGAGCTGGACATATCGGAGTATTGACGGAGTAAAACACTTTAACAACATGTGTACCTGTCTCTACCACACCAATTTGGACTGCCTGAAGAGGTCACAGCCAATGATGGCTGTCACCGAAATATATATAGCAGTACATCTTTAATAAACGAAGCCAAATCTTAAATATTTGACTTAATTACTTTATTATATATATATATATATATACATTTGAGCTCAGAAGAAAATTCTCTATTCTTCTTTGAGCTAATACTATTATTATTATTACAGTGAACTGCGGAATACTCTTAATTCTGATCTTTGTATATATATACATATATATACACGTCTAACCTATGCTAGCATGGAAGAACGGACATAAAACGGTGATGATGATGACACATATATATATGAAGGCGCATGGCTTAGTGGTTAGAGCATTGGGCTTGCAATCGAAAGGTTGTGAGTTCAATTCTCGGACCAGGTGATGTGTTGTTTCACTTTATTTCACATTGCTCCATTTTACTCAGCTGTAGAAATGAGATGATAGGGACTGGGGTCCCTATCATTCCACTGCAAAGTGGTCGTCGAGGTGCCACGGCAAAAAAAAAAAAACACCCAGCCAACACTGTAAAGTGGATGTGTAGGCGCCACGGAAAAAAAAGCACCCAGCACTCACTGTAAATGAGGTTGGTGTTAGGAAGGGCATCCAGCTGTAGAAATCAAGCCAGAATCAGTTCCCGTATGATCAAGACAAGGTCAGCCGACCGGACACTGCCTACAACAGGACAACCCGTTTAACCCATGCTAGCGTGGAAGAACGGATGTAAAACGGTGATGATGATATACGCACACATATTTATATACTCACCCGATCACACGGTTTAGCTAGCAAATAATTCCAGTTGGAGATTTTATTCTTATGGTTTGGTTTATATAAGATGAAATGAAATAAAAAAAACAAAAAACAGAGTTAAGTTTGATTTGAAGTCATAGCAGTGCTAAAGATGATAGAGAAGGCTGGCATGATGGATGAATGTAGAGGTATTTTTGAACAGAGCAGATTCACAGTGGTCTGAAGTGTGTGACACTTGTTAGAAATCAGGGATTCCCAAACTTATTTTGTCACAAAACCCTATACCTATAATTTATGAACAGTCTCCACCAACATAATTTTAATAAGACATTACATGAAACAAAAATTATTTAAGTGACAGATTTGTAATGCATCCATAACTCCTGATGGAGTCACAAGGACACTATTATGACACATGGGGTGTCTTCAGCAACTTAAATTTGGTGGAGCCCACAATCATCATAATCATATCTTCTTATTGTGTCCACCGGAGTGTCAGTTACAGAACCTGGCTAGATGTAGTTCCACCACAGCTGAACACATTGCTGTCCTTTCTCATTAAACTCTGCCAAGTCCAATGCTGTGCAGGGGTGTTTCAGCAGGGGACATATCAGGAGGTGCTGCATAGTCCGTGGTTCAATGCCAAAGATTGACTTTTGCACGTCCAACACCAGATCTTAGTCAGTTTAGGCATTTCCACACTGCATAGTTTGTGTCTGCTCTTAGGAGCAGTGCCTCGCTCGCTTTTAGTTCCATTGTTGTTAAAGATAGGAGGTTATTAAGTTTTTCTTCCCAGCGAGTGACTTTTTCACTACTTATGCTTGATGTTCCAAGGGGCACAGTGTTCTTTAGGAAACTTTTCCTGAATTTAAGGTGGCTTTTGGTTGGCACATGGCCGAAGAGAGGATGTTTTTGATCTGTAGTCTGCTGTTGATGCTCTTTCTTGCTTGCTGCACTTTGTCATATCTCTGGTGGGGCTATGCCTGCCAGGATATGCAGATGGTCCATAGGTGTAGATTTCAGGAAGCCTGTGATGAGGTGGGAGCTAGCATTGAGGGTGGGATCTAGCTTCTGGACATGGACAGCTTGCTCTCATACTAGGCATGCATACTCGGCAGCTGAATAGCAGAGTGATAGTGTATAATCACATATTATCAGTCAAGCTCTTCAATGCCTTTATCAGTGTCCACTCTATTGCAAGCAGTTGGACCAAAATCCTTCAATTTGAGGATACCACCCTGACACTAATCTGATGGGGCCTGAAATGCACAATGAACGATGTCGTCCCCCACTCCACCCTGTCCTGTCCTTCTTCCCCTAATTAAACATAAAAATATAAAAACATCACATGAGTGTGAATATGAGTGAGACTAATTGAGAATGAAACAAGTTTTGAGAGTCCTAATCGTACCTTTTGGTGGTACTTGATTAGGTCACATAATGTTTGGTGAGGTTTTGGTTCTCCTAAAATCACATATTTTCCATTGGGCAGGTAATCTATCATATAATGTCGAAAATCAGTTTTATCTCTGTGAAATATATAAAGGTTGTCCTTAAATTTCAGTTATGAAACTCCAAACACTACAATGACACTTTTTATGTGTCTAAATAAATTTTAAACTTTTGATGTTATTTTTTTACAACTAAATTAACAATTGTAAAGTTATCTTTAAATTAGGCTTAACCATTTAGCATTTAAACTGGCCATATCTGACCAGAATTCTCTTACATCTTTCTGTTCTATACAGCTGTCACTCATACTGATGTTAAGGTATTGTTCTCAAAATGAATAATATCAAAATCTCACAGATTTGATATTATGTGAGGTAATTATACGAGGTAAAACCTTTACTGTAAAAATATAGTAAATATAGAGTAATGTAAATCCTAAAGGGTTAAAAGCCTAAACAAACAAAAAAAAAGCTTATAACATTCACAGTGAGACTCTTATATTTTACATAAACATATACCCTCCATCAGGCATCTACCATACTCTGAACGCCTTGCTTCCCTGGGCATGGATACATTGAAGCTCAGACGTCTGGCAACTGACTTTGTAAACACCCACAAAATTATTAACCA
Organism: Eledone cirrhosa; assembly: GCA_964016885.1. Classification (NCBI taxonomy): domain Eukaryota; kingdom Metazoa; phylum Mollusca; class Cephalopoda; order Octopoda; family Eledonidae; genus Eledone; species Eledone cirrhosa. Next base: position 121,738,709 of record OZ024745.1, read on the forward strand.
TCTTGCCAATAACAACCCTGAGTACCTTTTTGATTTCCATGTGTCTAACACATGTGGGCATGCCTCCAAAATCAGAAAACTGCACAACTCCCATGACTTTCGGAAACATTTTTTCACGCTCAGAGTTGCTGAAGCATGGAACAAACTACCTACATCAGTTGTTAGCTGTCAAGACACTGCATCCTTTAAAACCTCCATGCTTCCTGAGATTCGCCAACACTACACCTAATATTCCCTCTCCATACACACGCACACATGTATATCATGACTCACACTATTCTCTTCTCTGACATTTGAGTATTATTCTATGTACTGTACATGCACCTTTGATGAGTTGTAGTGCACCTGAGCACTGTACACAATGATTTCATTATTATTATTATTATTATTATTATTATTATATGCCTTCATAAATACCCTTATAAAAACTAATTAAAATGTATGCATTGGTACTAACATAATGTAGTCATTATATGGGTATAGAAGAGATACTACACTTTGATCTTAGCCAAAAAGTAGTATCTGTTCCCTACCCCTAGAATGACCACATTATGTTAGTACCACTGTTAATTACAAACTGTTCATTCATTTTAAGCAGTTTTGTATGGGTATTTATGAAGGCATATATATGTTTATGTACAATAAACATATAAGAGTCTCACTATGAATGTTATAAGCTGTGATCATGTCACAGCTATCTTAGTAGTTGGTGAGAATGTCAGACACATGTTTCTGGACTGGAGCAACATGAAATAAAGTATCTTGCTCAAGGACACATCTTGCAGCCATTAATCGAACTTATGACCTTATGATTGTGAACCAGACACTCAAACTGTGAAGCTATGCACCTTCAGACATACTTAAGAGTTAGTTGGTATTGAATCTCAGATTTTCTGCATTTCTCACTAGCCTCGGACCAATCTCTACACTACATTACTTCATCTTGAGGCTATTGTCCAAATTGGTGTAGTGCAGGTTTAGCTATTTTTTAAGCAGAAGAACAATAATCGTTTCTACATTTGGCACAAGGCCAGCAATTACCCAGTGTATTACTGGTACTTTATTTTATTGACCCCGTAAGGATGAAAGGTAAAGTTAACCTTGGCGGGATTTGAGCTCAGAATGCAAAGGGCCATAACTCTATGCTGCAAAGGATGGTGTCTGATGCTCTACTTATTCTGCCAATCCACTATCTGAAGCAGAACTATAATACAACATTTTCTAATACTAATAAGAAAAACTAAGACATTAGTGAATACAAACAAATTAATTAACACACACACATACACTTTCTCTCTCTCACACACACAGACATACACTTTCTCTCTCTCACACACACAGACACACACTTTCTCTCTCTCACACACACAGACATACACTTTCTCTCTCTCACACACACAGACATACACTTTCTCTCTCTCACACACACACAGACATACACTTTCTCTCTCTCACACACACAGACATACACTTTCTCTCTCTCACACACACAGACACACACTTTCTCTCTCTCACACACACAGACATACACTTTCTCTCTCTCACACACACAGACACACACTTTCTCTCTCTCACACACACAGACATACACTTTCTCTCTCTCACACACACAGACATACACTTTCTCTCTCACACACATACAGACATACACTTTCTCTCTCTCTCTCTCTCTCACACAGACATACACTTTCTCTCTAACTCTCTCTCTCTCCCTCTCTCTCACACACAGACAAGCACTTTCTCTCTAACTCTAATTAAAAATCATTATTAAATCTATCGGTGAGGGCGGTGGATTGGCAGTATTGGTAGAGGGTTGGTTGTCATGCTTTGACACATAGAGTTACAGCCCTTGCCATTCTGAGTTCAAATCCCGCCGAGGTTAACTTTGCCTTTCATCCTTACGGGGTCGATAAAATAAAGTACCAGTAATACATTGGGTAATTGCTGGCCTTGTGCCGAAAGTAGAAACAATTATTAAGTCTATCCATGTGCGGTGGTTTGGCAGTATTGGTTGGGGATTGGATGCCATGCTTTGCAGCATAGAATTACTGCCCTTTACGGTCTGAGTTCAAATCCCGTCGAGGTTAATTTTGCCTTTCAATCCTTACGGGGTTTATAAAATAAAGTACCAGTAATGCACTGGGATAATTGCTGGCCTTGTGCCAAAAGTAGAAACGATTATTAAATCTCCAAATTTTTGATTATTTTAAAAATTAACTGAAAACAGCAGTGTCTTTCTTTTGAAATAATGATTAATGATTTAATAAAATATATTGAGAGATATCCAGAACCATCCTTGCCTGATTGATAGGGAGTAACCAAAACGACTTTCACTGACTCTGATAAGGAAAGCCCCAAGACAGCAGTTCTGTAGTAGTTCTTCTGATTTTCTGAAAAATAATTAAAAGAAGAGAAATAGAGATTTTTTTATTTCTTTGTCGAACTGCTTCGATGAAATAAGATGAAACTTGTGATTGTAATGATAAATATGATAATGAAATTATTGTGTACAGTGCTTAAGTGCACTACAACTCATCAAAGGTGCATGTATAGTACATAGAATAATGTACAAATGTCAGGAAAATGAACAGTGTATGAGTCATGATATACATGTGTGCATGTGTATGGAGGGGGGATATCAGGTGTAGTGTTGGCGAATCTCAGGAAGCATGGAGGCTTTAAAGGATGCAGTGTCTCGGCAGCTAACAACTGATGTAGGTAGTTTGTTCCATGCTTCAGCAACTCTGAGCATGAAAAAATGTTTTCGAAAGTCATGGGAGCTGTGCTGTTTTCTGACTCTGTTGGCGTGCCCACGTGTGTTAGACACATGGAGATCAAAAAAGTGTTCAGGGTTGTTGTTGGCAAGATGGTTAATAGATCAGAAGTTCTCAAAGTGGGAGTTACTCCTACCCCCCAGAGGGGACGTTGAGTAAGTCCAGGGGACGCTGGAGTGGCAGTAGAGATGATGATGATGATCATCATCATCATCATTTAATATCTATCGTCCACACTAGCATTGGTTTAGACGGGAATTGTCCCACTTGAGGTAAGATTGGTCATCTCGCTCGTGTGAGACTGTCTGGCAGGTTTTCTACGACTGGATGCCCTTCCTAACACTTACCACGTTTACAGTGTGGCCTGGGAGTTTTTTACCGTGTTACCTACATAGCCACACTACAGCGTGGACTGTGTGTTTTTTTTGTCGTGACACCTACACGACCTCATTTATTTAGGACTGGATGTTGTGGTACCAACATAACTTTACAGAGAAAGGGGTGGGGTAGTGGAAGGAGGGGGGTATATTTGATTAAGGGGTACCTACTGACTGTAGATTTCGCTTTGTACTTAGGCAAGGCGGGTCTTCTGTATTAATGTGTAGCGCCAAAGATCTCGGTCCAGTGACATTGTCTTAGAAAGGTGTAAGTGTGTAAGGTCGGAATTTATCAAATCGTCCCAGGTTTTTCTGGGTCTACCTACTCCGTAACTTCCATCAATTTTGATCGCCCTGCACTTTTTTATACAGCTGTCGTCTTTCATGCACATCACGTGACCGTACCAATGTAGTCTTCTCTCGAGTAAACAACATCTGATCCCTCTTATTCCTAATTTCTACCTTAGTTAATTTATGCTTTGCTGTTCACATATATTACTATTACACACCCAGCGCAGCATGCATGCTTCATTCCTCTCCAGTCTGCACAGATCCTCTGCACACAAGGCCCATGTCTCACTGCCATGTAACATAGCTGTTCGTATGCAGGCATCATACAGTCTGCCTTTCATTTTTAGGGAGAAATCTTTAGTGGCCAATAGTGGTATAAGCTCTCTGAATTTTTTCCACCCCGTTCTGACTCTGGCTACTGTACTTTCAGAGCACCCTCCATCACTGCTGATTTTGTCACCCAGGTAACGGAAGGTGTCAACTATTTCTATAGAGCCATCTGGGCAATAGAAGGAGCTAGTTTCCTGTGGGCACTTGCTACTTATTGCACCTGAGCCCCGGCCACATATAACATCTACGTTCTTAGATAGCTTACCTGTGATCCCACTACATCTTTTATGCACCCATACTTTGCATTTGGGACATAAAATGGAATTTGTGCCTCCTCCTTTCCTACACATTGAGCATGGCCATTTCGCTGAGGGCTCCTGTGACCTATTTTCCTTCCTACATACTAGAACTTTAGTCTTAGACAAGTTAACTTTAAGGCCTTTTGATTCTAGGCCATGCTTCCATGTTTGGAATTTCTTCTTTAGTTCTGCCATCGATTCAGCTATGAGTGTTAGATCATCTGCATAGAGAAGTTCCCATGGGCAGCCGGTTTTGAACTCCTCTGTTATAGCCTGAAGGGCAATAATAAATAGGAGGGGGCTAAGGAAAGAGTCCTGATGAACACCAACTTTTACGCTAAATTCTTCACTATATTAGTTGTTAATTCTAACCTTGCTGACTGTTTCTTTATACATGGCTTGTATAGCTCTCACAAACCATTCATCAACCCCTAGTTTTCTAAGGGCCCACCAGATAATGGCACGGGGAACTCTGTCAAATGCTTTCTCCAAGTCAACAAAAGCTAAGTATAGGGGTTTACTTTTAGCTAGGTACTTCTCCTGTAGTTGTCGTACAAGGAAAAGGGCGTCTGTGGTACTTTTACCTGACACAAACCCAAACTGCATTTCGTCTAGATCAATTTGTTCTCTGATTAGTTGCTGACAGGTATAGTTGTATGGTTAAGAAATTTGCTGTACAACCACGTGGTTCAGATTTGATCCCTCCAAGTAGTACCTTGGGCAAATGTCTTGCTACTCTAGATTCAGCCTGACCAATGCTTCGTGGGTGAAGTTAGTAGACAGAAGTTGTATAAAAGTTCATTGTATGTATGTGTGTGTGTTTTTTTTTTGTTTAGTTTTGGTTTCAAATCATAATGATTTCAACATTTTAATCTTTTAAGCAGACAGTGGTTAATAAGGTTTATGAATAAACAATGAAAAAAACACTGTCCTACAGTCGTAGTAATTCATCAAATTGTTAGGTTTATTGATTGTATTTTTATTTCCAGGATAGCTTCTTCTGATTATGTTGTGAACACTTTTTTAAAAACGACAGCCACAAAACATTTTAAAGCTTCATTTCTCATTCTAAGTTTATATTTAAAAGGGATATTTTATCCCATTGTAATATGTAAACCAAAACTAATAGAATAGATTAGTGTTTTGTTGAAAGTTACCACAATGTGAATTGGATGGTAAATGTTACAGGCCCTTATATTTCAGGATAAAATCCCTTTGGCAAAAGATTGATAGAAGAAATTAGTTCAAAGCTGTATATTTCTTATCACTCTTAAGCTGCCATTTTCTGAAATTTATTGATAATTTTATCCTGAAATATAAGGACCTATAAAGAACTGTAAGGTAACATCCCAACATTATTGTTATCATATTTTTAACATTTACTGTCCATTTCACATTGTGGTAACCTTCAAACAAAACATTATTCTATACACTTTACAAGGCTCTCTTAATAGAATAAAATAAACTCCAAACATATTTTAAAATGTAACATTTTTCAAGAAGAAATTTCATGATAAAATTACAGATTTACCTGCGACTTATAATGCCATGAAACCAGAGTGCAAAATCTCCTGTATTACTTTTCACTTCATCCACCTGAGTTTTGACAAACCAATCAACTGATTGCAAAGTGCGGTTTTTATGTTCACTTGATTCAAGCTCAGCTATTTCTTTAGCCTCATTTTCTGGCTGAAGATAAATAATTTAACTCTAAACATCCTGTAATAATTTTGCAGAAAATATCTAAAAACAGGTTTGTTAATTCAGATAGTTATAGTATCTTTGTTAGTGATCACACAGATTATTGGGAAAATTGCAGGAAAGACTAAGTTGAATTTTCCATATTTTGAAATTTCATAGAAGTAAGAAAGTTTAACCCTTTAGCATTTAAACCAGCCGCATTCGGCCAAAATTCTCTCAACTATTTCCCTTCAAACTGACTGTAATTGGCCACTCATACTGATGTTAAGGTATTGTTCTTAAAATAAATATCAAAATCTCATAGAATCGATATTATGTAAGATAATTATGTGAGATAAAGCCTTTACTTTGAAAATAAGAGTAATGTAAATGTTATGTGTGATATTATGTGAGGTAAGCCTTTACCATGAAAATATAATAGTAAATATAGAGTAATGTAAATGGTAAAGGGTTAAAAACTAAAAGTATAAGAGAAGTCGAAAGTTAGGCATAATTCAATGTATTTAAATGGTATCTCTCTCTCTCTCGTGGAAGAAATTGGCTGTGTTCAGCCAATTAAAATGCCCAAGAAATGTTTTATGTCACTATAGCACCCATATGGCTCCTATGAGTTATTGGTCCATACAATTTACAAATTTACGTGAACCATTTTTTGACTGCATGTCACAAAATGGTTCACGTAAATTTGTAAATTTGGAAGTAATGGAGAAAATAGACAAAATCTTCAGTTAGTATAGTTAGTGTTAACATAGTTCATAATGTAATAAAAAGTGAACTAGAAGTAACTATGAAATGAAAAAAGACCCCCGCCCCGAAAAAGAAAAAAATCAAGAAAGCTATTTTGTCAAAGACTGAGTTCATTAACCCTATAGCATTTACATTATTCTGTATATACTATTGTATATATAATATCAGTAATATCAGTATGTGTGGCCAGTTACAGTCGGTTTGAACAGAAAGAGGTGAGAGAATTCTGGCCGGATACAGCTGGTTTAAATGCTAAAGGGTTAAATGTATGAATGTGCAAGAATGTGTGTAATAAGGAGAGGCTTTATGAAAAAAAAAAGTTAAAGTCTGTCCCAAGCCCTGGGGCTCACCAGGTTGGTGCTTATCTCAGTTTTCATTGGTGTTAAGTGACTGAGAGTACAAGACTTCCCACTGGACAGGATGCCAGTCCATCACAGGGTTAACTACCAGTAACTGCTGGTGCTCATTTTTAGTTAAGTGTACTGAAACAACATGAAATGAAGTGTTTTGCTGAAGAGCACAATGTGCAACCTGGTCAAGGAATGAAACCCAGGACATTATGTTTCTAAGTCAAGCACCCTAACCACTAGGCCATGTACCCCTCTCAGAGACTTTATAAAGGGTAAAGACCCCCTTCTGACCATGGGATTTGCACCTAGAAAGTTCCCCTCCAATGCACTAGTCTGAGCAAGGTTGTTTGTGAAAGACCAGCAGTCTCCCATGCATACCAGCCTCCCCTCTCCATGCCACTGATGATGTCCAAGGGAAAGACTAAGGCCAATACAGCTTGGCACCAGTGACGTCACACCTCATTTCTACAGCTGAGTAAACTGGAGCAACGTGAAATAAAGTGTCTTGCTCAAGGATACAACGCATCATCCATTCCAAGAATCGAACTGACAACCTTCTGATTGCAAGCCCAATGCTCTAACCACTAAGCCATACACCTTCACAAAGGCTTTATAACCCATATAAAAATCCACTCAGAAAAGTTTAAACCTAACGTTCAGCACACTGAATTTTTTTATGAATTGCTTCTCTTAATACAGCATTATGTATTAAGTGGTTGGCAGTATCGGTAGAGGGTCGGACGCCATGCTTTCCAGCATAGTTAAGTCTCTTTACGATCTGAGTTCAAATCCCGCCGAGGTTGACTTTGCCTTTCATCCTTACGGGGTCGATAAAATAAAGTACCAGTAATGCACTGGGTAATTGCTGGCCTTGTTTCCTAAAGTAGAAACAATTATGTATTAAACAGAGATTACTCTCGTGTTGCAATTAGTTAAAGGTTAAAAAAGAAGGCAAGCTGGTTACAGCTTGAATAGATCTGAGATCTCTTTGATCAGAGCTGAGGGGTAAACAACATTGACAACAAAATTAACTTTATAAAGGCAGATTAGATGCTTATGGATAGCATGTGTGTGTGTGGGGGGGGGGGGGGAGAGAATAAATGTATATTTGTTTGAAAGAGAGATTAAGATATAAAGATAGAGAGGAGAGGAAATAAAATAGGATTACCTTTACTAATTTCAGGTCTTCAAGTGTGTATTTGTCTGGATTGCTTTCTAAATATATAGAAATAGAAGAAATATACACACACACACATATATATATATATATATATGAATTTAAGAAAAATAACAAAAAAGGACAAAGCAACAAATGAAAAACAATTTTTTAAGGGGAACCTTAAAAAAATGTTTTAAAAATATAAAAATACAAACAAAGGACACAGAACTCGAAGGTCATCGGCCATTGAGGTGGACTTTGACAGTTTTGACCCCTACCAATGGTACAGCTAGCCCACCTGGGGTCACAACATCTGACACAAGCCAAACACTGTCCAGTGGAGTAAGAGATGAGAGACAAAACATAAATTCATAGTAATTAAACTACAGGTACACATAGATTTTTATGTGACATTAGGGGAAAAGTGTGGTGCCTCTTATTGCACAAGAGTCATGAATGAAACAAAGAAAAAGAAAGGAGGAAAAAAAGCAAGACGAAGAAAGTAAGATATTGTGTGAAAGAATGTGTAAGCCATTGCAATAAATGAGGGAGAAGGGATAACAAATTTGTCACATTAGTATTGATAAACTTAAGAAAAATTAGGAAGAGAGGACAAGACAGCGAACAAATAACAATTTTTTAAGGGGAAACCTTTAAAAATTATTTTTAAAAATACAAACGAAGGACACAGAACTCCAGAGTCATGAGCTGTTGGACTTGGCAGTTTCGACCCTTACCAATGGTACTCTGGCCCATCCATGGTCACAGCGTCTAACACAGGCCAAACGGTGTCCAGTGGAGTAAGCGATGATATATATATATATATATATATATATATATATATATATGTGTTTTAAATACCACAGTATTTAAAACTTTCTCTAACTACCTCTATCACCGTATCTATCCATTTCTCAGCTAGTAAGATGCCTACACCTCCTACCCCAGTGTCATTTCCTATCCAGTAGAGTTTATATCTAAGTTGCTTGTCTGTAATTAGTCTCAGTGAGGCACCCCTCCATCTCACTTCTTGTACACAGCATACATCTACTCCTTTTCTCTCTAACAGTTCCACAATTTCACCTGATTTACTTTTCAGGGTATCAACATTGAGGGTGGCAGTCCTATTATCATTGTTTTACGTCCATTTTTCCACACTAGCATGGGTTAGATGAGTTGTCCTGTTGTGGGCAATGCTAGGTCAGGTGATCATGTCTTGCTCATCCATATGTGGTTGACAGTTGAGAGAAAGGAGTACTCAATACCGAAGTAGAGTTTTAATATGCACGATGCTGCATGGTAGTGAGACATGGGCAGCAACTGCAGAGGATATGCGAAGGCTAGAGAGAAATGCACCTTTTTATACAGCTTTTATCCTTCATACGCATCACATGTCCATACCAGCACAATCTCCTCTCCTGCACACTGCTTCTGATTCCTCTTATACTTAGTTTCTCTCTTAGTACGTTTATGCTTTGCTGTTCACGTATATTACTATTACACATCCTTCGGAGCATGCACGCTTCATTCCTTTCCAATCTACGCAAGTCTTCTGTACACAGCACCCAGGACTCGCTACCATGCAACATTGCTGTTCATATGACAGTCTGCCTGTCATTTTGAGGGACAAGCCTTTTGTAGCTAGCAGTGGCAGTAACTCCCTGAACTTCTTCTATCCCGTTCTTACAAAAATACACATGCACAGACATACATTCCTACTAACACACCCACACAGACATACATTCATACTAACACACACACACACAGACACACATAACATTCACACAATTATTACATACACAGCGTTCTATGTATGAGTATATAAATATAAATGTGCAAACACACATACTCACACCCACACATACACTCACACACACATATATACTAATAAACACACACAGACATCATTTACACAAACACACACACAGCGTCCCCCCTCCCCTTCCTTCCTTTTTACACACACATACATTCACACAGGCAGCAGACGTAAAAAGACAGGAGTAGTATGAGGTAGTCAAACTACTCCTCTCTCTTTATGTGTTGTGACAGAATCGTAGAAATTTATATATAGATTTTCTTTTTATAAAATGTTGATTAAAAAGATACATCATTACACTATTATATGAAATTTGTAGTGAGACATTAACAAACTTTGTTTTTTCTACAAATTTCATACTTGACCTAATATATTGCTTCTTTATATAAAAATTGTCAAGAAATAATCTTACTTTTATCATATTTATTATACTTGTTGGTTGCTAATATTTCCTCGTATACTCTATCACCTTCTGATTTAACTGATTCAGAAAATTTGTCCAGTTCCATTTGGTAACATCTCTTCTGTTCTTTGAGATTCATGTATTTCTTCCATGCCAGAAAGCCACGGACCACTATTCAAAAGATAATTGTTAAAATATAAACAGTAAATGAAAGTAAGAAAGAAAGAGCAGTTAGACTGAATAAAATAAGACTGCACAGGGCAGACATGGCCTCCATAAGTCATAGTAAAGGCAATCTAGGAGAGCAGTCACTGTGAATAAAATCTGATATAGATCAGTGAGGACCCTTAAGTCTGGTCAAACAATCTCTCCGGTATTTGTGGCATGAAGAATGCACCAATTCCACACTGTCAAATGCTTGGGGATAGGAAAGGTATCCAGCCAGAAAATTCTTGCTCCAAACTATGGCAAAAGCAACATATAAGTTTCACACTAGGACTAACACTTATTATGTTAGACAGATGGTTATGAATGTTAAACAAGATAGACAGGTGGTTATGAATGTTAAACAAGATAGACAGGTGGTTATGAATGTTAAACAAGATAGACAGGTGGTTATGAATGTTAAACAAGATAGACAGGTGGTTATGAATGTTAAACAAGATAGACAGATGGTTATGAATGTTAAACAAGATAGACAGATGGTTATGAATGTTAAACAAGATAGACAGGTGGTTATGAATGTTAAACAAGATAGACAGGTGGTTATGAATGTTAAACAAGATAGACAGATGGTTATGAATGTTAAACAAGATAGACAGATGGTTATGAATGTTAAACAAGATAGACAGATGGTTATGAATGTTAAATCCTTCTCTGGATAAGAATACACTACTCAACATGAGTTAGATATGAGTGACATCAGAATAAGCACAAAGCAAAACAAGAAAGACAGGAAAATCTGAAGGACCTCTCTGTTAAATATCATCATCATCATCATCATCGTTTAACGTCCATCTTCCACGCTTGCATGGGTTTGGACGGGAGTTTTCCCACTTGAGGCAAGATTGGTTGTCCTGCTCGTATAGGACTGTCTGGCGGGTTTTCTACAGCTGGATGCTCTTCCTAACACCAACCACGTTTACAGTGTGGACTGGGAGGTTTGTACCATGTTACCTACACGGCCACATTACAGCGTGGACTGTGTGTTTTTTTGTTGTGACACCTACACGACCTCATTTGTTTCGGACTGGATGTTGTGGTACCAACATAACTTCACATTGAAGGGGGTGGTGTGGATGGGGTGGGGGTAGTGGGACAGGGGTGTATTTTTGTTAGAGGTGCCTACTGACTGTAGGTTTCGCTTTGTACTTAGGCAAGGCGGGTCTTCTGTATTACTGTATAGCGCCAAAGATCTCGGTCCAGTGACATTGTCTTGGAGAGGTGTAAGTGTGCGAGGTCGGAATTTATCAAGTCGTCCCAGGTTTTTCTGGGTCTGCCTATTTTTTATACAGCTGTCGTCTTTCATGCGCATCACGTGACCGTACCAACGTAGTCTTCTCTCGAGTAAACAACATCTGATCCCTCTTATTCCTAATTTCTCCCTTAGTTCGTTTATGCTTTGCCGTTCACGTATATTACTATTACACATCCAGCGGAGCATGCAAGCTTCGTTCCTCTCCAGTCTGTGTATATCCTCTGCACACAATGCCCAGGTCTCACGGCCATGTAACATTGCTGTTCGTATGCAGGCATCATACAGCCTGCCTTTCATTTTTAGAGAGAACCCTTTAGCGGTCAATAGTGGTATAAGCTCTCTGAACTTTTTCCATTCCATTCTGACTCTAGCTACTGTACTTTCAGAACACCCTCCCCCACTGCTGATTTTGTCACCCAGGTAACGGAAGGTGTCCACTATTTCTATAGAACCATCTGTGCAATGGAATGAGCTAGTATTCTGTGGGCACTTGCTGCTACTTATTGCACCAGAGCCACATATAAAATCTATATTCTTAGTTAGCTTACCTGTGATCCCGCTACATCTTTTATGCACCCATACTTTGCATTTGGGACATAAAATGGAGTTTCTGCCTACTCCTTTCCTACACACTGAGCATGGCCATTTTCCAGATGGGACCGGTGCCCTATTTTCCTTCCTACAAACTAGAACTTTAGTCTTAGACAAGTTAACTTTAAGGCCTTTTGATTCTAGGCCATGCTTCCATGTTTGGAATTTCTTCTCTAGTTCAGCCATTGATTCAGCTATGAGCGTTAGATCATCTGCATATAGGAGTTCCCATGGGCAGCCGGTCTTGAACTCATCTGTTATAGCCAGAAGGGCAATAATAAATAGTAAGGGGCTAAGAACGGAGCCCTGATGAACACCAACTTTTACACTAAACTCTTCACTATATTCGTTGTTAATTCTAACCTTGCTGACTGTTTCTTTATACATGGCTTGTATAGCTCTCACAAGCTATTCATCAACCCCTAGTTTTCTAAGAGCCCACCAGATAATGGAGCGGGGGACTCTGTCAAAGGCTTTCTCCAAGTCAACAAAAGCTACAAACTAGAAACTAGAACTTTAGTCTTCCAAACATGGAAGCATGGCCTAGAATCAAAAGGCCTTAAAGTTAACTTGTCTAAATATATGTTCCAAAAAGCCTTACGTGATGTATATGATGAAAGGATAGATGAACGAGATACATATGACACAGAGGGCAATTGGAAGTTCCTATGTGACAACCTTTTATAGGCTATTGACAAAACTTGCAGCTGGAGTAAAGTATTGTTCAAATGGAGGGTCACTTGCTGGTGAAACAGCACAGTGGATAGAGCCATTAAGTCCAAGAGATGTGTGGAAACTTTGGTAAAATGGGGGTAGCTAAAAGAGAAACTAGATGACAGGTATATATAGCATACAAAGACACTAAAAGCAGGAGGTCTGCCAATGGCCTGTGATATGAGGGTCATAAACATGAGGTGTCTCACATAGCAAAGCAGTATGCCATTGTGAATCAGGATGCTGGGGAAAAAATATGTTCGAAATGACACTCATGCATTTGACATCACTAATGCTCATAAGAAAGAGGCCTGGAAATGTTAGTATGAGAAGTTGATAAATGTGGAGAATAAGTGGGAGGGAGGCCAGCAATTGAAACTGAGTCTTATAGGGTCAAGGAAACAATGAAGGAGCTGAAAAGTGGTAAAGCTGCTGGACTATCAGAGATAGTTGCTAAGATGCTGAAGTAGGAGTTGAACTAGTAAGCTGGAAAGTGAATCAGGTAATACAGGATGGACTCATATCTAATGATTGGTATAGCAGTATACTCATCAATTGTTAAAAAGAAAAAGGTAAGACTTTAGAAAGAAGCAACTGCAAATGAATAAAATGAATGGACCAAGTTATGGAAGTGACAGAGAGTTCTAGCACAACTAATCACGGAAGGAGTCATACTAGATGAAATGCAGTTTGGTTTTTTGACAAGGAGTAGTACTAAAGATGCCTTCTTAGACAACTACAAGAGAAGTTACTAGCTAAATAATTTAAGCCTCCATATCTAGCATTTGTTGATCTAGAGAAGTCCTTTGACAGAGTACGACAATATGCCATCTGGTGGTCTTTAAAAATCTAGATGTAAAAGAATGGCTTGTGAGAGTAGTGCAAGTCATATTTGGATGAGTTGTAAGTAAAGTGAGAATAAGAAATAAGTTTAGTGAGGAAGTACAGATAGCATCAATGATGGAAAGAGCAATGAGAACATAGTTTCCTTGGTTCAATCTCACAAGTGGTTCCTTTTTGTTATGTAATGTTTTTGTATTAGAATTCTGAAACTGTTGGACATTAATCCATTGATAAGTTACCTCGTTGCATGTGGATTGCAGCTGCAATTACAATACTCATTTTATCATCTAGCTGTTTAATATGTGAATATTTGAGAAACACTCGAGTTTTCCTGCAAATATAATATAGAACAATTGAGATGTTAAGATTCTGCTTATATATTCAATATTTTACATTCATTTCAAAGAATTTAATCTCAGAATTCTTACCATTGATATTAACAAGTTTCCTTATCATTGTTGCTATTTTCATCATCATCATTGTATATATTGTATTAACAACCCTGTTGGTGTACATGATGATCAAACACCTTCTCAATATGATCATAAATAAATAATATAATATATATCATCATCATCATCGTTCAGTGTCTATTTTCTATGCTAGCATGGATTAGACAGGTTGTCCCATTTGAAGCAAGTCAGGTTTGGTGACCGTGCCTTACTCATACAGAACTGTTTCTAGCTTGGTTGCTATGGCTGGATAGCCTTCCTAACGCCAACCACTTTAACAGTGTAGACTGGGCACTTTTTGTCATGACACCTACATGACCACTTTACAGTGTGGACTGGAGATTGGGGTGAGGTGGGGGTAAGGAGGTGTATGAAAATGGGGGGAGTAGGGGTTAAGGGGTACATACTAGATGTATGCTTCAATCTGTGTGTATTGGAAGGAGAGTCTTCTGTATTACTGCATAATGCCAAAGATCTAAATCCTGTGTCATCGTGTTTGAAAGGTGCAATTGCGCAAGGTCAGCTTTTATCACCTCACCTCAGGTGTTCCTACTCCATAGCTTCCATCAATTTTGATTGCCCTGGACCTTTTTATACAGCTGTCATCCTTCATATGCATCACATGACCATACCAATACAATCTCCTCTCTTCATTCTTTGCTATCCTGCCTGTGATCCCAATACATCTCTTGTATATCCATAGCTTGCATTTGGAGCATAGGATGGAATTTCCACCTACTCCTTTCCAGTACACTGAGCAAGGCCATTTCCCTGAGGGAATCTGGGCCCTGTTTTCCTTTCTACGTACTAGGACTTTAGTCTTTGACAAATTAACTTTAAGAACGTTTGATTCTAGGCCATGCTTCCAGATTTTGAATTTCTTCTCTAATATAGTTTCAGCTATAAGATTAGATCATCTGCATACAGAAGTTCCCATGGGCAGCCTGTCTTAAACTCTTCTGTTAGAGCCTGCAGAACGATAATAAACAGGAGAGGGCTAAGGATGGAGTCCTGCTGGGCACCTACCTGCATGATAAATTCTTCACTATAGCCATTGTTAATTATAACCTTGCTGACTGTTCTTCTGTACATGGCTTGTCTTCACAAGCCACTCATCTACTCCTACTCATCTTTAGCTAGGTACTTCTGCAGTTGCCTGATAAGGAAGAGAGCATCCATGGTACTTTTATCTAGTACAAATCCGAACTGCATTTCATCTAGGTTAACCTGGTCTCTAATCACCTGTGTGATAACTCTTTCTGGGACCTTCATGACATGGTCAACCAACTTGATGACTCTATAGTTTTCCATCTAGAGCATCTCCTTTGCCCTTGTAGCAGTTGACGATGATGGTACTGTTTTGTATTACTGGTTTACAATGTGGATGAATATGGTGTGACCCATCATTCCTGATGCTTTCAGCATCTCAGCAACTATCTCTGAGGGTCCAGCAGCCCTGCCTGTCTTCATATTCTTGATTGCCTTACTTACTATACCTCTAACTTGCACAGCCAGTCCCACTATAAGATCAACTTCAGGTGAGCTATCTTCTTCCCGTACATTCTCCTCATTTAGTAGTCTTTCATAGTGACACTTCCATGCTACCTTCTTTTCAGCATCAGTGAGGGTGAGTGCCCCATTATCATCATAGACACACCTCTCCCCAATGACATCACAATTTTCCCTGACACAATGCTTCACGATCCTGAACACCTCGTGGTTAACCTTTCGGTTATATTGGAAGGTGCATTCTTCACCAGGGAGGGACTTTCTATTTACAACTGTCACTGTCTCGTCTTCTGGTAAGGATAAAATCTATGTCTGTTATGCTCCCCTGATCTATAGGTGATCAAATGATTGTCTTGGTTTTTAAAAAATTCTTTTAGCAAAGATCAAAGTGTAGTATATATACTTTATAACTCTTTTAGCTCTTCCAGCCCATATGATGTGGTCATACATAGGACCACCATATATATGTATATATAATTAAAATCTCAGCACATGCGACAAGGATGGACAACAGAATATACATGGATATATCCCTTATTTGTCAGCTAACTACTAAGGAGCACTATGATTTCTGTCTTTATATAAAATTAACAAATAAAATTACACAAACAAATAAATATGTTCAAAGCTAATATTTACCCTATCTGGACACCCTCTACTTTACATTCTTTCAATATTTTAAAGCAGCCTTCTTTAGTGCTTTCTGTAGACAAATCAGAAACCAATATACTGTATCTGGCAAAAAGAAAACAAATATTCAACAGTTAGATAAATGAATAGTACAACAAATTACAATAAAAATCATTTTCACCCTTTAGCATTTAAACCAGTTTTATCTGAACAGAATTCTCTCACCTCTTTCTGTTTAAACTAGCTGTAATTGGCCACTCATAATTATATTAAGGTATTGTTCTCAAAATAAATAATATCAAAATTTTATGTGAGACCATCATTCCTTTACCACAAAAATACAATAGTATATATGGAGTAATATGAATTCTAAAGGGTTAAGGTCATCTTACCTACATATCCTATGACAAGCTTTTCTATTTTCCCCATCATTTGCATCTTTTCTCATCAACCTTCTCATTTCTTCTTTTTAACCACACCTTTCTTTGTATTCCTCTTCCTCTATTTTCTTCCATACTCACCCAGTCACTGTCATCCTTCCTCAACACATGACCCAACCATCTCATTCCATTTCTCTTCACAACATTCACTCTTGGTTCTATTGTCATCATCTTCTGCAATTCATTATTTGTCTTCCTCTCTCTCTCAGCAATACTCCACTTATCCACTGGACCATTCTCATTTCCATCCTTCTCTGCTGTTCTATGTTCATCTCCTATGTCTCACTCCCATAAATTGTGTCCCTTTTCTCACATGCAGCATATACCTTTTCCCTTCTATTTTAACAACGTTCTCCCTTATTTTGCATGACATTTAGTTCCTGGATTAAACAAAAATTACTTGATGCAATAAACTGAATGGAAATCAATATACAGTTGTCCCCCGGTACTCGCGAGGGATTACGTTCCTAGAGCACCAGCGAAGAGTGAAAAACTGCGAATATTGTACGTGGTCCATAAATAGGCCTAGAAACGTCGAAACGTAACGTAAAATATAGGCCGGCAAATACAGTATATTGTTATTAATAATTTAGCATTAAAATATATATATTGCCACGAAAAATCCCATTAAAAAAATCACGGAAGATATTTACAATTCCAAGAATATGCGGTGGTTTCCACAAACAATTATTACTTAGGTTCTAAGGAAATTTCCGTGAATGCCGGAGGTACCCTGTATTAGCTTGACTAAAACTGGTGGTAAAAGGTTAAATCTAATTAAAGTGTTAATTAATACTACTTGGCCCCCTACATTAAATATGTTTATATTGACTTTACAATATTTTTATGCAGAGGGCATCCTTGTTTATTTCTTTATATTAGTTACAGTCTTAATTGTTAATAGAAAGAACTTGGTTATGATGCAGGTATGGCCTTATGGTTTAGAAATTACCTGCACATGGGCCCCCATTTGCTCATAATAGTGAGAAATGGGGAGGAGTTGGAGTTCGGTTCCTAGCACTGGTTGTACAAATATATTCTAATTGACTACTTATCACACTAAAGTAAGGTAGTCAAAACACTCGCTGGCAAAGAGTGGAACAACCACAGTATAAATAATAATTTCTACTTTAGATACAAGGCCAGTAATTTGGGTAAAGAGGAAAGTCAATTGAATCAACTCCAGTACTTGACTGGTACTTTATTTTATCTATTCCAAAAGGCAAAATTGACCGTGGCAGGATTTGAACTTGGAATGTAAAGAGCTGGAACTAACTACAGTATAAATAATACAATTCTATTACAATTTAATAAAAGTATAACAATGAACAATTTCCTTACCTGCCGACAAACTCCGCAAAACTTGGTCGCACAGCAAAACCCTCCCGACGGATTTTAGTAGTTTCCAAAACTCCTGTGTATTGAAGCTAAGGTGCAAGAAATAGATATATATAAAAGATATTGTTAGGACATGTATTTAAATTGAATTCTTTTTAATGTTTTACACATACTTGAGGTAAATGTGGTTAGCACCTTTCAAACAAGACTAATAATACTCTCATTGCTATACAAATCACCATGTCAACAACAACAACACAACACATCATCATCATCACTGTTTTATGTCCACACTAGCATGGGTTAGACGAGTTGTACTGTTGTGGGCAAAGCCAGGTCAGGTGACCATGTCTTGCTCATACAGAACTGATTTTGGCTTGGTTTTTACAGCTGGATGTCCTTCCTAACGCCAACCCCATTTACAGTGCGGACTAGGTGCTTTTTGTCATGACACCTACATGACCTCTTTACAGTGGGAGTGGGTGGGGGCATAATGTATATATGCTTCAGCTTTGGCCTGTCGGGTCTTCAGTATTACTGTACAATTGGGCAGGTCAGCTTTTATCACCTCATCCCAGGTTTTCTTGGGTTTCCCTAGAACTTAAAATTTTTTACTTCAAATGACTTCAAATTTACTTCAATTACTTCAAATTTTTACTCTCATTATCATCACTTTCTCTGCTAACAAGGGTTGGACAGGTCACCATGGACTAAGTCAGTACTTAATCGGAGGTCTTGACCTCTGAAAAAGGCCAAGGGATGCACACTTGCTTATATACATTCCTTCACTTTATAGAGTGCACCAGGTGCATTTTATCATGACACTAGCACTAAGGAGGTTGTTATGTCTTTGACATAAGCAAAAATACTTCATTTGTTTTGCAGGTTTTCTGTGGCTAATGCCTTTCTATCACCAACCATTTTACAGACTGGTGTGTTTTATTATGTCACACAACTGAACAGTCCTCACAACCCTTTTTGGCCGGAAGAATAATTTGTCAACTCCTCTCTCAGTACTCTTTAAATAGCAAATGTTTTTATTTTGTGAGTTTAACCTGTTGACTGTCACATATATTTTATGCAGACAGGTTTTTTCCAGTAAAATGGCTATTTTTTTAAACAAACATTTATTAACAACACATATCTGAATGATTGACGAATGTCACATCAATAAACTAGTAATCCCAACTAGCTTTGAAGTTATGAACTGTTGGAAAAGAGTTCAAAGATTAGGACCAGTTATCTCGTCCATGACAAGAGGTTAACATTTTTTAAATCAGTGAAGTAACACAAGTCAATAAAACCTTATTAAATGTTAAAGTTTACTTTACCTGTGATCGAATGTATTTCTCATCAAAGATATTTGGTTTTTTCTCATGATTTGGCTTGAGGCAACGAATGAAAATTGGAACAGAAACACTCATCTTTTCCATCAAAACAATCAAAGAATTCTGAAAAATATAAAACAAGATTATATAGCAATAGATTAAGAACTCTCATTAACAGCAGATGTCAGTTGAATGAAGCCAATTGGCTATTGTTATTATAACAGTCTGCAGTGGATTGGCAGTATCGGTAGAGAGTCGGACACCATGCTTTGCAGCAGAGTTACAGTCCTTTACGATCTGAGTTCAAATCCTGCAGAGGTCAACTTTGCCTTTCATCCTTACGGGGTCGATAAAATAAAGCTCCAATAACGTACTGGGGTCAATTTAATCGACTTTCCCCTCCTGCAAAATTGCTGGCCTTGTGCCTATACCAGAAATCGTTATTATAACAGTCTGCACACATTACCATCCCTCCGATCCAATAACTGTACAGAATTCTGCTTGTCCTCCCAATCACATTCCATATCTTTTCTTTTGAAAAATGGGTGATAACCTCGAAATATCATGAAACATAAGTTAAATGTAAATTGTTGGTTTGTTTTGTTTATCTTACTTTAATCTAGTTTTCACTCATTTCACTCACATTTGCAGTGTGTTGGCTTTCCCCAAACAACCCTAACCAAAAATATTTAAATTTATGACAACAGTATAAAAGTCATGTGAAATAAGTGAAGCCTAACTTTTGGTTTAGTCATCATCCTGGCAGGTGAATTCAATGGACATGTGGGACAGTACCAAGATGGATTCAGTGGAGTTCATGGCAGCTATGGTTATAGCTCAAGAAATGAAAAGGGATTAAGGGTCCTGGAATTCTGTGCTGCAAATGAACTAACTATTTGCAACAGAAATTTCAGGAAACCAGCTAGCCATCTGATCGTATATCAATCAGGTGAACACACAAGCCAAATTGATTACTTACTTGTAAGACAACAAGATAAACAGACTAATAAATACTAATGCACCACCCAACACAAGTTAGTTATTAGTGAGATCAAAATAAACACAAGACAGTTACGCAGGAAAATATGGAGACAGGGGGTTTGGAAGCTAAAGAACCTACAGAATGCATTTGATGAAAGGGGTGATGAGCTAGATACATATAATGTAGAAGACAACTGGAAATTCCTTTGTGACAACTTTTTGTGAACTATTGATGAGACTTGTGGCTGTAGTAAAGCCCTAGCCAGACAGAGAGTAACCTGGTGGAGAAACATCACAGTAGATAGAACCATTAAAGTTAAGAGACAGGCATGGAAAGACTGGAAAAATGGGGGTAGCAGAAACCGGTACCAGGTGGCTAAGAGAGAAGCTAGTTGACAGATATACACAGCTTGGAGAAAGGAAGAAAAAGAAAGTTTGCCAATGTCCTGAGACATGAGGATCAGAGATGTGAAGTGTTTCACATTGCAAGGTAGTGTGTTAGAAATGACACTGGTGTATTTAACACCACTGATGCTCAAAAGAAAGAGGCCTGGAAATGTTACTATGAGAGATTGATGAATGCAGAGAATGAATGGGAGGAAGAGAAACTACCCTCAACTTACCCAACAGAAGGACCAACTATTGAAGTTGGCAGTTATAGGGTCAAAGAAGTAATTAAAGAGATGAAGAATGGTAAAGCCATAGGACCATCAGAGATAGTTGCTGAGATGCTAAAAACATCATAAGTAGGAGTTGAACTAGTAACCTGCATAGTCAATCAGGTAATACAGGACAGAGTGAAACTCAATGACTGGCACAGCAGTACAATCATAAATTGCTACAAGGTTAAAGATGATATGACAGAAAGAATTATAGCACAACTAATTAGGGAAATCAATTCAAGAGGAGTATCCCATATTATGTAAAAGAGTTTTAGCAATTTTATTACAATGTTCAACTTCTTATATATGTGAACTAGGCTTCTCAACATTAAACATCAAAAACAAGAAGCATGAGAGATTACGTACAACGGAAGAAGAAATGAGGGTGTGTCTGTCTCATATTCGACCAAACATTGAGGAAATTATGAATAAAAGCCAGGCACAAATTTCTCACTAAAGAAGCCAGCTATTTGACTGATGAAATTCGAAACACTGCAATAAAGTAAGTTCATAGCTGTGTTTTTCTTTATTTAGTTTAAGTCATTCTATGTCTATGACTTGTCTGTGTCTACAGTTGTATGCTGTCTATGACTAGTCTGTGTCTACAGCTGTATGCTGTCTATGACTAGTCTGTGTCTACAGTTGTATGCCGTCTATGACTAGTCTGTGTCTACAGCTGTATGCCGTCTATGACTAGCCTGTGTCTACAGTTGTATGCCGTCTATGACTAGTCTGTGTCTACAGTTGTATACCGTCTATGACTAGTCTGTGTCTACAGTTGTATGCCATCTATGACTAGCCTGTGTCTACAGTTGTATGCCATCTATGACTAGTCAATGTCTACAGCTGTATGCCATCTATGACTAGTCTGTGTCTACAGTTGTATGCCGTCTATGACTAGTCTGTGTCTACAGTTGTATACCATCTATGACTAGTCTGTGTCTACAGTTGTATGCCGTCTATGACTAGTCTGTGTCTACAGTTGTATGCCGTCTATGACTAGTCTGTGTCTACAGTTGTATGCCATCTATGACTAGCCTGTGTCTACAGTTGTATGCCGTCTATGACTAGTCTGTGTCTCCAGCTGTATGCTGTCTATGGCTAGTCTGTGTCTACAGTTGTATGCTGTCTATGACTAGTCTGTGTCTACAGTTGTATGCCATCTATGACTAGTCTGTGTCTACAGCTGTATGCTGTCTATGACTAGTCTGTGTCTACAGTTGTATGCCATCTATGACTAGTCTGTGTCTCCAGCTGTATGCCATCTATGACTAGTCTGTGTCTACAGTTGTATGCCGTCTATGACTAGCCTGTGTCTACAGTTGTATACCGTATATGACTAGTCTGTGTCTACAGTTGTATGCTGTCTATGACTAGTCTGTGTCTCCAGCTGTATGCCATCTATGACTAGTCTGTGTCTACAGTTGTATGCCGTCTATGACTAGTCTGTGTCTCCAGCTGTATGCCATCTATGACTAGTCTGTGTCTACAGTTGTATGCCGTCTATGACTAGTCTGTGTCTCCAGCTGTATGCCATCTATGACTAGTCTGTGTCTACAGTTGTATGCCATCTATGACTAGTCTGTGTCTACAGTTGTATGCCGTCTATGACTAGTCTGTGTCTACAGTTGTATGCCGTCTATGACTAGTCTGTGTCTACAGTTGTATACCGTCTATGACTAGTCTGTGTCTACAGTTGTATGCCGTCTATGACTAGTCTGTGTCTATGGTTGTATGCCATCTATGACTAGTCTGTGTCTACAGTTGTATGCCGTCTATGACTAGTCTGTGTCTCCAGTTGTATGCCATCTATGACTAGCCTGTGTCTACAGTTGTATGCCGTCTATGACTAGTCTGTGTCTCCAGCTGTATGCCATCTATGACTAGTCTGTGTCTACAGTTGTATGCCATCTATGACTAGTCTGTGTCTCCAGCTGTATGCCATCTATGACTAGTCTGTGTCTCCAGCTGTATGCCATCTATGACTAGTCTGTGTCTCCAGCTGTATGCCATCTATGACTAGTCTGTGTCTCCAGCTGTATGCCATCTATGACTAGTCTGTGTCTACAGTTGTATGCCATCTATGACTAGTCTGTGTCTCCAGCTGTATGCCATCTATGACTAGTCTGTGTCTACAGTTGTATGCTGTCTATGACTAGTCTGTGTCTCCAGCTGTATGCCATCTATGACTAGTCTGTGTCTACAGTTGTATGCTGTCTATGACTAGTCTGTGTCTACAGTTGTATGCCATCTATGACTAGTCTGTGTCTCCAGCTGTATGCTGTCTATGACTAGTCTGTGTCTACAGTTGTATGCCATCTATGACTAGTCTGTGTCTACAGTTGTATGCCATCTATGACTAGTCTGTGTCTACAGTTGTATGCCATCTATGACTAGTCTGTGTCTACAGTTGTATGCCGTCTATGACTAGCCTGTGTCTACAGTTGTATGCTGTCTATGACTAGTCTGTGTCTATAGTTGTATGCCATCTATGACTAGTCTGTGTCTCCAGCTGTATGCCATCTATGACTAGTCTGTGTCTACAGTTGTATGCCATCTATGACTAGTCTGTGTCTACAGTTGTATGCCATCTATGACTAGTCTGTGTCTACAGTTGTATGCCGTCTATGACTAGCCTGTGTCTACAGTTGTATGCTGTCTATGACTAGTCTGTGTCTATAGTTGTATGCCATCTATGACTAGTCTGTGTCTCCAGCTGTATGCCATCTATGACTAGTCTGTGTCTACAGTTGTATGCCATCTATGACTAGTCTGTGTCTCCAGCTGTATGCCATCTATGACTAGTCTGTGTCTACAGTTGTATGCCATCTATGACTAGTCTGTGTCTCCAGCTGTATGCCATCTATGACTAGTCTCTGTCTCCAGCTGTATGCCATCTATGACTAGTCTGTGTCTCCAGCTGTATGCCATCTATGACTAGTCTGTGTCTCCAGCTGTATGCCATCTATGACTAGTCTGTGTCTCCAGCTGTATGCCATCTATGACTAGTCTGTGTCTCCAGCTTTATGCTGTCTATGATTTGCCATGTTTTTATTTTGTAAAATTCAAATATTTTTCATATATATTTAGCCAGGTGTGCTGCTATTTTTCATGTGTTCCAAGGTGTGCCGTTGGTCAAAAAAGGACGAGAACCACTGAGCTAGACTAAGGATAGGATGCAAGACATTTAGAGAGCTACTCCCACTGTTGACTACAAAAGATTTCTCCCTACATACAAAAGGAAGGCTGTATGACACCTGTATGGAAAATGTGATGCTGCATGGTAGTGAAACATGGGTAGTGACTATTTTAAACTGGATAGAAACAGTTATCATTAGCGTCAGACGCCATGCTTTGAAGCATAGAGTTATAGCCCTTTGCGTTATGAGTTCAAATCCGCTGAGGTTAACTTTGCCTTTCATCTTTACGGGGTCAATAAAATAAAGTACCAGTAATGCACTGGGGTAATTGATGGCCTTGTGCCAAAAGTAGAAACAATTATTATCATCATCCTTTTATCCTCACTTTTTCCATGCTTGCATGGTTGGAAGGGTCTTTTCCAGCATAGCTTCTCTCTACTCATTGTGTTCCTTTGTCATCTCCTCTGTGAGCTTCAATGATTTGAGATCAGCTCTCATCACCTCTGCCCGAGTCTTCCTTGGTTTTTGTTGTAGAGGAAAAAACCCTGAACACCCCTGTGTAACTAAAAGTGGACTAGGCAAAAAGTCTATAAATAAGAACTGAAGTGAACTGTGTGTACGGAGTCTCATTGTAATCTCTCGGTAGTTCAGAATTACGCCTGGTGAATACCTTGAGTTTTTTTACTGATATACAAAACAGGGGTTTCACACCATTATAATAGTCTTCCTCAACTGCAGCCTCCTTCCACCAGCATCATATTCATCACATGTCTATACCAGTGCAGTCTTCATTCTTACACACTATATCTGATTCCTTTTGTACTCACTTTATCAGGTTGTCGACATCTCTTCTTCTCCTTTTCATCCTCCTCCTCATCATCATCATTGTCATTGCTGCACTGCCACAGCCTTACATAAACAGGGACAAGATAAGAACTGTTGATCTTCCAGCTGATAGACCAATACCCTATCAGCTCAGTCAGTTGTGACTCACCATAACCCTTTAGCATTTAAACTGGCCGTATCTGGCCATAATTCTCTCACGTCTTTCTGTTCAAACCGGCCGTAACTTGCTACTCATACTGACATTAAGATATTGTTCTCAAAACAAATAACATCAAAATCTCATAGATTTGATATTATATGAGATAAAGCCTTTACCTCAAAAATACAATAATATATATAGAGTAATGTAAATGCTAAAGGGTTAAACAATATGCAAGATAAAAAAAAAGTAGTCTTACCTTAAATTGGGCACCAACGGTTAGTTTCCGCACTTTATCCATATAGTGAGTCTCCTAGAAATGTTAGAAGTATTACATAAATATCACACAATTTATGATTATATCAGAATTAAATTTAAAGTAATTTCTAAATATGACTCAGGATTTAAACTTTATATAAATATATTGGCGTAGCTTGGGGATCAGAGAGTCACTCCAGGTAGAACTGCTACTTCTCTGACTTGAGAGATCTCAGCACCGATACTATGGGCATATGGTTAGAATGTCTCAGGAAAGAATCACTGGACAGATTTTACGGGCAAAACCAACTGGTAGGAGACCTAAGGGTAGACCCCGAGCAAGATGGTTGGATAACATCCATGAGCTTGGCTGGTCTGGAGCAAAAACCACAGTTTATCAGCTAGCTTGGACTCAACAATCTCCTTGTATTTCTTTGCCAGACATTTAGCATTGACTTTACTGGGGAGGCTTAACAAGGCGATTTCTCTGGAATTGGAACAATCTCTCTTGTCTCACTTTTTGAAAATTGGGATTATCACTCCTGATAGCCATTGCTTAGGTGCCTTTCCAGAGAATACCTTCTCTATTTAAGGATTTTAACATCTTGGGCTGGATTTCATCTTACCCAGTGACCTTGCCACATTTGAGCTTTTTAATTGCTCTTGTGACCCCAGCCTCTGAGAGATTAGTCACCACTTCCAGATGCACCTTGTGTATATCAGAAGATGCTGTTGTGACCTTGTTTAGGAGATCAGCAAAGTATTCTCTTCACCTTGTGAGGATGCACCTCTGTGAAGAGAGGAGAACCCCAGACATGTTCTTGATAGGTGTGGAGAAGGGCTTCTTATCACAAAGTTGGCGGATGGTCTGCCAGAACACTTTACTTGCTGATCTGAAGTCAGCTTAACCACAAATTCCTCCCGTGTCTTAACTTTGGACACCTCTACTGTCTCTGCTGCAATTCTTTGTGCCTGCTTGTAGCACAAGTGCAAGGGGGGGGGGGGGGGACGACACTTATTTCCAAGCCAAGCTTTGTAAGCCTTTTTCTTTGCTTGGATGGCAACAAAGCCTCTTTCACCCACAGCATTTATTAGCTGAAGCAGAAACTGCTGAGCTAAACAATCTCCACACTGTCACAACATCCTCAGTTTGCTCAGGGAGTTCTCTGAATTTAGATGCAATAGTATCTGCATACATTATCCTGACTTCCTTCTCCACTAAAGCTTCCCACTTTATCCTGTAGGTCGCCCTGGACCTGCCAGTTTTGCGAGCTTCATTGCTAGAACAGAAGTCTAATAAAGCCTCTCCAATTGTATTTAGATCGGAGTTACCATTCCTTCCTATCACTCCGGTGGCCAGTGCCAACATGTGATTTGAAGTCTTCTATCAAGATATATGACTTAAGTCTTAACTACATCTAATGCTGAAGTGACTTCATCAAGGAAGGATCTGCATTTGGATTCCTTGTTTGGTGCATAAACTTGCATCACTCGCAGAGACCTACCTTTCAGCCTAAGCTTCTAGAGGCAAATCCTCCCTCCTAATGGGATCCAGACCACAACACATTCTGAAAATTCTCTATATAAAAATAATTTCTTACCTTGAAATTTAAGTCTTTCAGTCTGGCAGCTGATCGAGGGTCAAAAGTTCCCGTTCGCTTTATGTGACCTTGAAAGGATATAACAATAAAAAGTTATGTGGAAATATTCA
The DNA here is from genome assembly GCA_964016885.1 of Eledone cirrhosa. Taxonomy (NCBI): domain Eukaryota; kingdom Metazoa; phylum Mollusca; class Cephalopoda; order Octopoda; family Eledonidae; genus Eledone; species Eledone cirrhosa. The sequence continues at coordinate 121,766,015 of OZ024745.1, forward strand.
ACAATTATCTCTGCTTTACTTGGCTCAATTTAGTTAACTGTGTAATTCTCAAATGAATTTGTCTTCGTGCTAACATAAAAAATAATTATTATTATAGCTAGTAATATATGCTTACGCTGTATTTGACTAAATAAATTAGTCTATTAGTTGGGATTTGAAAAAACCCTCTGAATGGAAAAAAGGATGAGTATTGATGTACAAGGGACACAACCCCCATCTTTGGTTTGCCGGACCAATGTGTTACCATTACACCAATACACCCCCAACCATTCAATTAGAAGCTATAATCATAGCGTATATATATATATATATATATATATATATATATATATAATATATATATATATATATATAAAGATACAAAGCAGGCTTTGTTTTCATTTGTAGAAGCTGTTCCCAAGTGTCAACTAGAAACTCAAGAGACAGCAAGATAATGTGTTAAGATAATACACAAGTTCCATTTGTATGAGTGTGTGTATATATTTGAGTGCATGAAGATCTGTATGAATAATTTTTATTTGGGTATTTTTAAAATTCAAAATTCCATATGTATGTACATAAACATATTAATATTATAGATAATACAGGTACCTAAAAACAGTTTTTTTATTAATGCATTTTTGCTTTTTTTCAAGATGTCTAAGATTTCAGCTGGTTGTGTGTCTCTGTTCTTTTCTAGCCAGTTATTAGTATTGTAAGTGACCTGTAATAAAATGAAATAATGAAATATGGTGAATTATATAAAAGTTTATGAAATAATTTTACAATTATTTTGTTGTTTAGAGATAAAATTATTTCTTTCCTTGAAGATAAAATTATTTTATACTTAAAATATTATAATTCTATTTTCCTATGGTAATAAATTTAGATTCTTTTGAGTTGTTCATCACGACTGTAGTATGGAGAAGACTATTCTTTTGTGAGAAAAAGGAAAAAATATTATAAGCCATTGGCTAATATGTTTTGTTTTTTTTCTTACCACTTATTTCATTTTTCAATGCTTTAAAAGTCTATATTTTGATTGCTCCATTAGAATCCTCTTCATAAAGTGGGGAAAAAGTAATAAATTGCTGAACATGAATAGTCATTTGAAAATCATAGATAGTCATATTTATTTTATTTCATATTAGTATTAGTGCTCCAACATAGTGTTTTATATATATATATATCTGATACCATCAACACCATAAACACAGAGCTGGAATATATAACAACTGACTAACTGCCTGATGAGGTCATAGCCATTCAATGGCTATCATCGAAATATATATAGCAGTAAATAAAGGATTATGAGACCATGCAATTGACTTATGTTTCGTCACTATATATATATATATAAATTACACAATTATCAAAGTTATGTTCAAATCATTTTATTGCTGACAATCGTTTCTTCCAAACTTTCGTTTGGAGTCATCGGAGCATTAGCAATAAAATGATTTGAACATAACTTTGATAATTGTGTAATTTATATTCCTGCTCCGTAAAACACCTGATGTTCTTACATTGAGCTATTTTTCTTACTGGTAATAAGGTAGTAATAAATTACTGACCTTTCCTGTTTATAGTTGTTTATACTATATACATAACTATAAATAGTATCATTATTATATATATAAAGGGCGGTGGATTGGCAGTATCGGTAGAGGGTCGGACAGCATGCTTTGAAGCATAGAGTTACGTCCCTTTATGATCTGAGTTCAAATCCCGCCGAGGTTAACTTTGCCTTTCATCCTTACGGGGTCGATAAAATAAAGTACCAGTAATGCACTGGGTAATTGCTGGCCTTGTGCCAAAAAGTAGAAACAATTATTATTATATATATATATATATATATATATACACACATATATACGTGTTGTAAATCGAATAATATTACAAGATGTTTATGAAAAACATTTGACGGCCTTTTGCTATGAACTTTTAAGGTTGTAATCACCATCAAACATCCTTAGTCTCAATAAAAACAAGGGGGAAGTAACCAATAACATTGTTTCTCTCTTGTTGGTGGTTGTCAAGGCTACATACCCACCTAGTTACCAGAAGCTAGAATATTATAGATTTCTCACTTATATATATAAAGGCGTGTGGCTGAGGGGTTAGAGAATTGGATTCACAATCTTGAGGTTGTGAGTTCGATTTCCGGACCAGGCGATCCTTGAGCAAGAGACTTAATTTCATATTCCTCCTTCTACCTGGATTTGCAACTGATAGATAGTATTAGCAATTGGAAAGACCAATGAAAACATTGTTTTCTGAGTTTGATTTGATGAGCTTCACCCTATTCGTTAAGCGAATGAGGTCTGGGATCATGTCAATCGACTGTCGAATGTTGGTATATGAGCTGACGAAGCTCATTTGCATACAGAGTGGCAGCCAGCCCAGCTTTAATTAACAATTAGTATTGACGCTCCAACAAAACATTATGTATCATCATCATTCATCATTTCATTTTACGTCCGCTTTTTCCCTGCTTGCAAGGGTGGGACGGGAACTGATTCTGGCTTGATTTCTACAGCTGGATGCCCTTCCTAACACCAACCTCATTTACAGTGAGTGCTGGGTGCTTTTTTGCCGTGGCACCTCCACGACCACTTTGCAGTGGAATGATAGGGACCCCAGTCCCTATCATCTCATTTCTACAGCTGAGTAAACTGGAGCAATGTGAAATAAAGTCTCTTGCTCAAGGAAACAACACATTACCCGGTCTGAGAATTGAACTCACAACCTTTCGATTGCAAGGCCAATGCTCTAACCACTAAGCCATGTGCCTCCATTGTATATATATATGTATAGTATATTTGGTAATATACTGTATGTTTAATTAAAAACATTTTGAAGACCTTCCGCTATTATTTTAAAGTAGTGACTATGTCACTTACTTCTTTTTTCAGCAAAGGAAGGGAGAGAAGCTGACAGATCTGTTTCACACTGTTGGTGTTCCTCAGAGCAACGTACTCGCTGACCTCTGCCGAAAATTATAGAGGCTGGATTCTTATAGAATTCCAGTAATAATCAGGAACTGATTATACAGAGCGATTGCCAGTCCAGCAAAAATTAAAAATGACAGAGCACCAATCCTAATGTATATATATATATATATATATATATATATATAGGATGTCTATTTCATATTACTTTTTAGTAAATGCTGTTGTTGGATCTTCATAATTTCTCATGAGGAGTACTGGTTCAATCAACAAAACTGCCTGCTTGTGAAATCAACGTGCAAGTGACTGAGCATCCCACAAACACATGCACCCTTAATGTAGTTCTTAGGGATATTCAACATAACACAGTGTGTGACAAGGCTGGCCCCTTCAATTACAGGTACAAACTCATTTTTGCCAGTTGAGTGAACTGGAGCAACAGAAAATAAAGTGTCTTGCCCAAGGAAACAACATGTCACTTGGAATGGTAATCAAACTCACGACCTTATGATCATAAGTCAAACACCTTACCCATTTAACCATGCATAATAAAGTAACAATAAACAATAATAAAGTCGAAAAAATCACAAGATTTTAACCATAAATGCATTTCTGTTTCACTGGAGATTTTCACTGTGAAAATCTTAGATTCCTATTTGAAAGTAAAATAATTGTTTCTACTTTTGGCACAAGGCCAGCAATTATCCCAGTGTATTACTGGTACTTTATTTTATCGACCCCGTAAGGATGAAAGGCAAAGTTAACCTCGGCGGGATAAATAATTGTTTCTACTTTAGGCACAAGGCCAGCAAATTACCCAGTGCATTACTGGTACTTTATTTTATCGACCCCGTAAGGATGAAAGGCAAAGTCAACCTCGGCGGGATTTGAACTCAGATCGTAAAGGGACGTAACTATGCTGGAAAGCATGGCGTCCGACCCTCTACCGATACTGCCAATCCACCACCACCCACTCGGCGGGATAAATAATGCCAACCAGTATTAAGTATGTTAATACAACTTAACTATTTATTGCATGAATGGTATCTCTGAATTATATAACATATATGTACCCGTAACTCCCTAGGGAGTTATAGGTGTGCCATATTGACATATGGCCGTTTTAGGGCATTTTAAAACCTAACAGGGCCCATCTTCTCTCCACATCTGAATACAACAGATTTCATCCAGAGAAGGATAGAGAGTGAGAGAGATAGAGAGAGTGAGAGAATGGAAGTGAGAGAGAGATAGAGAGAGTGAGAGAATGGAAGTGAGAGAGAGATAGAGAGAGTGAGAGAATGGAAGTGAGAAAGAGATAGAGAGAGTGAGAGAATAGAAGTGAGAGAGAGAAAGAGAGAGTGAGAGAATGGAAGTGAGAGAGAGATAGAGAGAGTGAGAGAATGGAAGTGAGAGAGAGATAGAGAGAGTGAGAGAATGGAAGTGAGAAAGAGATAGAGAGAGTGAGAGAATGGAAGTGAGAGAGAGAATGGAAGTGAGAGAGAGAGAGATAGAGAGAGTGAGAGAATGGAAGTGAGAGAGAGATAGTGAGAGAATAGAAGTTAGAGAGAGTGAGAGAATGGAAGTGAGAGAGAGATAGAGAGAGAGAGAATGGAAGTGAGAAAGAGATAGAGAGAGTGAGAGAATGGAAGTGAGAGAGAGAATGGAAGTGAGAGAGAGATAGAGAGAGTGAGAGAATGGAAGTGAGAAAGAGATAGAGAGAGTGAGAGAATGGAAGTGAGAGAGAGAATGGAAGTGAGAGAGAGATAGAGAGAGTGAGAGAATGGAAGTGAGAGAGAGATAGAGAGAGTGAGAGAATGGAAGTGAGAAAGAGATAGAGAGAGTGAGAGAATGGAAGTGAGAAAGAGATAGAGAGAGTGAGAGAATGGAAGTGAGAAAGAGATAGAGAGAGTGAGAGAATGGAAGTGAGAGAGAGATAGAGAGTGAGAGAATGGAAGTGAGAGAGAGATAGAGAGAGTGAGAGAATGGAAGTGAGAGAGAGATAGAGAGAGTGAGAGAATGGAAGTGAGAGAGAGATAGAGAGAGTGAGAGAATGGAAGTGAGAGAGAGATAGAGAGAGTGAGAGAATGGAAGTGAGAGAGAGATAGAGAGAGTGAGAGAATGGAAGTGAGAGAGAGATAGAGAGAGTGAGAGAATGGAAGTGAGAGAGAGATAGAGAGAGTGAGAGAATGGAAGTGAGAGAGAGATAGAGAGAGTGAGAGAATGGAAGTGAGAGAGAGATAGAGAGAGTGAGAGAATGGAAGTGAGAGAGAGATAGAGAGAGTGAGAGAATGGAAGTGAGAGAGAGATAGAGAGAGTGAGAGAATGGAAGTGAGAGAGAGATAGAGAGAGTGAGAGAATGGAAGTGAGAGAGAGATAGAGCGAGTGAGAGAATGGAAGTGAGAAAGAGATAGAGCGAGTGAGAGAATGGAAGTGAGAAAGAGATAGAGCGAGTGAGAGAATGGAAGTGAGAAAGAGATAGAGCGAGTGAGAGAATGGAAGTGAGAGAGAGATAGAGAGAGTGAGAGAATGGAAGTGAGAAAGAGATAGAGAGAGTGAGAGAATGGAAGTGAGAGAGAGATAGAGAGAGTGAGAGAATGGAAGTGAGAAAGAGATAGAGAGAGTGAGAGAATGGAAGTGAGAAAGAGATAGAGAGAGTGAGAGAATGGAAGTGAGAAAGAGATAGAGCGAGTGAGAGAATGGAAGTGAGAAAGAGATAGAGCGAGTGAGAGAATGGAAGTGAGAAAGAGATAGAGCGAGTGAGAGAATGGAAGTGAGAAAGAGATAGAGCGAGTGAGAGAATGGAAGTGAGAAAGAGATAGAGCGAGTGAGAGAATGGAAGTGAGAGAGAGATAGTGAGAGAATGGAAGTGAGAGAGAGAATGGAAGTGAGAGAGAGATAGAGAGAGTGAGAGAATGGAAGTGAGAGAGAGATAGAGAGAGTGGAAGTGAGAAAGAGATAGAGAGAGTGAGAGAATGGAAGTGAGAGAGAGATAGTGAGAGAATGGAAGTGAGAGAGAGAATGGAAGTGAGAGAGAGATAGAGAGAGTGAGAGAATGGAAGTGAGAAAGAGATAGAGCGAGTGAGAGAATGGAAGTGAGAAAGAGATAGAGAGAGTGAGAGAATGGAAGTGAGAAAGAGATAGAGAGAGTGAGAGAGATAGAGAGAGTGAGAGAATGGAAGTGAGAGAGAGATAGTGAGAGAATGGAAGTGAGAGAGAGAATGGAAGTGAGAGAGAGATAGAGAGAGTGAGAGAATGGAAGTGAGAGAGAGATAGAGAGAGTGAGAGAATGGAAGTGATAGAGAGATAGAGAGAGTGAGAGAATGGAAGTGAGAGAGAGAGTGAGAGAATGGAAGTGAGAAAGAGATAGAGAGAGTGAGAGAATGGAAGTGAGAAAGAGATAGAGAGAGTGAGAGAATGGAAGTGAGAGAGAGATAGAGAGAGTGAGAGAATGGAAGTGAGAGAGAGATAGAGAGAGTGAGAGAATGGAAGTGAGAAAGAGATAGAGAGAGTGAGAGAATGGAAGTGAGAAAGAGATAGAGAGAGTGAGAGAATGGAAGTGAGAAAGAGATAGAGAGAGTGAGAGAATGGAAGTGAGAAAGAGATAGAGAGAGTGAGAGAATGGAAGTGAAAAAGAGATAGAGAGAGTGAGAGAATGGAAGTGAGAAAGAGATAGAGAGAGTGAGAGAATGGAAGTGAGAAAGAGATAGAGAGAGTGAGAGAATGGAAGTGAGAAAGAGATAGAGAGAGTGAGAGAATGGAAGTGAGAAAGAGATAGAGAGAGTGAGAGAATGGAAGTGAGAAAGAGATAGAGAGAGTGAGAGAATGGAAGTGAGAAAGAGATAGAGAGAGTGAGAGAATGGAAGTGAGAAAGAGATAGAGAGAGTGAGAGAATGGAAGTGAGAAAGAGATAGAGAGAGTGAGAGAGATAGAGAGAGTGAGAGAATGGAAGTGAGAGAGAGATAGAGAGAGAATGGAAGTGAGAGAGAGAGAGTGAGAGAATGGAAGTGAGAGAGAGATAGTGAGAGAATGGAAGTGAGAGAGAGATAGAGAGAGTGAGAGAATGGAAGTGAGAGAGAGATAGAGAGAGTGGAAGTGAGAAAGAGATAGAGAGAGTGAGAGAATGGAAGTGAGAGAGAGAATGGAAGTGAGAGAGAGATAGAGAGAGTGAGAGAATGGAAGTTAGAGAGAGTGAGAGAATGGAAGTTAGAGAGAGTGAGAGAATGGAAGTGAGAGAGAGATAGAGAGAGTGAGAGAATGGAAGTGAGAGAGAGAGTGAGAGAATGGAAGTGAGAAAGAGATAGAGAGAGTGAGAGAATGGAAGTGAGAGACAGATAGAGAGAGTGAGAGAATGGAAGTGAGAGAGAGATAGAGAGAGTGAGAGAATGGAAGTGAGAAAGAGATAGAGAGTGAGAGAATGGAAGTGAGAAAGAGATAGAGAGAGTGAGAGAATGGAAGTGAGAAAGAGATAGAGAGAGTGAGAGAATGGAAGTGAGAGAGAGATAGAGAGAGTGAGAGAATGGAAGTTAGAGAGAGTGAGAGAATGGAAGTTAGAGAGAGTGAGAGAATGGAAGTGAGATAGAGAGAGTGAGAGAATGGAAGTGAGAGAGAGAGAGAGAGATAGAGAGATAGAGAGAGTGAGAGAATGGAAGTGAGAAAGAGATGGAGAGAGTGAGAGAATGGAAGTGAGAAAGAGATAGAGAGAGTGAGAGAATGGAAGTGAGATAGAGAGAGTGAGAGAATGGAAGTGAGATAGAGAGAGTGAGAGAATGGAAGTGAGAGAGATAGAGAGAGTGAGAGAATGGAAGTGAGAAAGAGATAGAGAGAGTGAGAGAATGGAAGTGAGAAAGAGATAGAGAGAGTGAGAGAATGGAAGTGAGATAGAGAGAGTGAGAGAATGGAAGTGAGAGAGAGATAAAGAGAGTGAGAGAATGGAAGTGAGAGAGAGATAGAGAGAGTGAGAGAATGGAAGTGAGAGAGAGATAGAGAGAGTGAGAGAATGGAAGTGAGAGAGTGAGAGAATGGAAGTGAGATAGAGAGAGTGAGAGAATGGAAGTGAGAGAGAGATAGAGAGAGTGAGAGAATGGAAGTGAGAGAGAGAGAGAGAGATAGAGAGAGTGAGAGAATGGAAGTGAGAAAGAGATAGAGAGAGTGAGAGAATGGAAGTTAGAGAGAGTGAGAGAATGGAAGTGAGAGAGAGATAGAGAGAGTGAGAGAATGGAAGTGAGAGAGAGAGAGAGAGATAGAGAGAGTGAGAGAATGGAAGTGAGAAAGAGATAGAGAGAGTGAGAGAATGGAAGTGAGAAAGAGATAGAGAGAGTGAGAGAATGGAAGTGAGATAGAGAGAGTGAGAGAATGGAAGTGAGATAGAGAGAGTGAGAGAATGGAAGTGAGAAAGAGATAGAGAGGAAGACTCCATTTGGTAAATCATTTTATGAATGTATGTTGAGTAAAGCTATATCATCATCATCATCATTGTCGATTCACATCTATCTTCCACGTTAGCATGGGTTAGACGGGTTTGTCCTAATTAGAGGCAAGTTGGGTCGGGTGACCATGTCTCGCTCATATAGGAGAGTTTCTGGCTGGTTTTCTACGGCTGGATGCCCTTCCTAACGCCAACACAACACAGTGGGGACTAGGGAGAGTGGAGAGGCTTGGGGAAAAAAGATGTGGACAGGGTAGTAGGGGAGGTATGGTTACCGCTAAGGGAGGTGGATGAGAGGGGATAGCAGGCTGAGGACGGTGTTGCCTACTAGGTATAAGCCTCATCCTGAGAACAATAGAGGGTGGGTCTTCCGTAAAACTGCATAATGCCAGAGGTTGCTGTCTGGCCAGTTTTACTGAAGACCCGCCATCTATAGACTTAATGTAAGCAAATATCATATAAACGTAGCTGATCTCTTGGACTATTATGAAGTTAATGTAAGATATTGGGTGCTCCTGCATGGAGATGCTAAAAAATAGCTTACAAAATAGGGTGAAGCCCCTTAGAGACAGAAAAAAAAGTTGCCACTTTTATATATTTAAGTTTGGTTTATGATGTGTTAAATATATAATGAAATTACCTGTGCAGCATAATGTTTGATGGCAAACTGTTTGTCAGAAAAACTTTGGCTTGTCACAAAATCAATGTTGTTTCCAAAAGTTTCATTCAGTTTTTGAACATATGTAACATCTGTTGCCTGGTAATAGACATAAAAAAATTGTAAAATGTTTAAATCAATTATCTCTCCTTAGTCTGATTCATGTTTTTAATGTCTTAAGTGATTTACACACCCCTGGTCTAATGTCATTTACACACCCCTGGTCTAATGTCATTTACACATCCCTGGTCTAATGTCATTTACACATCCCTGGTCTAATGTCATTTACACACCCCTGGTCTAATGTCATTTACACACCCCTGGTCTAATGTCATTTACACACCCCTGGTCTAATGTCATTTAAACACCCCTGGTCTAATGTCATTTACACATCCCTGGTCTAATGTCATTTACACACCCCTGGTCTAATGTCATTTACACATCCCTGGTCTAATGTCATTTACACATCCCTGGTCTAATGTCATTTACACACCCCTGGTCTAATGTCATTTACACATCCCTGGTCTAATGTCATTTACACATCCCTGGTCTAATGTCATTTACACACCCCTGGTCTAATGTCATTTACACATCCCTGGTCTAATGTCATTTACACATCCCTGGTCTAATGTCATTTAAACACCCCTGGTCTAATGTCATTTACACATGCCTGGTCTAATGTCATTTACACATGCCTGGTCTAATGTCATTTACACACCCCTGGTCTAATGTCATTTAAACACCCCTGGTCTAATGTCATTTACACACCCCTGGTCTAATGTCATTTACACATGCCTGGTCTAATGTCATTTACACATCCCTGGTCTAATGTCATTTAAACACCCCTGGTCTAATTTCATTTACACATCCCTGGTCTAATGTCATTTACACATCCCTGGTCTAATGTCATTTACACATCCCTGGTCTAATGTCATTTACACACCCCTGGTCTAATGTCATTTACACACCCCTGGTCTAATGTCATTTACACATCCCTGGTCTAATGTCATTTAAACACCCCTGGTCTAATGTCATTTACACATGCCTGGTCTAATGTCATTTACACACCCCTGGTCTAATGTCATTTACACATCCCTGGTCTAATGTCATTTACACACCCCTGGTCTAATGTCATTTACACATCCCTGGTCTAATGTCATTTACACATCCCTGGTCTAATGTCATTTAAACACCCCTGGTCTAATGTCATTTAAACACCCCTGGTCTAATGTCATTTACACATGCCTGGTCTAATGTCATTTACACACCCCTGGTCTAATGTCATTTAAACACCCCTGGTCTAATGTCATTTACACACCCCTGGTCTAATGTCATTTACACATCCCTGGTCTAATGTCATTTACACACCCCTGGTCTAATGTCATTTACACACCCCTGGTCTAATGTCATTTACACACCCCTGGTCTAATGTCATTTACACATCCCTGGTCTAATGTCATTTACACATCCCTGGTCTAATGTCATTTACACACCCCTGGTCTAATGTCATTTACACATCCCTGGTCTAATGTCATTTACACATCCCTGGTCTAATGTCATTTACACATCCCTGGTCTAATGTCATTTACACATCCCTGGTCTAATGTCATTTACACATCCCTGGTCTAATGTCATTTACACATCCCTGGTCTAATGTCATTTACACACCCCTGGTCTAATGTCATTTACACATCCCTGGTCTAATGTCATTTACACACCCCTGGTCTAATGTCATTTACACACCCCTGGTCTAATGTCATTTACACACCCCTGGTCTAATGTCATTTACACATCCCTGGTCTAATGTCATTTACACATCCCTGGTCTAATGTCATTTACACATCCCTGGTCTAATGTCATTTACACATCCCTGGTCTAATGTCATTTACACATCCCTGGTCTAATGTCATTTACACATCCCTGGTCTAATGTCATTTACACACCCCTGGTCTTATGTCATTTACACATCCCTGGTCTAATGTCATTTACACATCCCTGGTCTAATGTCATTTACACACCCCTGGTCTAATGTCATTTACACATCCCTGGTCTAATGTCATTTACACACCCCTGGTCTAATGTCATTTACACACCCCTGGTCTAATGTCATTTACACACCCCTGGTCTAATGTCATTTACACATGCCTGGTCTAATGTCATTTACACACCCCTGGTCTAATGTCATTTACACATCCCTGGTCTAATGTCATTTACACATGCCTGGTCTAATGTCATTTACACACCCCTGGTCTAATGTCATTTACACACCCCTGGTCTAATGTCATTTACACATCCCTGGTCTAATGTCATTTACACATCCCTGGTCTAATGTCATTTACACATGCCTGGTCTAATGTCATTTACACACCCCTGGTCTAATGTCATTTAAACACCCCTGGTCTAATGTCATTTACACATCCCTGGTCTAATGTCATTTACACATCCCTGGTCTAATGTCATTTACACACCCCTGGTCTAATGTCATTTACACACCCCTGGTCTAATGTCATTTACACACCCCTGGTCTAATGTCATTTACACATCCCTGGTCTAATGTCATTTACACACCCCTGGTCTAATGTCATTTACACACCCCTGGTCTAATGTCATTTACACACCCCTGGTCTAATGTCATTTACACATCCCTGGTCTAATGTCATTTACACATCCCTGGTCTAATGTCATTTACACATGCCTGGTCTAATGTCATTTACACATCCCTGGTCTAATGTCATTTACACACCCCTGGTCTAATGTCATTTACACATGCCTGGTCTAATGTCATTTACACATCCCTGGTCTAATGTCATTTACACATGCCTGGTCTAATGTCATTTACACACCCCTGGTCTAATGTCATTTACACACCCCTGGTCTAATGTCATTTACACATCCCTGGTCTAATGTCATTTACACATCCCTGGTCTAATGCCATTTACACATGCCTGGTCTAATGTCATTTACACACCCCTGGTCTAATGTCATTTAAACACCCCTGGTCTAATGTCATTTACACATCCCTGGTCTAATGTCATTTACACACCCCTGGTCTAATGTCATTTACACACCCCTGGTCTAATGTCATTTACACATCCCTGGTCTAATGTCATTTACACACCCCTGGTCTAATGTCATTTACACATCCCTGGTCTAATGTCATTTACACATCCCTGGTCTAATGTCATTTACACATCCCTGGTCTAATGTCATTTACACACCCCTGGTCTAATGTCATTTACACACCCCTGGTCTAATGTCATTTACACACCCCTGGTCTAATGTCATTTACACATCCCTGGTCTAATGTCATTTACACACCCCTGGTCTAATGTCATTTAAACACCCCTGGTCTAATGTCATTTACACACCCCTGGTCTAATGTCATTTACACATCCCTGGTCTAATGTCATTTACACACCCCTGGTCTAATGTCATTTACACATCCCTGGTCTAATGTCATTTACACATCCCTGGTCTAATGTCATTTACACATCCCTGGTCTAATGTCATTTACACATCCCTGGTCTAATGTCATTTACACACCCCTGGTCTAATGTCATTTACACACCCCTGGTCTAATGTCATTTACACACCCCTGGTCTAATGTCATTTACACACCCCTGGTCTAATGTCATTTAAACACCCCTGGTCTAATGTCATTTAAACACCCCTGGTCTAATGTCATTTACACATCCCTGGTCTAATGTCATTTACACACCCCTGGTCTAATGTCATTTACACACCCCTGGTCTAATGTCATTTACACACCCCTGGTCTAATGTCATTTAAACACCCCTGGTCTAATGTCATTTACACATCCCTGGTCTAATGTCATTTACACACCCCTGGTCTAATGTCATTTACACACCCCTGGTCTAATGTCATTTAAACACCCCTGGTCTAATGTCATTTACACATCCCTGGTCTAATGTCATTTAAACACCCCTGGTCTAATGTCATTTAAACACCCCTGGTCTAATGTCATTTACACATCACTGGTCTAATGTCATTTACACACCCCTGGTCTAATGCCATTTACACATCCCTGGTCTAATGTCATTTACACATCCCTGGTCTAATGTCATTTACACATCCCTGGTCTAATGTCATTTACACATCCCTGGTCTAATGTCATTTACACATCCCTGGTCTAATGTCATTTACACATGCCTGGTCTAATGTCATTTACACACCCCTGGTCTAATGTCATTTAAACACCCCTGGTCTAATGTCATTTAAACACCCCTGGTCTAATGTCATTTAAACACCCCTGGTCTAATGTCATTTACACATGCCTGGTCTAATGTCATTTACACACCCCTGGTCTAATGTCATTTAAACACCCCTGGTCTAATGTCATTTACACATCCCTGGTCTAATGTCATTTACACATCCCTGGTCTAATGTCATTTACACACCCCTGGTCTAATGTCATTTACACATCCCTAGTCTAATGTCATTTACACACCCCTGGTCTAATGTCATTTACACATCCCTGGTCTAATGTCATTTAAACACCCCTGGTCTAATGTCATTTACACATCCCTGGTCTAATGCCATTTACACATCCCTGGTCTAATGTCATTTAAACACCCCTGGTCTAATGTCATTTACACACCCCTGGTCTAATGCCATTTACACACCCCTGGTCTAATGCCATTTACACACCCCTGGTCTAATGCCATCTATACCTGCATTATGCTTAACCTCCCCATCACAAATTATTTTGAAATACCATATATATATTGATTAATGGTCTGTGAAATATGTGAATAGGTGAAGTATATCCATTACAACAGACTTGCTTATGTCTGATTTTACTGAAATGAAAACATAGCTGACAATTCATGTAAACATATCCAAGTTTGTACTCCACACAAAAATTAGTAGTCTGAAAATTAATGAGTACAGGCATAGCTATGTGCTGAAGAATTTTGCTTCATAATCTTCGAATTCCATGTTTAGATCTCACTTGAGACACATTGTAGTAAATATCTCCTACTGTAGCCTCATGTCTACCAAATTTTGAAAATAAAATTGTGTAGATGTAAGCTTTGTGGAAGCCCATCACATGAACTGCACCTTCTCCTGGCCTTTGTGTTGCAAGTATTGGAACCAGGTCTCAAATTTCAGGATATCAAGATCTTCATCCTTTATCACCACTGTCATTGTCATTACCATCATCATCATTATTACCACCACAATAATCATCATTTTCTTATGTTCACCACTTGAGTCAAACAAATATGTAGTAGAACATTTTCTCACTTTGTCTAGACCAGAGGTTCTCAACCTTTTGTGTACCATGCTCCACCTCAATATATAAAAAATTGTTATGCACCCCATCCCACCTCTTTGATATGAAAACAGTCATGATCAACTGCAAAGTGTAAACAAATTGGTGTAGGTGGAGTCAGATACACAGTAACATGTGGAGGAGGTGAGACAGGAGTTTCTGATAGTTGCGTACCATATAGATGGTGCTAGAAGACAGGAGTTTCTGACAGTAATGTGTACCATATAGGTGGTGCCAGATACACAGTAACATGTGGAGGAGGTGAGACAGGAGTTTCTGACAGTAATGTGTACCATATAGGTGGTGCCAGATACACAGTAACATGTGGTAGAAAAGATGAGACAGGAGTTTCTGACAGTAATGTGTACCATATAGGTGGTGCCAGATACACAATAACATGTGGAGGAGGTGAGACAGGAGTTTCTGACAGTAATGTGTACCATATAGGTGGTGCTAGATACACAGTTACATGTGTAGAGGAGGTGAGACAGGAGTTTCTGACAGTAATGTGTACCATATAGGTGATGCCAGATACACAGTAACATGTGGAGGAGGTGAGACAGGAGTTTCTGACAGTAATGTGTACCATATAGGTGGTGCCAGATACACAGTAACATGTGGAGGAGGTGAGACAGGAGTTTCTGACAGTAATGTGTACCATATAGGTGGTGCCAGATACACAGTAACATGTGGTAGAGGAGATGAGACAGGAGTTTCTGACAGTAATGTGTACCATATAGGTGGTGCCAGATACACAATAACATGTGGAGGAGGTGAGACAGGAGTTTCTGACAGTAATGTGTACCATATAGGTGGTGCTAGATACACAGTTACATGTGTAGAGGAGGTGAGACAGGAGTTTCTGACAGTAATGTGTACCATATAGGTGATGCCAGATACACAGTAACATGTGGAGGAGGTGAGACAGGAGTTTCTGACAGTAATGTGTACCATATAGGTGGTGCCAGATACACAGTAACATGTGGAGGAGGTGAGACAGGAGTTTCTGACAGTAATGTGTACCATATAGGTGGTGCCAGATACACAGTAACATGTGGAGGAGGAGGTGAGACAGGAGGTTCTGACAGTAATGTATACCAAAGTTGCCTTGGTGTAAAATTAATAAAGTAAAACCTTAAGTTTGTTCTCATTAATATTATTTTCAAATAACCCCCTTAAATGTGCAGATTGCCCCCCTGAGGGGTGTGCACCCCACGTTGGGAATTACAGGTCTAGATCTTATGTTATCTCTCCCCCAAACAACATATAATCTAATTTATTCCTTATTTATGAATACACTGAGTTTTAAGTAATATAATCAAAACTAAATCTTTGCTTGACCACAACAGAAATCACTCAGGTCATTTAATTATAACGGTCATACTCACTTTTGGAAACTGTGTTTCATCATCCAAAAGAGACAAAATTCCAGGTTTATTCATAAATAAATTCTGAAATATAAAGAAAAATTTGATAACAAATGCAGTTTGAAATAGAAAAAAAAGATGTTAAAAATTGTTGGTGCAGGCATAGCTATGTTAAGAATATTGCTTTGTCATCATGTAAAAATAGGTCCCATGGTGTAACCACAAAATCCTCAGCAAACAGAGAAAGAGGGGAGAAAGAGAATGAGTGGACTATGGATTCAAAATTGTTGGCCTTGTGCCTAAATTAGAAACCATTTTAACATTTTCATTAGCAGAGTCATTAACCCTTTAGCATTTAAACTGACTGTATCTGGCCAGAATTCTCTCACCCTTTTCTGTTCAAACTGGCTGTAACTGGCCACTCATACTGATGTTAAGGTATTGTTCTCAAAATAAATAACATCAAAATCTCATAGATCTAATATTATGTGAGGTAATTATGTAAGGTAAAGCCTTTTCCACAAAAATACAATAGTATATATAGAGTAATGAAATGCTAAAGGGTTAAAGCATCAGACAAAATGCTTTTTGGTATTTAGTTATGACTTATTACGTTTTGAGTTCAAATCCCATGAAGGTCAATTTTGTTTTCCTTCTTCTAGGGTTGATAAAATAAAGTACCAGTAATGTACTGAGAATGGGGTTAATTGAATCATGTATCCCCAAAACTTCTGACTTTATGCTTAAATTTGAAACAAATCATTAGATTTTCTGTTACATGCAAATATAGTTAAACAAAATCTGTCCAATCTGTTTTTGATGCTCTAAACTCTGTTTGTAAATGTAGTTTGAAACCCTTTCAAGGTCCGGTGGGGTGGGGGTGGGGGATATGTTATAAAACTAGGGAATGGAATGGACTACCATCAGTTTTGAGAATAAATGTTCCATTCTCTTGATTATTGAAACAATCTGCTCATGAAATTACCATGCATGTGGCTGAGTATTCCACAGAAATGTGTGCCTTTGATGTAATCCTCAGGGAGAATTAGCATGACACTATGTGTGGCAAGAGTGGCCTTTGAATTATATGTACAGCCCATCTTACAGGCTTCCAAACAGTTTCTGTCTGGACAATTTCATTCACAAGGCTTGGGTCATCCCAAGATAATGGTAAATGGTACTTGCTCAAAATAGCAAGAACAGTAGAATTGAATTAGGAACCTTGTGATTGCAAAGCAAACTTCTTAATCATTCATTCATGCTGTGTTCTATAAAAAATATATATACACTATCACTGTGTTTATGTATGATTAACCCTTTAGCATTTAAACAGGCCATATTCAACCAGAATTTTCTCACCTCTTTCTGTTTAAACCAGTCATAACTGGCTGCTTATACTGATGTTAAGGTATTGTTCTCAAAATAAATAATATCAAAATCTCATAGATTCAATATTATGTGAGATAATTATGTGAAATAAAGTGTTTACCGTGAAAATACAATAGTAACCGTAGAGTAATGTAAATGCTAAAGGGTTAACCCTTTTGACATCAACCCTCTTATGGTTCTATAACATATAACTTCATATTTTAAAGGGCTCCTATTTAAATTAAAATGTTCAAAAATAATTTGATATAAGAATCTTTTGTTATTATAAATACCATCTTAATAATGAAATAATTAATTTTTTTTTGTAAATCTTTCTAAATTCTTCATTAACCTCTTCAGTGTTGTAGACGAGATAACTCGTCCTAACATGTATGCATTCCAGTGCCATGGATGAGACAATTCGTCCTAACATGTGTGAATCCTTTTCCAACAGTTCATAACTTCAAAGCTAGATGGAGTTACTAGTTTATTGATGTGACTTTTGTCAATCATTCAGATATGTGTTGTTAATAGATGTTTGTTTAAAAAAATAGTCATTTTAGTGAAAAAAACCTGGCACAGCAACTGTATCTGTGTAAAATATACACGGCAGTCAACAGGTTAATTCAAATACAGTGTATTTTATTAGAATAATATAGTAATGAAAGGGTTTAGTTTTTATGTCAAGTTATTGAACAAAAACTTATTGTTTACCAGCAACTGTTTGTTGTCAACAAATTTAATCTCAGTCCAGTCTATTTCTTCTCTCTTGTATTCTTCTTGTTCCAGTTGGAAAACATACTGAAATAGAATAAATTATTTAAAATTACATTTGAAATAATTCATATAAGAAATATTTGAAACCCATATCAGTAGAGGAAATCGATTATTAAGGGCAGTGGATTGGCAGTATTAGTAGAGCGTCAGACACCATGCTTTGCAGCATAGAGTTATGGCCCTTTACGGTCTGAGTTCAAATCCTGCCAAGGTTAATTTTGCCTTTCATCCTTACAGGGTTGATAAAATAAAGCACCAGTAACGTACTGGTGTCGATTTAATCGACTTTCCCCTCCCCCAAATTACTGGTCTTGTGCCTATACTCAAACTCATTTGGCAGTATCGGTAGAGGATCGGACGTCATGCTTTGACGCATAGAGTTACGTCCCTTTACGATCTGAGTTAAAATCCCGCCGAGGTTAACTTTGCCTTTCATCCTTACGGGGTCGATAAAATAAAATACCAGTAATTCACTGGGTAATTGCTGGCCTTGTGCCAAAAGTAGAAACAATTATTATTATTGTTTTTTCCTTTTCCTTCAGTATTGTTTCCATATGCCAAGCGTCTTCCTGACACCTAGGGTAAATAAACTCACTGTATACATTGGTAAGCCAGTTAACACACCAAATTGGTTATAATTTTCACAGAGATAGTGTTCTTCTCAATATGTATGCAGTACCAGTTAAAACAATTTTCTGCACCTCTTTCAGAGAGGGTAAACCAGGGATCATTCTCAAATACTGTTCTGTTCCTTTCTTGATAATTCCCAGTGCTCCCAAAATCACTGGTATTGTAACGGCCTTGAGATGCCACATTTTTTCAATTTCAATGAGCAGATTTTTATATTTTCTTAGCTTGTCAAATTCTTTTGCCTTGATATTGTGATCACATGGGATGCTCATATTAATCAGTAAACAGACCTTGCTATGTTGGTCTTTTACAATAATATTATTAGCTTTTACACGAAAGTCCCAAAGAATTGTTACTTTTTCTCCTTCAATTACAGCCTCAGGGTGATGATTGTACCACTTTTCAGCAGCTTTGATTTTATAATGCCGACATATTAACCAGTGTAGATATTGGCCACCTTTGTCATATTTATTATTATTATTGTTGTGTCATTTCATTTAGCTCAGTTCAGATTCTCTATTGCTGGGTTCAGGCTATTAACCTAGGGCAATAGATGTTTTCATTGTAGAGAGAGAACTCGTCTGAGAATGGGTGCTGTTCCTAGTAGCCCAAATTTTGGTGGCTTATATTTGCTGATCTTGCAGGGAAGGATGCTAAGGTGCAGATCTGATGACTTGGGTATTAATCCTAATGCTCTGTTACCACAGGGATAGTGTCATCCTCCACATGCGGTTGATCTCTATTTCCAGGTCTTTGTATTTTGACAGTTTTTCCATTGTTTTTATAGATGTATTCTTGTCAGTTGGTACGGAAATATCTATAAGGCTACATATCTGATCTGTTTTGCTTTTTATGATTATATTTGATTATATTTGGTCTGTTGGCAGCGATTTCTCGGTTGGTTATCACAGGCATATTCCACAAGATGGATATGTTGCCCTTTTCCATGACTGTTAATTATTATTATTGTTATTGTCATTATTATTATTATTATTATTGGAGTCTCAGTCATTGATGTTATTTAACTGGAAAGTTTGTCCAAATGAACATCAAGCCGCTACCTGCAGCCTCAAAAGAATTTGAGAGGGTTGGGCTCCACCAGGTTTAAAGGTGCTCTAGACACACCGTATGACAGTGCCTTTATGGCTCCACAAGGAGTTATGGGATCTTTATCCTTGCTTGTGCAGTTTCACAGGTTACAGGACAATAAAAGTTATAAGCCATCTTTATGTATAAATTCTACTGAGCAAATACTTGATGTACAATTCCACTTTAATGTCCCATCAATAAACTGATCACCTGACTTTGATCCTTGCTTTTCAAAACAAAATATCATTTTGATAATTTGTGTCTCATGACAAATTTATAGTTAATTTGTTAATTCATCATCATCGTTTAACATCCATCTTCCACTCTTGCATGGGTTTGGAAGGGAGTTTTCCCACTTGAGGCAAGAGTTGTTGTCTTGCTCGCATAGGACTGTCTGGTGGGTTTTCTACGGCTGGATGCCCTTCCTAACACCAACCACGTTTACAGTGAGGACTGGGAGGTTTTTACCGTGTTACCTACACGGCCATATTACAGCGTGAACTGTGTGTTTTTTTGTCGTGACACCTACACGACCTCATTTGTTTCGAACTGGATGTTATGGTACCAACATAATTATAGTTAATAATTAATTAGGCCTTTTATATTATAATTACACTACTACAACTCATGAGGTCACCAAGATAGGAAAGGCTTTTACTACTTTTAGTGAACATTCTGAACATTTCAGTACCATTACTGTTGACTACTTCTCTGCTCCTACAATATGTGAAGTCTACTCTCTATTGACCTACTTGTGATGCCACTACATCTCTTGTGTTTTCATTGTACACCTCCAAATGGAGTTTCTACTTATTCTTTTTCTGCATATTGAGCATGGGCACATTCCTGATGCTAGTAGATTCCTATCTTACTGACTGAGACCATAATGAACTCTCTAACCTATACCAGCATGGAAAGTAGATGATGATGATGATGTATACTTACCTTGTTGAAGAAAAACTGTAATTGTTCATTGGCTAAATTTATACATGCTTGTTCAAAGCTGTTATTTTGGAAGTGCTCAAAACCAAATATATCCAAAATTCCTTTAAAAATATAACAAAACAAGAGAGAAAGAGAAATATATGCTACTCAGAATTAACAGATTAACAAGATACAATTAAGTTATTATCTTGAGACTTAAACCTATTGACTGCCGCGTATATTTTACACAGCTACAGTTACTGTGTTGACTGCTGCGTATATTTTACAAAGTTGCTGTGCTGGGTTTGTTTTTTCAACAAACATTTATTAACAAGACATATCTGAGTGATTGACAAATGTCACATCAATAAACTAGTAACCCCATCTAGCTTTGAAGTTATGAACTGTTGGAAACAAGTTCATAACTTTGAAGTTATGAACTGTTGGAAAAGAGTTCAAACATGTTAGGACGAGTTATCCCATCTAAGGCACTGAAGAGGTTAATATCAAACCTTATGAAACCACTCCTTGTGCTAAAGTGTTTATTGTCATCATTTCATCATCTTTACATCCCCTTTTCTATGCTAGCATTGTTTTGAGACAATGTTTTACAACCAGATACCTTTCTTGATGTCAACCCTTATAGTTGCTTCTTACAACACATAGGCACATAGGGATATGGTGTACCTTATCTAAAAACTGGGATCTAAAATTCTTCCATCATAATCTAAAATAAGAAAAATTATGTTCCAAATCCAGCTTAACAGAAAGTTATATTACTAAATCCCTCCATATTCGTGATTATTTTCAAAATTATTTGAAAATCATAAGCAATGTCTTTCATTATAAATATAGTAATGAAAGGGTTAAGCAATTTGATAAAAAATTGCCATTTTTTCAGGGATTTTTGCCTTGTTAAGATTTATAGGAGCATAAGCGTTTGAAATTCTCTTGCCTATATCATTAATTGTGAAAATCCAAACAAAACCAAAAATAAACCTCTCTTTTTTAATGATTGGAAATCAGATTAGTAATCAAAAGATTTGTTTCACCTGTAAAGCTCGTTTCTAAGGAATTATACATTGATAAAATGTATAATGCAATGTGTGGCTTCTAATCATTGCATGGGTTTATTTTTTTATTCATAATGCCATGTGTAGCCTGGGCTTACAATCACAAGGTTGTGAGTTTGATTCTTGGACCAGGATTTGCGCTGTGTTCTCGAGCAAGACATTTTATTTCATGTTGCTCTAGTTTAATCAGTTGTAGAAATGAGTTGCGATGTCACTGGTACCAAGCTGTATCGGCCATTGCCTTTCCCTTGGACCTCATCGGTGGTGTGGAGAGGGGAGACTGGTATGCATGGGTGATTGCTGGTCTTCCATAAACAACCTTGCCTGGACTTGTGCACCGGAGGGAAACTTTCTAAGGTGCAAATCCCATGGTCATTCGTGACGGGAGGGTGTCTTTACCTTTACCTTTACCTTACACCATATTTATACATGTTGTATAGGGCAACTAAAAGGGGTGGCGAAAGGAAGAGCAGCCAGCTGTAAAACATTATCCCACAATACTCTGTCCAACTCATACCAACATGGAAAAGTGAATGTAAAAATGATGATGATGAGTGCAGTATCTAATCATTTAACCCCTTCAATATTAAATCACCTGAAACCACCCCTTGTCTACAAAACTAAGCTGTTTATTTTGAAGTGTTTATCATCATCATCATCATCATCAACGTTTAACGTCCGTGTTCCACGCTTGCATGGGTTTGGACGGGGGTAGTCCCACTTGAGGCAAGAGTGATTGTCTTGCTCGCATAGGACTGTCTGGCAGGTTTTCTACAGCTGGATGCCCTTCCTAACACCAACCACATTTACAGTGTGGGTCTGGGAGGTTTTTACCGTGTTGCCTACACGGCCACATTACAGCGTGGACTGTGTGTTTTTTTGTCGTGACACCTACACGATCTCATTTGTTTCGGCCTCGATGGCGCGGCACCAACATAACTTTACATAGAACGGGGTGGTGTGGATGGGGTGGGGTGGTGGTGGTGGGACGGGGTGTATTTTGTTAGAGATGCCTACTGGCTGGAGTAGGTTTTACTATATATTTAGGTAAGGCGGGTCTTCTCTGTTACTGAGTACCGCCAAAGGTCTCGGTCCAGTGACATTGTCTTGGAGAGGTGTAAGTGTGTGATGTCGGAGTTTATCAGCTCGTCCCAGGTTTTTCTAGGTCTGCCTATTCCGTGACTACCGTCTATCTTTATTGCCCTGCACTTTGTTATACAGCTATCGACTTTCATGCGCATCACGTGTCCATACCAACGTAGCCTTCTCTCGAGTAAACAGCATCTGATCCCTCTTATCTCTAATTTATTCCTTAGTTCGCTTATGCTAAAAGCCTTCCATCATAATTCTATGTAAGAATCTTTGTTAAGTTGTGTTCCAAACAACAGTTTAATATTAATTTCCAATTTAGGTAGAAGGCCAAGAATTTGTGGGGAGGGAAAAGCCAATAACATCAACCTCAGTATGTGACTGGTATTTTATTTGATAAAAGGTGAAGTTAACCTCAGCAGGATTTGAACTCTGTAAAGAGCTGAAACAAATGTTGCAAAATAATTTATCCGATAGACAACTCTAATGATTCTGTCAATGCACCAACTTAACAATGGTTTCTGATTTAGGCACAAGGTCACCAATTTTGAGGGATGGGGAAGTCAATCTAATTAACTCCAATGCGTTACTGGTACTTTATTTTATTAACCCCGTAAGAATGAAAGACAAAACTAATCTCGGTGGGATTTGAAATCAGAATGTAAAGCATCATAACTAAATGCCCCAAAACATGTTGTCTGACACTCAACCGATTCTGCCAAACCACCATCCTTCTTGACAACATAATAATGAGAAAGTTAATTATATTACTAAATTTTTTGCATAATACTTGATTATTTCAAAAAATAATTAAAATCATAGGCTGTGTCTTTCATTAGAAATATGATAATGAAAAGACAAAATATAATTTTACTGACATACCAATTTCTTTGATATATTTTCCAGCAGGTGCCTCTGGTAAGTTTATCAATGTATTGACTTTGAATACAATCCAGCTAAACAATCGACTGTATATCACTTTGGCCATAGCATCACGAGCATCTGAAATTAGAAAACATTTTGACACTTCATGGATTAGTTTACACATTGGAAAGGACTATAAATGCCATGAAAAGAAAAGGAGGAGAAGAGCAAGGACTACTAGACAAAGGAAGGAAGAAGGGGAGAGGGTCATAAGCTCTACATCTAGGTCAGAGCAAGTATTTCAGCTGCGCTCCATGAACAAAATGGCAAAGGCATTTCTGTAGACAATGAGCAGCAACACATGCTGCAATAGCTACCCTACCTCATGGGACTCCTTCCTCAGACAGGCTGCTATCAATCTGATTTTATGGAAGAGGTCAGCTGTCTGGGTTCCAAGGATGCCTGAGGTCTTGATGGTGACTGGTGCAAAGAGGGAACGGCTGGACAAACCCCAGTATATATTTAATGTAAGCTAAAAGCCTACAATAATTAGACATATAAGTGACTATAACATCAAGATGAAACATTTTTAATGAAAGATATGGGATAAGTAATAAAATCTTAATATATAATATATATATATATATATGTGTGTGTGTATATATATACATATACACACACACACACACATCTATATATATATTGCAATACATTACCTTCTGCTTTTTCTATGGTATAATTCCTCTCAATAATCTCATTTGCTGCATTTACTGTCAAGGAAGTTAAAGCCTTCTTCACTTCATCAACATTTATTTCCAGTAAAGTCTGAGAGAAATGAACAGTAACAAAGTGAAACATAGATAAAAGCAGTAGTATTAGGTATTTCCTAGAATTTGAGAACAAAGAAAATAAAATCATATATAAGAAGGTGCTGTAGTTTGCTTGACAGAAAAAAACACCCCTTTCAAATTTAACCCTTTCGCATTTACATTACTCTATATTTGCTATTATATGTTCATGGTAAAGGCTTTATCTCATAATTATCTCACATAATATCGAATCTATGAGATTTTAATATTTATTTTGAGAACAATACCTTAACATCAGTATGAGTGGCCAGTTACAGCTGGTTAAAGGGTTAAAAAAAAGAGCTCATCATCATCTTCATTTTACGTCCACGTTTCCCTGCTTGCAAGGGTGGGACGGGAACTGATTCTGGCTTGATTTCTACAGCTGGATGCCCTTCCTAACACCAACCTCATGGGTGATAAAAAGTTTACAGCTCTGAACTAGTTTCTTCTATTAATCTTTTGATGAAGGGATTTTTAAAGACCTATAAAGAACTCTAAGGTAACATCCCAATATTATTGTTATCATATTTTTAATATTTACTGTCCATTTCACATTGTGGTAATCTTCAAACAAATCACTCATTTCTAAAATTATATATTTATTATATAGCCAAACAGTTCTCAAATGACAATAATTTAACATTGGGTATAGAGTGACTAAGGCAGCTAATTGGCAGAGTGACAAGCACATCAAATAGATTGCTTTGTAGTATTCATTCTAGCTCTCTGCTCTCTGAGTTCAAATTCTGCTGAGGTCAGTTTTGCCCTTCATTCTTTCGAGGTCAATAAATAAAATATGAATCCAGTACTAAGGTCAATTCTTCCTCTATCTCTCTTTATAAAATTTATGTCTGTCTGACTTTCTTCTTTCTCTGGAAGAGACTGGTTTTATGACCTGAAGAGGGATGGGCTCTACCAAGTTTAAAATGGTTAAGATATGTTGTGTGAAAGTGCAGCACCTCTATGACTCTATCAGAAGTTAAGTGGCTAGTACTAGGGTTGATACTCTCCTTCTCTTTCTCTCTCTTACCTTGAAATAAATTACCTATGGTCAAACCAGGAGAGAGATGGGCTCTATCAGGTGTCAATACCCAACAGAGAGTTTTTTGTTTACTGATTGTTTACTGTGAAGGCGCACGGCTTAGTGGTTAGAGCATTGGGCTTGTAATTGAAAGGTTGTGAGTTCAGTTCTCAGACTGGGTGATGTGTTGTTTCCTTGAGCAAGACACTTTATTTCACATTGCTCCAGTTTACTCAGTTGTAGAAATGAGATGCTAGGACTGGGGTCCCTATCATTCCACTGCAAAGTGGTCGTGGAGGTGCCACGGCAGAAAAGCACCCAGCCCACACTGTAAAGTGGACGTATAGGCGCCACGGAAAAAAAGCACCCAGCACTCACTGTAAATGAGGTTGGTGTTAGGGACGGCATGCAGCTGTAGAAATCAAGCCAGAATCAGTTCCCATATGAGCAAGGTATGGTCAGCCAACTGGACACTGCCCAAACAGGACAAGTCCCTCCCTTGCACGCAGGGAAAAGCGGACGTAAAATGATGATGATGATGATGATGATTCACAGATAAAAGTATTTTGTTGTGATGTGTTAGAAATTTGTGAGTGAATGTGTAAATATTGGTTGAGATAAGATATTGTCTTGTGCATGGCAGATTTACTGGCTCAGCTGCACAGTGCCTTAATGACTAGTGACTGTCACAGCTGGGTGTTAGCTGTCAAGGACCAGAAGAATGAGAAGAGACGAGACTGAAAATGAATTTTAGCTGGGCTTAAATATTCATGCTTTGTGGTAGCTATTTCTGATTATGATGTTAGCTATTTTCATCTGCCTTTCAATATCCTAGATTTACCCATGATAATTTCTCTACGAATTAATGATAAT